>CP106725.1:79543030-79998051 GCA_025506655.1 Gossypium rotundifolium | reverse complement strand
TCTTTATTTTATTTTATTTCATCAATTTAATCCACCTAATCCACCAATTTTGACATTTCTTGTCCCCTATGGCCAGCCAACCCTTTTCTAAGGGTCTAAATACACATTAAGGACCTCCAATTAATATTCTATAGCTATTAGACACCTTTAGCTTGTATAATAACACATTCGCACTTTATGCAATTTAGTCCTTTTTCACAATTAAGCATGCAATCACTCAAATTAATACACAAAAATTTTCATGCATCCATATAATCATGCTATAACACATGAAATAATATTAAAACTAATTTCTCAAACCTCTAATTAGTGCTTCCAAAACCACTATTCTGACTAGCCCCAAAATCAAGCGTTACAAAAGGACCCGACTGGTCTGGACATTTCGCGTCGCCCACATCGTGCGGGTGCACCCCCAACCCCGAAGGGTTTGAATTTGCACCCCCTGTACGCGAGGGAGAACCTTAGTTTAGTCATTAAATAACCACCAAGTTGGTTCATTTATATAAACATATTCCACACACTATATCTAACTACCATTTTCCTCAACATAATTCACAAGTGGCTTACTTTGGGCATCAATTTCTCCTTCATCACCCAACCATTTTGAGCATATGATATACCATTGTAAAGGTCTTATGGGGTAGAATATAAAACCATAATTTTATTATTCAAATATTCACCTTTACTAATTAAGAATATGCCTCAAAGCTTCCAAAAATCTATTTTCTTTCCAACGATCACCTTCAAGCAGCTCAAATCATTAACAATGAGCTTTTTAGGGAACATCCTGCTCTTCGTCATCTTCACATGAGTAATCAACTTATTATTCTTATCATGCAAATTGAGAGCAAAATCAATCATTTTGATATCATATCCTCTCTCCAACAATTTCCCAATGCTCAATAGATTGCTTTTAATATCGGGCACATAATAAACATAAGAGATACCCAATTGCTTCCCATTTTGGATTTCAAAAATAACCTTACCTTTTCCTTCAATCGGTTGTTTCAACAGGTCACCAAACGTGATGTTACCCAATTACTTTTTATCGAGCTTAGAAAAAAACTCATTTCTTCTACACATGTGATTCAAGGCTCCTGGGTCAAGAAACCACGTAATAGATTAAGGTGGCTCAGATTTATTATAAGACATCAACAACACTGATCCTTCACCAACCTCCTCATTATTAACGAGATTCGTCTTCTCCCCTCCACTGTGATTTGGGTTATACCAACAACCATAGGAGTAATAACCAAACTTCTTGCAAATATGACATTGGATCTTGGATTTGTCGTATCTTTTGGAAACATTAAAATATATAGAAAATTTCACCTCTTTTTGAACATTAATTCATGTAGATTCTAAATAAGTTTTATCAGATTTTATGATTTTATTATAAAATAATTAAAGTGAACTTAATTTATGATATATTTCAAATTTTAGTTATCTTTATAATAAATTTGCATAATTCACCAATTTTGGACAGCCTTGTATAATGGAAGAAAAATCAACTCAGTAGTCACCTTGAGAAGATTGAATTGCTAAAGTATCTTTTAGAGCATCTAACACATGGGAATGAATGATTATTTAACAACTATGGATGCCCCAAATCAGCCTTCTTGGACCCATAAAAAATGTATTTGCTCCAATACAATTGGGTTGAATTAACTCCTAACCTGAAGTAGAAAAAGGGCCCCATATTAATTAAATTGAAGGGGACTGATCCAAAAAGGAAAGAGCAACCCAATGCTACCTAAATCAGTTAATTAAGCTGATTTTAATAATTTCAAAACAACCCTTAGAACTTTCCTTCAATCATGGTCCAAACCCTCTCCGTTTCATGCATTTTACTTTTAGCCAGAAGCTAATTTCAGCAAACTATCCCAACCTCCACTCTCATTTAACATGGTTGGCCACTTGAGGGAGATTTTCAAGGCCTATATTTTCTATTTTTAGCTCCCCTCTATTAGTATAAATAGACCTCTCAAGTGCCTCTCAAATCACTCATCCACTCATCAACTATTATTCTCATACACTCTCATTCTCTTCTTTTCCCACTAGATTTCTTTTGTTCCTTTTCTATTCCTTCCCTTGAAAAAGAGTTTTTCAATAGCCTTAAGAGCAACCTTAGTCGGTAAAACACCCCAAACCCGGCCCACAAGCCCTGACCGAATCTGGCATGCTTCTAGGAAAAACTAGTCGATTCTTAATTGAAACTTTACTAAAATTTTGCATGTTTTTGAAAACAGTTGATTTGGGTTGGGCTCAAATTTTAAAACCCGTGTTGATTATGTGTCAAAACGTTTAATATTTATACTTAAGAAAAATAGACTTTAACTTTGAATTATTAAAATCGAGTCATACTTAGATAATTAAATATGCATGCATAACAGTTTAAACCAAGGCCTTATTACATCAAATCAAAACCCAAATTAAATCCAAAATACTTAAAATGTAACAAGTCCAAAATAAAATAAAATCTTGAACTGAGCATGGCCACCACTAAGCTCCTGCCGACCCAGTCCTTTAATGAGCGTCACCTGAAAAGTAATCCCACAACGGGGTGAGTCAAACAGACTCAATGTATACAGCCAACATAAGTCTCAATTAATTTAGGCATATCAATTCATACATAGTAGCACATATACTTAATGATGCAAACCCGTACCCAAGCCTAACTATCCATCCGCTACACATCACTCGTACCAACACACCGTGGGGACTACTAAGTCAACCCTCCATCCGCTACACACCATCGAAGGCAGTCGCTACAGTCGACGTGCTTATCGCCCTTATAAAATTTGTGGCATAGCCACCAGATAATTATTTTGTGACATAAGTCACCATTCATATATTGTCATAAGTCACCACATTCGGATATTGTGACATAAGTCACCACATTCAGATATTGGGGTATTAAACCACCAATTCACTTCCCCTTTACATATCGACCATATGCCCCATGTCAAACATATCATGCAATACCATGCTTTATTTCACATTCTTATCACTATTAACATATGTGCCATAATAGATCATAACCTACTCATAGTAGGAGTGGGTAAACATACCTGAGTATTTTGTTCGTACCATTGAATGGTACTTTTAGCCACTTCACACATATTTTTATTAACATATATATTAACGCATAACCATAAATTAATTGAAGCTTAGTGTGGGGGTACACACCTGATTTACTGAGCACTTTATTAAAATCTCGAAAACCCGATCTAATACTTTTAGACCCTTAATCCCTATATTCGGCCAACCTTAAACACTTTAGCATAAAGCCATTCAGCTAATTAATTAAATCCCAAGGACTAATGAAACTGAAATCTTACCTTATTACCGATTTCACTACTAACAAATCCCGGAAACTTGTAATCTTTCCTTCCTTGCAATTGGCTAACACTAAGTCACTTGATTTGGTTAGTTTCAGCTTTTTGAATAAACATGAAATAGATCTAAAACATTAACTATTGCCTTGGCCGATTATTATGTCCACTTACCTTGTAGATTTAAATCCGAAAACCTCACTTATTACGACTTTCTCCTAAAAGCCAAAATCACCTCAATTTTACCTACATTCGGCCATCCTCCACTTATTCAACAAATTCAAAATCACAATTGACTTAGCCCATATGGCATTCGGCCAAAAAGAAAAGAACAGAAAAGGGCCATTCGGCCACCTACCATCAACCACTCACCTTCGGCTTTTCCAAAATCGACACTTCTGGCTATTGTAAAACAGGATTTGGCTTCTAGAGATAAAGAGGAGAAATTGATAGGCATAAACAATTGATTCGGGTTAGATCTTGATGAAAAGAAAGGAAGAAATTGCAAAGGAAAGAAATCCCAAAACTTACCGAATCACTAAGGAACATGCGGCCTATGGTGCACCTTCGGGAAACTAAACCACCCTTGTAGATTCAGCTTTGAGGCTTAGAGAACAGTCAACTATGAGTCACTTGTGTATTCGGCTTCAACAAGAGTGAAAAGAGAGGGATATGAGGCTTAGAGAGATTCGGCTATGGTAGTTTTTTTGAGAAAAAAATATCCGGTTTTGGTCAAATGAAGAGGAAAGGAAGAAGAAAGCAGAGAGAGCTAATTGAATCTCCTAAGAATTTTTGGCACAAATAAGTTGAGTGAAGAGAGAACTAAGTTTCGGCACACTACTAGAGAAAGAAAAAAGAACCAAAAAGAACCTCTAAACCTCCCTTTAGCAATTCGGCTAAGATTGAAATTGGTCACCAAGGAATCCCTTGGCTGGCCAACACTATCGTCATCTCCAATATCACCTTTTTTTTTCTTATCACTTTATTTAAGATTAATAATAAAATTAATCCATCATTTATCCCTCATCTTGGCGAATTTTAAAAGGAAATCTAACTTAATCTACACACCTCCACTCGATTGCCCCATTCTTAGTCCAACACCTCTTCTCCTAGCAACAAAATTAAACTCTTTTATTTACTTCCTTGCAGCTCGAACCTTGGCCCATTTGCACTGTTTGTGGCGTCACTTACAGAGGCTTTAAGTGGCGCCTCAAGCCACTTAACCAAGCCCATTTGTGTGTCATAACTCCCTACACTTCCTCTTAAGGCCACCACCTTAGCTTTCTCTTTTAGATTTAGAATCTAATAATTTCTAAGGCATTCACCTACGCACTAAGGTTCACAAAATTCATAGAACACATTCGAATGTTCATAAGCATGCTATTTCACACAATTTAGTAATAATGCATAAGCCATAGTCCGGATATTACAATTCTACCCCCTTAAAATAATTTTGACCTTGAAATTACCTGACTAGAATAAGTGGGGTATTGCTGTCACATTGCTTCTTCTGGCTCGCAATAAGCTTCCTCCGATCCATGGTTACACCACAACACCTTGACCAAAGGGACTGACTTCCTCCGAAGCACCTTCACATCTCATTCCAGAATCTGAATCGGCTCTTCCTCATAAGACAGATCTGGTCTCAGCTCCACCTCTTCAACCGGAACTACATGAGATGGATCCGATCGATATCGACGTCACATGGACACATGAAATACGTCGTGCATCTGCTTCAATTCTGGTGGCAACTCCAACTGGTATGCCACTGGTCCAATTCGCTTCATTACTCGATAAGGCCCTATAAACCTTGGACTTAGCTTCCCTTTCGACCAAATCTCATCACCTTCTTCCAAGGAGAAACTTTAAGGAACACTTGATCTGCCACATCAAATTTTATTTCCTTTAGCTTGAGATCCGCGTACGACTTCTGTCTATCAGATGCCTCCTTATATCGACTCGAATTACACTAACCTTCTCCTCAGACTCTGCCATAATTTTCAGACCCAAAATCTGACGTTCTCCTAATTCCGTCCAACATGTAGGAGTCCGACACTTCCGACCATATAGTGCTTCATACGGTGCCATCCGAATGCTTCCCTGATAGCTGTTATTGTATACAAATTCCGCTAGAGGCAAATATTCTTCCCAACTTCCTCTAAAGTCAATCACACAGCCTCTCAGCATATCCTCTAGTACTTGGATCACTCGTTCGACCGGTCGTCCATTGTGGATGAAAAGTCAGATCAAATCCAATCTAGTGCCTAAAGCCCGATATAAAGCTTTCCAAAAGCGAGGCGTGAACCTCGGATCCCTATCCGAGAAATTGACATTGGCACTCCATGCAACCTCACAATCTCCGCTACATACAACCTCGCTAACTTCAGAGGAGTAGTCAACCCAAGACCGGAATAAAATCGCGGACTTTGTCACCGATCCACTATCACCCATACCGAATCCTTCTTAGTAGGCGTAAGGGGAAGCCCACTAATGAAGTCCATGGTAATTCTCTCCCATTTCCACTGCAGAATTTGTATTGGCTGAAGTAATCCTGACAGAACTTGATGTTCAAATTTAACTTGCTTACGTTAGGCATTTCCTATAAATTCGGTAACTTCCTCTTAAGACCGAAGCCGACAAAATTGTTCCTTAGATCTCTGTACATTTTACTACCTCCGGGATGCATAGCCAAGGGTTACTATGCGATTCCCGAAGAATTCTTTGCCTAAGCTCCTCGTCCTTTAGCATACAGACTTTTCCCTGGAAACACAATACTTCTTCATCGTTAATACCATAATTTTCCAACTCTCCATTCTGCACTTGTCTCAGCTTAGCACTCAGATCCTCATCCACCAACTGTCCCTCTTTCACCTCATTCAGCCATGTCGGCTTAACTTGCAACTCTGCCAGCAGACTTCCATCATCATACAAACTCAAATGCGCAAACATCGCTCTTAGATCTGACACCACCTTTCGACTTAAGGCGTCCGCCACTACATTTGCCTTGCCCGGGTGATACTCTATTGAACAATCATAGTCCTTCAATAGTTCCACCCACCTTCGATGTCTCAGATTCAGCTCTTTCTGAGACAGCAGATACTTAAGGCTCTTGTGGTCTGTATAGATTACCGACTTTTCTCCATAGAGATAGTGCCTCCACACCTTAAGAGCAAAGACCACTACCGCTAGCTCCAAATCATGCGTCGGTAGTTAACCTCATGTGGCCTTAGTTGTCGAGACGCATAAGCAACTACCTTCCCATCTTGCATTAACACGTATCCCAATCCTGTATGGGAAGCGCCACAATACACCACAAAATCCTTCCTTGCCTCTGGTTGAATCAAAACCGGAGCTTTAGTCAAGACCCTCTTAAGCTTCTCAAAGCTTTCCTGTTGCTTATCTGTCCAAATGAAAGGTACTTCCTTTCTCAACAACTTTGTCAAAGGCACGGCTATCGACGAGAACCCTTCCACAAACCTTCTATAATAGCCTGCCAATCCTAAGAAACTCCGAACTTCCACCACATACTTAGGGGATTTCCAATCCAAAACTGCCTCAATCTTCCGAGGATCCACCCTTATTCCTTCAGCAGATACCACATGTCCTAAAAACGTAACCTCCTTAAGCCAAAATTCACACTTCCTAAATTTGGCGTAGAGCTTCTTTTCCCTTAACACTTGTAACACAATTCGGAGGTGTTCATCATGTTCTTCCTCAGACTTCGAATACACTAAAATATAGTCTATGAACACAACAACAAATCGGTCCAGATAGGGTTGGAAAACCCGGTTTATCATGTCCATAAATGCGACTGGGGCATTCGTCAATCCAAACGGCATTACTATGAACTCAAAATGCCCATATCTTGTCAAAAAAGCAGTCTTATGGATATCTACCTCCTTCCCCTTAAGCTGAAGATATCTGGACCTCAGATCTATCTTTGAGAAAATCGCGGCCCCCTTAAGCTGATCGAACAAGTTATCAATCCTTGGCAAAGGGTACTTGTTCTTGATGGTCAGCTTGTTCAACTGACGATAATCTATGCACATGCACATAGTTCCGTCCTTCTTTTTCACAAACAAGACCGGTGCTCCCCATAGAGACACACTGGGTCGAATAAACCCACGGTCTAGCAACTCTTGAATTTGAGCCTTGAGCTCAACCAACTCCTTTGGTGCCATTCTGTGTGGGGCAATTGACAAAGAAGCTGTACCCGAGAGCAAATCGATTCCAAACTCTACCTCCCTGTCCGGGGGTATTCTTGGTAATTCCTCGGAAAGACATCCACAAACTCCCTTACAGTTCTAACTCCACTAACTCCCTCTTTGTTTGTATCTAAAGCACAAATGAAGGCCAAAAATGCCTTACACCCCTTCCAAACCATCTTATCCACCTTTAATGCCGAAACTACGTTAGACAAGTAGTTCTTTCTTTCTCCTATCATAACCATCACCTCATCCTCTGGGTCTTTAACTCCATTCATTTGTCTGCACAATCCAATACAGCCAGATACTCCACTAGCCAATCCATGCCAAGTATAAGATCAAATTCCCCGAAGGGTAATTCCATTAAGTCGACAAGAAATACCGCTCCTTGAAGTTCCAAAGGTACTCTCCGAAACATCCTATTCACCACTACAGTTTGGCCTAATGGGCTTACTACAGTCATCTCCCTATCAGATAGTTCAGAGGCTATCCCTAGAGCTTCAACTACTCTACATGCAACATAAGAATGGGTCAAAGCCCACATCAATCAAAGTAATATATGGTTTGTCAAAAATAAGGAACGTACCGATTATGACGTCCGGTGCGTCTCTGTCTCCCCTCCGGTGAATCGCATAAACCAAACTCGACTGCCTAGCCTCCGTGTTACCAACACCTCAGCCCGGTGTTCCTCGTCCTCTACCAGAACCATTACCTCTGCCAGCCGACCCACGACCTCGCGGTGGCGCTGTTCTCCTCTTCCAGCCTGGTTAGAACCTTGACTTACTGGTTGTCCCCCTTCAGTTCTCATCAGGCAATCCTTAATCATGTGGTCCTTGGACCCACACTTGAAACATCCTCCTGTCTTTTTTCCATCACTCACCCAAGTGCTTTTTCCCGTACTGATCACAAGCACGATACTGCCCTCCTGAAGCAGCTTGCTGACCTCGTAGCCCATCAACTCTAGGCCTCTTTTGCTCATTCTTAGATGGCCTTGATGATCCAAATCCTCTTTTCTGCCTATTTCGATCGGTGTTCTGCCTTAGAGAATCCTTAATTCTCTCGGCTACCTTAGCCTTCTCCACCAACACAGCAAACTCCCGCTCCTGTTGTGGAGCTATCAACAACTTCAGATCATCCCTTAGTCCATCCTCAAATTGGACACACCGCTCATACTCAGTAGACACTATCCCTCGAGCATAACGGCTCAGCCTTAGGAATTCATCTTCATACTCAGCTACGGACTTGTTCCCTTAAACCAGCCCTAGAAATGCCTTTCTCTGTGCATCAATATAATGAGTGCCAACATACTTTTTCTGGTATGCCGCCTTAGCATACTCCCAAGTGAGTTCTTCAGCTGTAGCACCATCCCACACCGTGAGCCACCATTGATATGACTCATCGCGGAGAAGTCACACCAACCCTTTCAGCTTTTCCTCGTCAGTTAAATCGAGCTCATCCATAATCCGCTCAATTGCTTCCAACCAATATTCAGCGGTACTGGGTGCCACACCAGATATACCACGGAACACCTCAGCTCTGTTGGCTCGAAGTCGCTCAGGTACCGACTTTCGAGCTCTCATGCCTCTACCCACTCCAGCCACCCTTTTCAAAACCCGCAGCATCGCCTGTGACACTGCGTCATCCTCCGTCTGATCCTGATATTCCACATTAGCGGCTGGTGGTGGTGGCATTTCATTCTCAGATCCTTGTCCCAATCTAACGGGTTTAGACATGGTCATTCGGCCTCTTCCACGGCCATGCACGTTGCGACCACGTCCCCTAGAATTCATACTTTCATTTTGCATTTATCTGATTAAAGAGTTTTATGAATTAGTTTGGTTCCACTGATTTATCACGAACAGTTTTATGTTTAATAGTTCTGGGAAGTAGTTCTTTCGTTTCATACACATACAGTCTCACATCATTCATTTAGTCACACACATGACCTTGCGTCCATTACAGAGAAATGTTGTAGTTATCGTTGTTTGTTGTTTTCCACTACCCAAGGGTATTTCCGTAATTTTGTCCTACAGGGGTATTTTGGTAATTTTTCAAATTAGGGTATTTGGAAATGTTGCAAAATAGAGTTTATTGATATTTTACAAAAATTAGAATTCTTGCTGGAAAAATTTCAAGGGTGAAATGATAATTTTATACACTAGGGGTATTATTGTAATTTTACAAGCCAGGGTCATTTCGATAATTTTTTTCAAAATATGGTTCCTGGTGACTTTTCAAAATGAGGGTATTTTTAAAGATTTCTAATTTGAGGGTGCTTCGGTAATTTTCCTTACTGAGGGTATTTTGGTCATTTGTACAGGTTAGGGGTAATTTGGTCATTTTACAAATTAGGGGTAATTTCATAAATTTTCCAAATCAGGGTGTCTTATTATAAAGTAGGGTGTTTGGATATTTGTAAGGTAAGAGAATCTTGATAAAAACTGTGGTAGTATGGAAATTTTATAAACTAAGGGCATTTTAGTTATTTTTTCGACTAGGGATATTTGAGTAAATCGAGATTATTTTAGAAAAATTTTTCAAAATAGTTTTCCTATACATCAGAGGGGTAATTTGGTGATTTTAAAACTAGGATTTTTGTGGAAAATGGCTAGTCTCTTTCGGGTTTTAGTTATTGGGTTTAGCCTGTGGCTGAGTCCTCTTGGTTAAGGTGAACCATTACTACGCACTGTAGGATTCAAGTGGGTAGGAGGTGAGTCACTAGACTCGTAAATACCAAGCTCCCACCAAACCAATCCTGACATGTGCACAACGGTTGCCACACCCTAACTCTCGTGACTTAGACACGTGTTTGTTTAATTGTGCATTAGAGTTTTATGCAATTGTTGGGGTAAACTAGTCCTATAGTTCAAGTACTTATCATACTAAGCTACGTTCCATTTTTATCCCTCTACAAATCATACAATAATTCACACAATGGATAGGGTACTTACCTGGTGGACTTCGGGTCTAAGACTCAGGTGCCATGCCAGAAACCCTGCTCACTTCTTAGAAAAATCCAATTTCAAAAGATAGGAAATGTTTTGGGCCCTAAAAGCCCTCAAGGCCAAGTTTTGAACCGGGCTCTGATACCAAAATGAAACACCCCAAACCTGGCCCACAAGCCCTGACCGGATCTGGTATGCTTCTAGGAAAAACTAGTCGATTCTTATTTGAAACTTTGCTAAAATTTTGCGTGTTTTTGAAAACAGTTGATTTGGGTTGGGCTCGAATTTTAAAACCCGTGTTGATTATGTGTCAAAATGTTTAATATTTATACTTAAGAAAAATGGACTTTAACTTTGAATTATTAAAATCGAGTCATACTTAGATAATTAAATATGCATGCATAACGTTCAAACCAAGGCCTTATTACATCAAATCAAAACCCAAATTAAATCCAAAATACTTAAAATGTAACAAGTCCAAAATAAAATAAAATCTTGAACCGAGCATGGCCACCACTAAGCTCCCCGCCAATCTTGGTCCTTTAATAAGCGTCACCGAAAAGTAATCCTACAACGGGTGAGTCAAGCAGACTCAATGTATACACCAACATAAGTCTCAATTAATTCGGGCATATCAATTCATACATAATAGCACATATACTTAATGATGCAAACCCGTACCCAAGCCTAAGTATCCATCTGCTACACATCACCCGTACCAACCATCACACCGTAGGGACTACTAAGTCAACCCTCCATCCGCTACACACCATCAAGGCGGTCCTGCAGCTTGACGTGCTCATCGCCCTTATAAAATTCGTGGCATAGCCACGGATAATTATTTTGTGACATAAGTCACCACATTCATATATTGTGACATAAGTCACCACATTCGGATATTGTGACATAAGTCACCACATTCAGATATTGGGGTATTAAACCACCAATTCACTTCCCCTTTACATATCACCCATATGCCCCATGTCAAACATATCATGCAATAACATGCTTTATTTCACATTCTTATCACTATTAACATATGTGCCATAATAGATCATAACCTACTCATAGTAGGAGTGGGTAAACATACCTGAGTATTTCGTTCGTACCATTGCATGGTACTTTTAGCCACTTTACACATATTTTTATTAACACATATATTAACGCATAACCATAAATTAATTGAAGCTTAGTGTGGGGGTACACACCTGATTTACTTAGCGCTTTATTGAAATCCTGAAAACCCGATCTAATACTTTTAGACCCTTAATCCTTATATTCGGCCAACCTTAAACACTTTAGCATAAAGCCATTCGGCTAATTAATTAAATCCCGAAGGACTAACGAAACTGAAATCTTACCTTATTGCCGATTTCACTACTAACAAATCCCGAAAACTTGTAGTCTTTCCTTCCTTGCAATCCGCTAACACTAAGTAACTTAATTTGGTTAGTTTCAGCTTTTTGAATAAACATGAAATAGATCTAAAACATTAACTATTGCCTTGGCCGATTATTATGTCCACTTACCTTGTAGATTTAAATCCCGGAAACCTCAGCTTACTTCTGTCGACTTTCTCCTAAAAGCCAAAGTCACCTCAATTTTACCTACATTCGGCCATCCTCCACTTATTCAACAAATCGAAAATCACAATTAACTTAGCCCAAATGGCATTCAGCCAAAAAGAAAAGAACAGAAAAGGGCCATTCGGCCACCTACCATCAACCACTCACCTTCGGCTTTTCCAAAATCGGCACTTCTGGCTATTGTAAAATAGGATTCGACTTCTAGAGATAAAGAGGAGAAATTGATAGGCATAATCAATTGATTCGGGTTAGATCTTGATGAAAAGAAAGGAAAAAATCGCAAAGGAAAGAAATCCCAAAACTTATCGAATCACTAAGGAACATGCGGCCTATGGTGCACCTTCGGGAAACTAAACCACCCTTGTAGATTCGGCTTGAGGCTTAGAGAACAGTCGGCTATGAGTCACTTGTGTATTCAACTTCAACAAAAGTGAAAAGAGAGGGATATAAGGCTTAAAGAGATTCGGCTATGGTGGTTTTTTTGAGAAAAAAATATCCGATTTTGGTCAAATGAAGAGGAAAGGAAGAAGAAAGCAAAGAGAGCTAATTGAATCTCCTAAGAATTTTCGGCACAAATAAGTTGAGTGAAGAGAGAACTAAGTTTCAGCACACTACTAGAGAAAGAAAAAGAACCAAAAGAACCTCTAAACCTCCCTTTAGCAATTCGGCTAAGATGAAATTGGTCACCAAGGAATCCTTGGCCTACCAACACTATCCTCCTCTCCAATTCCACCTTTTTTTCTTCTCACTTTATTTAAGATTAATAATAAAATTAATCCATCATTTATCCCTCATCTTGGTCGAATTTTAAAAGGAAATTTAACTTAATCTATACACCTCCACTCAGTGCCCCATTGCCGTCCAACACCTCTTCTCCTAGTAGCAAAATTAAACTCTTTTATTTGCTTCCCTTGCAGCTCGAACCTCGGCCCATTTGCACATGTTTGTGGCATCACTTATAGAGGCTTTAAGTGGCGCCTCCAAGCCACTTAACCAAGCCCATTTGTGTGTCATAACTCCCCTACACTTCCTCTTAAGGCCACCCTGCTTAGCTTTCTCTTTTAGATTTAGAATCTAATAATTTCTAAGGCATTCACCTACGCACTAAGGTTCACAAAATTCATAGAACACATTCAGAATGTTCATAAGCATGCTATTTCACACAATTTAGTAATAATGCATAAGCCATAGTCCGGGATATTGCAGTCGGCTTTTTTGAGTTTAATTTTCTTGATTGTGGTGGCAATCTAGAAGAACAAAGAAAGGAGTGAACATATCTTGCATTAGGAATGTGTAGATTCAGCTAGAGTTTTCTCTTCCCTTTCTAACATTTTGTTTTGTTCAATTCATAAACATGATTTTAATTAAGCATTTGAGTTTCAACAATATCATGGCAGCTTAAATTCATTTGTGTTAGAATGATCTAATTTCCATGGTCTGTTTTATTTAATTTTGTTAAAAGATGTTATGTGCTTTTTTATCTATTTATGCATACAAATAAAATCACAATTAAGTTTTTGTTGCATGATTTATGTGAAGGAATGTGAAATAGTCTATTTTTTAGTATTGTCGAAAATGGTGATTTTGAGGCCACCAAATCTGACGAGTATAATATTTATAAGTCAAACATGGTTTTAAAAAGGTTTTTGATATAGTGATTTTTGTTATATAAATGATTTAATAAGTTCAAGTGGCAGGACCCTAAGTTAAATGAGTTTAGAAAATAAGGTATCGGGACCTTGTTTCTATAAAACGAGCTGTAAATATTTTTATAAATTTTACGGAGTGTCATTAAGATGGTATTAAAGTTTCGTTGAAAAATTTTAACGTTTCGATAGTTAATTAATTAAAAAGGACTAAATCATAAAAGATGTAAAATTTGATCACTATTTATTTTGAGTGATTAAATGGCTTATTGAATAAAGGAAAAGGGACTTAATGGTAATTAGAACATTTAAGGAGTTAGTGGACAATTATGGGCATGAAATTGATGTTTTAATTATTTATTAACCAAGGTTAAAATGGTAATTTGGTTTATTAAATTAAAATAAAATAAAAAAAGGTTAATTGGTTATCATCTTTTTAGTTTCTTCTTCAAAGAACTGAATGTCCATGGAGGTGTTAAGTTAGGTTTGTCCATGGTGGTTTCCTATTGCATGGTATGTGATTTTGGCTCTATTTTTAATAATTTTTATGTTTTTGAGATCGTTGCAACTAGGTCCAACTAACTTGTACCTTCAATTTTGAAATTGTTAAAGATTTTGAATGTTTTCCTTGTTGAACCTTGTGATTTTAGATGTTAAATAATGAATTTGAAATATTAGTTGTAATTTAAAATTATTTTATTAAGCAATTTTTGATGAATTTGTTGATTAGGGACTAAATTGTTAAAATAGTAAAAATACAAAGATTTTTTGTGAAATTGTTGCATGAATGGGCTGTATTGGATAGCATAAGTATTCAGCTGGGCTTAATTTTGGGTAAAAATAGTTAATTTGCATGTTTTAGGCTCAAGGACTAAATTGAATAAAAGAAAAACTTTAATGGCAATTATGTAGAAATGTAAAAATGACTAAATTGCATAAAATACATTGTTTTACTGTATAACTTAATATATTGAATGAAATTATTAATTTAGATCAAGATCAGATGGAAAATCGAGGAGAATAAAAATTACCAAAAAGCCCTTCTACTTTGACATTTCTACAATTTAGCCATGTAAGCTCGTAGGTATAGAGTTGTACATACCTATAAATATAAATAATGTTAATTTTCATTCATGAATATATATACTTATATATGATGTTTAAAATGTAAGCTGAAACTTGAAATATTATAACTGAATATAAGGTGAGAAAGGATTTATGAATTGTTACAGCATGTGTATCGAGAAATATGAAAGTGATTAATAGATGATGTTAATCTTTGTGATAACACATTGACAGTACGAATATATGTATTGATGTTATATTATGTGCACGAAAACGATGAAGTGCCATTGAATGATAAATATGTTTAAAGGAAATGGATTACATGAAATGCCCAGTTGAACGTAGTAATCACTAGGATACAATTGGCATGCCAATAGGGTTAGAATGTGCGCTTGTATGGGATTTGCACTTCGGTGCCCTTGTATACACTTTGATGTCTTTATTCGCACTGCGGTGCCCCTATTTTCACATTTGTGCCCTTGTCTGCACTTCAGTGCTTTGTTATGCATCTATGATGCCTTTGGTGTTGTATAGTTACCCGAGTATTTGAGTCAAGTTACTATTTCGTTGGGCTAACTGTGAATGGAATTTATAAAATTATTTTAATGTTAAAGGCTAATGTATAGTCAAGATATTAGTAAATGTTAAATGTTAAATGTTCAATGAATTACTTGATCATATGTGAGTATCATTATATTGATGATTATTCAGTTAAAGATATATGTTTATATAAATATATAATTGAGTTTGGGTTGAATTATTATAGTACAAGAAGCATACGATAAATTATTTTCAATACTAAGCCTATATTAATTTATTCATTTAGCTTTAATCTTGTTTAGTGAAAGTAAGAGATTCTTGAATAACATGTTTATAGGAAAGTTTAAGACGAATGATGAATTACAGAATGATTATTAGTTAAATGTGAAAGAGTTATGTTAAAGTGCACTAGCTTGTGGTTATGGTTGATGCTTAGGCTTATGTCTTGTGAGTTATGCAAATGAAACGGTGAGAATAGATATTGAAATGATAAGTTCATAGATTTGATGAAATATGATGAAATAAAAAGAATTGTTGAGTTAATGACGTACTTGTAAGGAAGGAATTTACTTATGTTGTGAATAGATACACTGATTCGCGAATTGATAACATAATTAAGCTTATGCTAAGTAAATGGTATGGTAAGTACGTAAATGAAATGATTCACTGTTTTAAGAAAAGGTTGTTGATTATGTAATTCAGCTTATAAGACCTTATTATGTTATAGATGGAAAGTATTTGGGATGTTAATGAACATATTCATTTGTGAGATGATAGTTATATAGTTTGATAAATCTTGAAGCATTGGTACAGGTTTATTATGACTTATAAAGTTCAATTTTAAAATGAAATATTATGTTTAAGTTTATACGAGCTTGTTAAGCATTCATTGCTTATGTGGTTGTATTTCTCTTACTTTACAGATTACCGAAAGCTCGATCAGGTTGGAAGCTAGTCGGAGATCCATCACACTATCCATCGACTATATCGGTAGATTTTCATGATTTTGAGTCATGGTTATAATGGCATGTATAGGTGTCTTTGTTTGATGAAATTAGCCATTATGTTTGGCTTGTAAATATGCTATTTTAAGTGATGAAATAGTTGTTATGTTGACATGTATGTATGGTAGTTTAATGGTTGTTAGTTTGGTTTAGAAATACTTAAATGATGATAGTTTAAATGATGAATATAAAGGTTTGTTATGAAATGTTGTGTGGAATGAGATAGTGCATTGAGTTGTTAAATGGCTAGTTTTGGTAGCTTTGGTTGTGTTGGCATATGTCTAAGTTGCTAAGGTATTGGTTGAGTTGTGTAAATGGTCATCTTGGTGGTTATGAGTACGAAAATGATATGGTAACATTATGGTAAATGTAGTATATAAGTTTTTCAATTGGTTGATTGATTTATGGCTAAATTTAACAAATGTTTAGTCAAACTTGATTGTTGCATTTCAGATGCCTTTAAGGCATATTGGTTGTATGGATAGATGTCATTTTGATTTAACTACATTATGCATGTTTTAGGAACATTTTTGAATGTTTGAAATAGGTACAAATGGTTTGTATGTGTGAGGATGTTTAGGGTGAATGAAATGGCTTGAAAATGGCCATATTCTTGTCCACACGGCCTAAGACACGGGCATGTGTCTCATTCGTGTGTGACACACGGTCACGTGACACGACCGTGTGTCCCCTGTAGGTTTTTATAAGTTGCATTTTGAGAGTTTCACGGCTTGGCACACGGGCGTGTGGCTTGCTTGTATGACCCAATTTAGAGAGTTACACGGGCTGGGACATGGCCGTGTGTCCCTACTTCGAATACCCATACGGCCTAAGACACGGGCGTGTGTCTCAACCGTGTGAGTCACACAGCCGTGTGACCCATGTAGTATGATTTTTTCTATATTTTTCCATGAAGTTCTAAATGGTTCTGATTTAGTCCCGAATCATTTCTAAAGTGCTTCTAAGACCTCGAGGGCTCGAAAAAGGGACGTTATGCATGTGTTTGAATGGAATATGATGTGTTTTATAAATGATTGTAATTGAATATTTTAAGTTAAAAGTTTTTGGTAATGCTCCGTAACCCTATTCCAGCTACGGATACGGGTTAGGGGTGTTACAGAATGTATGAGTTAATTAATTAATCTAAACAAGATTTTAATTAATTGACACAATACTTGTATGATGTAATGTTTAATCATGTTGGGATTAAATCTATCATAATACCAAAACTATTATTACCTTACATAACCCTATAAATTGTTTTACTTATGAGATGTTAAGTCTATTAAGCATAGAAATATGTGAGATAGGTCTAATAATTAATTAAGTTAAATATTTTACTAAGTTTAATTAGGGTTAATAAATTGTCAATTTAGCCACAGAATTTTCGTAACATCTTTTAATAAATTGGATGATTCAAAGCTGGGAAGGAGGATTGTGATAAACTCTTAAGACTTGCTTAATTTCTGTGTTTAATTCCATAGATAAATTTAGTTTAACAATTTAGAATAATTAATTCACATTTATTTGTTTACCTCATATTTTTAAATCATATTTTTGTGCTTAAGCTAATTTGATAAATTCTAACTTTTTTACAAAGAATTGTTCATTAGTCCCTATCGAGATGATAACTCAATATCCTTATCACTTTATTACTTATTACGATTTTGTACACTTATGCATTTCAGCTTCTACCCCTTCCTCGTTGGTAGCCTCTCTAGATGATTCACCTTTCACGAGGGAAAGCTTTGTTTGTAAAGCTTGCTCCACACTCTTTTCCTTGTTTTTCTTCATTGGCATCTTGTCCTTGTATACTTATAGGGACCTTTGGAGCTCCTCCACAAACATCTCCTCGAGATCATTAGACTTTTCGATCACCACAACAACATAATTGAACATTGAACTTAGAGATTGCATAATTTTCTCTATGACCCGAATTTCCTCTATATTCTCATCGTTCCTCCTCATCTGTTGCACAATGGATTTACTTGGTCAAAATCAACTCGCAAGGACCGCAAGCAAATCTTCTTCACTTATTTTACTCCTTCAAATGCTTTCTTCAATATCTCCCAAGCCTCTTTCGATGTCTTTGCGGGGGTAGTTAACTCGAACATTGTTTCATCAACTCATTGGTAGATTGTGAATAATGCCTTCTTCTCTATTTTCTTTCAATATTTAAGTTGCTCCTCGTCCTTTTCCAACAAATCATCCTCCTCATAACCATTTTGCACCAGGTCCCATACATCGAGAGAACTTAAAAGGGCCTCCATCTTGATACTCCACATCTCATAATTGTTCTTCATTAACTTGGATAGTTGTGATTGAATTGAGCTGGTTGAAGCCATGGTGTGTTGGCTTATATACCAAATCCATTTGCCTAAATTTTACAAAGGCACAAAAAAAGGAACGTAGAAAACAAAATTGGGAAGAGGAAAACGTAACAAAAAGAGAACGAGTGAGAGGTTTCTTTTCTTGTATATTTCTTTTCATTCATTTATCTTCTAAAATTTGAAAACTCATTTTATAACATATATTAACTTAATGGAAGCATCTATAAAATTCATTAATTACTTCTCCTATTTTCAATAATAGTAAACTCTTGGAATTCTGGAGTAAGTTTAGTTGTCAACAATCCCTTCATCAATGTCTGGAATAATTTATTCAAAAAGGTGGGGGACAAGACAAAGAGAAAATGCAATTACAATACAAAAATGAAAAATCGAAGTTGTCTAAGCAAAAAAAAAAAAAAAAAAAGAAAAAAAGAGAGCAGGTAAAATAACTTACCTTCTAGCTTCTTGACCTTGGAACTGGTTCCATAATCCTTCATTTGTGATTGAAAAAGAAATAGTCCATCTTAAGACTGAAACTACTAGAAATATTAGAGCCATATGATAGGAGGTATACAAATAAGAAGCATTAAAAAATAGATTAGCTAATCACCACTACACAATACTTATGTAGTTGGACATTATTTGTGTAGAAGCCAAACAAGAAAGCATTTTCCTTCATAATACCAGTTTAAACCGGAACTAAAATAACCGTTTCACTATAATACAGATAGAAAATATTCAATAAAAATAAAACTAGAGATTGTAGCACAACAATTAAGTGAGTAATCCAAACTGGCCTTCTAAACAATCACTGGAAACAACAATAAGTTACTAATACAAAATACTCAAGCAAGCAAACATTTTTCATGTTCAAGCTAAACAATTTTTTGTGCTCTTATAGCTTTGAGAATAATTGGGAGATGTCATTCTAGTTTTGGGTTGTATATGTGTAACACTTCAGAAATTTCAATGTCACTAATAGTCATATTTCGAAAAGTAAGTAGCAATTTTTTTTGTAAAAAGTAAGAGTTTATCAATTGAAGAATAATTATAAAGCCAAAATTTGACATTGAAAAAAGTATGAATAGTGAAATTTTAGTAAAGATTAAATTGAAAATTTGTGAAAGATGAACTAAAAGTGCAAATTTGCTATTTTAGAAAAAGGGGCAAAGTTTAAGAAATATTTTTTTAAGAATGTGACACGGATATGAATTGATAGGTGGAATAGGAAAATTGAGATATGGACTAGATTGAAAAGTGGTGAAAAGTTATGAGACTAAAGTGTAATTTTACCATTTTGTAAGAAAAAGGCTTAATTGCAACTATATCATGAATAAATAGTATTTACATAAGTGATAATTACTTAGGACACATAAGTATGCTATGTGTTAAACAAATGAGTGATAGAAAAAGGTAAAATGAATATTTTACCTTTATGCTTCAAATATGAAAAAAGCTATTTTACGTGGCAATTTGCTCATATTTTCATTAAATATTATTTTGAATTTTAAATTATATATAAAAAATATTTTTACGAGATAAATTATAGCCATTAGATTAAAATCATGTATTTAAATGTGAACCATTGATTAATTAAACAATTAAATGTTAAATAAATAAAAATATAGAAAAGTCTAGATTTATGAAGAGAAATTATTATTATTTTCTATAAAATCCCCCAGTGTGGGCTGTATGGAGGGAGGACAAAGGAGAAAAAAAGGTTTTCTTTTTTTTTTTTTCAATTTGGTTCATTTCTTACTCAAACATATTTCTAACCTAAGATTCTTTGAAATTAAAGTGAGATATCACATCTAATTCTAATTCAAGAGTGTCCTTTCATATGAAACCAACCATGGAGGCTTAAAGATGAAGATGAAAGTAGGAGAAAGCATGGGTAAGTTGTTTCAATTATTATGTTATGTTTATTTGAATGTATAATTTGATATGAAATTGTAAGAATTAAGTGTATTTGATTATTTTCTATGTTCTAAGTGATGAAAGTGTAATGTTCATATATGATGTGAATGGTGAGTGATTTTATGAATAATTTGGTGGATGTTTTTAAGTGATTAATATGATAAAAATTTAAATAAGGACTAAATTGAAAATTATGCAAAATTTCAAAAGCAAGGAATTAAATAGAGAAATTAAAGTTTGGATTTTTATGATAAGGCTATAAGAATATGATATCTAAAGTATTGGAAAAATTGTAATTAAATTAGCATGTTTTAAATTAAAATGATCGAATTGTAAAGATTTGAACATGAGTTTTTGGACTAATTTATATGATTTGAGAATTTAAAATTCTGAAAACCAAATAAGAAAGTTTAATGGTTCAAAAATGAAGGACTAATTTGGGAAAAAATTGATAATTTTAGTTGTAGGGCTATATTTTAAAATCTAGAAATTTTAGAAAAGGGACTATTTTGCAAAATTTTGCAAATTGGAATTTAGGACTGAATTGTAAAATAATAATATTTAGTTTTTAGGGATTCGATTGTAAAAGCTGTGTAAATTTGGGATTTTAGGGACTAAATTATAAAAACTATAAAATTAGATTTTCATGGATTGTATTGTAAAAGCAGAAAATCTAATGAATAGTGGTATTTTGTAACTTTTGAAACATTTAAGTAAATATATGGACATATAATTATATACTTGATTCCATGAAATATTTGATAAATAAATATGTGTGAAATTAAACAATAGAAATTTAAAATTGGTAAGTTAGATTGGTTATGATTTGTATGTGATTTGGAATATTTGTTTGAAGTGTGTATGCGATTTTGTGATTGTTAGAGTTATGTGATCTAAATTCCTGTTAAAATAAAATACAAGTGGCAAGAAACGGTACAGGCTGCACAAGTGGAATCCATATAGAAGTTTACTTCCTCTATTTGATATTTTATTAGAATAAGGTATTTTAGCATTATTAATTACTTCTATTAGACTTCAATTAGAATATGATTTTACAAACCTATAAATAGACATAGTCTATACTCCTCTAGTATCATTCGAATTCGACATAGTGATTATCTTCTCATTTGCTAGTGGTTTTTTCTCGAAAAGGTTTTCACGTAAAATTCTGTGTGTTCTTTTTCTCTTTCTTTGCAATTCATTGTCATCATCGACGTTCAATTTTAACAGTGATGAATTAGTGAGAATAATTTAAATTAAATCTTAAGGCTATGAAATAAGCTCGGATGGTGGTATATGTATAAATTTTGATATCAAAGAAAAAATTGAATTTCAAAGTTTGAAAGTAAGTTCAATGATGATAAATTAAGTGTTTGAATGTTACGATAGGTTTTGAAAATTTTTTATGTGACATCTCTTTCTTGGATATGTTATCGGATCGAGCAAGGGGTTTTACAATAGGTTTGGTTTTGGTAGTTTGGATAGGCTTTATAATACCTTTGTTGATACGAGTATGGTGGGGCATAATAATTGTTAAGGTCATAGTCGTATGTTCCAAAATTTTGGTTTGCCTGAGCTTGGTTAACATTTTGAGTTTGGTTTTGAGATTGATTGGTGGGGATATTTGCTTATGGGTTTTCCATCGGAAAAGTATCATGCCAGGAGTGAGTCCATGCTCACCATGCCAATTGTTGATGTGCAAATCTAACAGGGTGAAAAAGGAGGTGAAGATGGGTGGCTCACCTCATTAGAGCAAGGTGGAGCTAGAGCCAAAAAGATGGTGGTTAGAGAAGGTGAAGTTAGCATTGGGAGATAAGGTTGTAGAAGAAAGGTGTCTTCAAATAGTAAGGAGAGAGAAAAGTCCTTCTACAGGAGCTATTGGCTTTTATACTCTTAACTATGGTACCAAGTTGCTATGTGTCGATTCCCTGTTAGTAGATTAGAGCCAAGTGGCCAAGTGGTTCACCTTTATAAGCTTAGGCAAGGTGGCAATTGGATGTGCTTTCAATCATTGCAGGCAAGACATGGTAGTTGGAGATAGAGGTGGCGGTTAGCGGGTGCGACCCACATGAGTGTTAAGCCAAGGGGTTCTCTCGAAGGGTAAATAAGGTCGTCTTAAGTGCCATACCTAGGAGTGCTTTCGAGAGATTTTCTGAGCTTACTACTTGGCCCCAGGATAAGGGTATTATAGTGGTGTTTGGATGATTTTTGGTTCACAAGTTAAAAATTGCAATTATTCAAACTAATCTGGTTTCAATTTTTATTTAATTCATAATTAGTTTAAATTTTGTATAATGTAAAAATAAATATTTTATAATTAAAATAGTGAAAGTTTCTTACATGTACTATATAAAGAATTGTTTTTCAAAATGAAATATAAAAGTTATTGATTATTTTTAAAAATATATGAAAAATATTTAAAATCATCAAATAATATTCAAAGTCATAAAGCAAAATTTATTTTATTAAAATAAAATCCAAAACCCAAAAGTAGCATGGAAAAATGGAGGTTAACTGCTATTCCTCTATCCAAAACCGTGCCTAAGACATGACCCATCACATGACCATGTTCCTTTAAAACCCTAAGTTTTTCCATTCTCACACAGTCGTGTGTCCACTATTTTTCAAAACTTACAATTTTGCCACAGTTTTTCAAATTTTACAGTTTTGCCCAATTTTTTCAAACTTTACAATTTTGCCATTGCTTTTCAAATTTTACAATTTTACCACTATTTTTTAAATTTTACAATTTTCCACAATTTTTCATATTTTACAGTTTTGTCACGATTTTTCAGATTTTACAATTTTCCTCTATTTTACAAATTTTATAGTTTTGACCTAGGATTTTATGATTTGATCAAATTAGTCCCTAATTAAGTTCCAAACTATTTTAGTGTTTTAAATTATGTAATTAGGTCCCTAGTTATATGGAATATGTTAAAATCCATGATTGACCAATTAATGTTGTATTTATTTGTATATATATAATTGTATGAATTATGAATAATATATGTTACTATTGTATCTATACTTGCGATTATATGAACGACATGCCTTATGTTACTTTAACAGTCCGATTTTGACCCTAGTCAGAATAGTGGTTTCGGGACCACAGATCTGAGTTAAAAAATATTTTAATATTATTTTCTGCGCCTGCAGTATATGAATAAGCATGTGTGGAATTTTTGTGACTCGATTTTGTTGTTAGTGTGGTTAATTTGAAAAAAAAGATTAAATCGCATAAAATGTAAAAGTAGCCTTCTATTTGAATAATGGCTGAATTGATGTGTCTTTATAAAGAGGAAGTCCTTAAGATGAAAATTAGCCATTATGTTAGTAAGTGGATGATAATGGACAAATATGACCTTAATGTATATAAGTTTTATATGTTAACTAAAAGGTTAATTTAGTAAATAATCTATTAATAAGAAATAAATAAAACAAAAGCTTAAAAGAAGCCATTTATTTTTGTGTTCATCCACCGAATATTGAAAAGAAAAAGGGGTTTAAAGCTTTTTCAACATTCGACCATTGAAGTACTTGGATTAAGGTATGTTTTGCTTCGATTTTTGATAATTTCTACGTTTTTGTAATCGTTGCTTCGAGTACTACAATACCCATGCTTTAATTTTGGAAATTGATGAAGATTTTGAAATGTGCCATTGATGAATACATGAGTTTTGTGATGTTTGTTGATGAAATATGAAATATATGTGTTAGATTAACATGTTTTGTCTTTGGATTTTTGGTGAATTTGAGTAATCGGGACTAAATTGAGAAAATAATATTTTGAAGGACTAAAATTTGAAATAAATGAAATATATGGACTTGTATGAGCATAGGGAGTATTCGGCTAAGATGGGAGTATTGAAATTATGTGTATTTTGTGATTTTGTGAAACAGGGACTAAAATGTTAAAATGTAAAAATATGAGGGCTAAATTATAAATTTCCCTAAATGTGTGTTTTTGGATTGAACTGAGTGATTTGGTGAATAAAGCAGTTAAATTTGAATATGTATAGATCAAGACCTGAAGAAAATGAATTTAGACCGAGGAAAGTCGAAAGTGATTGAGTAGCCGATTTCGTCTGTTTATATCCGAATCCGAGGTAAGTCTATATACAAATAAATGTATTTGAATTGATTTACTTATGTTTGTATGAAATTAAATTGTGATGATTGTCTACAGAAAATATATATACATGAAGTCTGAGAAAATATCGACAATGTGTCAAAATCCGAAAAGTCCCGTACAAAGCTATGAATAGATAGGATTTCATATGTCATGACATAGGTTTCTGATATGTGATATCATGTAAGACCACATCTGGGAAATTGGCATCGATATGAGATTTACGTGTAAGACCATGTCCATGACATTGGCATCGTATTTGATTCGTGTAAGACCCTGTTTGGGATAGTGGCATCGATATCTGGTTACATGTAAGACCACGTCTGGGATGTTGGCTTTGTACAATTATTTTGATTATTCGAATTATCCTATTTGATTCTGAATCATTCAACGAGCAAATTTGAGAAATGAAAGAATGGGTGAAATGTATAACTGTTTCAGGTACGTTTGATGTATATGCTTTGATTAAGCATAAAAGGTAAGTATTTGTGAATTTGCAATAGAGAAATATGTGCATATATTCAATGAGACAATGTGATATATGTATGATTGTGTTATGAGCCAAAGAGATACATTGAGATATGAATTGTGGGTAAGCAATGGCTAAATAAATGAGCCAAAGAAGAGTTATGAATTTACAATTGAGTAACATTAATGATCTTATATTTGATATGATTATGTGTACTATATGTTAAGTTTATTTGTATATGGTTTACTAAGATTTTGAAAGCTTACTCTGTGTGTGTTTGCTTTGTTTTATAGATCATCAAAGCTACAAAGGCTTGGGGATTATCGATGATAATCACCACACAATCAAACTCTATTTTGGTACCTTTTGAATGTGTACATAGTTAAGTATGGCATGTATAGTCTAGTTGAAATGGTTGATGTTTGAGAAGTGTATATAGCCATGTGATATGGCTAGATAATTGAATGTGATATGAATGAGTAGTCATGTTATATGATGCATAGTTTGGAATGGTTTGATGGCTAATGAGATGATCAAATTGATAATATGTTTTCTGATGCAAAGCTAGTTTATTATTGATAATAGATTATCATAATGAAATGGTAAGTTTGTGATGGATTATAGTTGGAAATGCTTGTTATTAGATTGAGCTAAATGGTACATAAGATGTTGTTTTTGAAATGTTCTTAAATAGGTAGAAAAGATGGTCAATTTGGTGTGTTTTGGGTTGCCATAATTATATGGAATGATGCTTGTATGTGCTTGTAGGGTTAACCCAAAGTGGTGGCATTTTGGCCTTGCAAATGGCCTATAATTTCCCACACGGGCGTGTGGCTCAGCCATGTCCTTTGTGGTTGTGTTTCAAAACAAGTCAGTGATGACCACGGGCTGGACACATGGGCATGTGACTGGCCGTGTGGTGCAAGTCAGTAGTGACCACGGGCGAGGCACACGGGCGTGTCCACGACCGTGTGGACAAGTCAGTATGTATGGCCCGTTTTGACACGACTTAGACACACGAGCGTGTCTGAGACCGTGTGAGGCACTCGACCTGATCACACGGGCATGTGACCTCTGTAGCTTTGAAAAATGTTTAAAATTTCAAAAATCCCATATGTGTTCGGTTTAGTCCCGGCCCCTTTCTAAAGCATGTTTAAGGTCTCCTAGACCTAAATAAGGGACACTTTGATTACATAATGATTAGTTACAATGTGAAATGTTTGTAAAAGTTCTGATTAGTCTGGTAATGCCTTTAACCCTAGGCTGGTGATGGTTACGCGTTAGGGGTGTTACAATAAATATTAACCTGAATACATGAAAAGCATGACTTCTACTACCAAATTGCCATGTGTTAGTACAAAAATTGCTATCACTCTAACACCCCTTACCCGTATTTCTCGCCGGAACTGGGCGGACTAAAATCACTTGATCGCCACTTAGGCTCAACGTGACTACTCTTCTTTAGTCACCACAACAACCTCATTCTCGACTTATGAGGCCTCACTCATGCACACGAGGGCTCTCGAGACTGTATCAGAAACTTATACGATTTTAAAATTTTTGACCTAAACAGGGACTACATGCCCGTGTAATGTGAGGCATGCTCGTGGAGGTCACAGATGCCTATGCCCTCAAGCCGTGCATGATAACCCAAGCATTTTGCCATTGCCCTACGGCTAGGGCACACACCTGTGCTCACCACCAGTGGTGAACACTGACTACTTCACATGGTCTAGAGTCTAGGCACACGCCTGTGTGGCTAGCCCGAGGCCTATACTTCTTGAAACTGTCAAAGAGACACGACCATGGCACACGCCCGTACGCTGGCCATGCGTCATACATGTCCTAGACACATGCCTGTGTGTCTATCCACATGGACAAGAGCAAAGCTATGTGCTAAGCTCTTTTCACTCCTCAAGTCATACAACATATACTCATTCAACTCATCCATAAATAACTCATATTAAAACATAATCTCACATGGTTAACTACATCTTTTCGTATAATAAGATAGCTACCAACCATGGCATTATACAAAATAGATTATCCATCTAAAGGCCAACACATCTTAGCCATTACAACAAAGTTCACTAACTTGTCTAGCTCATGTACAAGCCATATACAAAACATTGAGTCTAATGTACCGGAGTGTGCTGATAGTGTGGGTGATCTTCCATTTCATCCACATATCTCAAATCAACCCTTTTTATCTATAAGACAAGGGAAAAGAAAGGAAGTAACCTTCGAGCTTAGTAAGTTTACACATAAACAATTTAAGCATTCTGGTATAAACTAAACAACAATTAGCATTATACTATCATATAAATTGACATCCACAATTATACTTACTCTTTCTATACCTTACCACATTTTCAACACATCATGAGTCACATACTCATAATCATCGACATGCACCCCTACACTCAATATCACATCATTATTTCTCGATAATACATCCACACAGTTAATTTACTTAAAAATACATCCACACAGCTAAATTACTCAATAATACTTCTACACAGCTAATTCACACAGCTAATTTCTCGATGGTTTCACACTTAGTCAACCACAATCAATAATAGGGTATTATCGCACATAGCCTACTGAGAGGTAATCATAGTGGTTTCACACATAGCCCACTAAATAATATACTTAACTATGGTATCGCACACAGCCCATCGTTGTTAAGTATTAAGTTGGTATCGCACTTAGCCCACCAACAAATATTATCACTATACATCCATCCACATATATACTTACTCATTCATTCATGATATCTACCACATTCATTCCTGTAACATCCTAAAATTTGAAGTATTTATTTGATGCATGTTTTAGTGCTTAACTTGTGTATAGTAAAATTTTTTCATGTTTAGTATAGTCTTGAAAAGACTTGAGAACTATTTGGAATTAGAATAAATGTTAGTATGGAGTATTTAATTGAAGTGGATCAAATGACTTTGAGGTTTAAGTAAATTTAAGTGTTGAAAACTAGCATAAGATGAGCTAGTAGCAAGGTGGAGTTGGCGCATGCATGTTTACTTGAGGTGAGAGGTTCGAATCTCCTAGCATGCAACTTGAAAATTTTTATTTTTGCTTTCTCCTATCAAGTGTCGGCCAAGAAGCAAACATGGCAAGTTTGACTTCTTTATTTTTGGTATGATGGCTAAAGGTTTAAGGAAACATTTAAGTTGAGGAAAGGAATCAATAGGATAAGGCAAGTAAGGGGAACAAATGGCTTAAATTGGGAAGTGTGCTATGGAAAGAAAGGTTGGCAAAAGTTGATCCTTGATAGCCATGTATTTGGACGGTTTTTAGGGCTAGGGGTTAGCCGAAATTTTGAAGGCATTTAGATGAATTAGGAGCTAGTTGTGCACATCTTTCTCTTTTGGTCATTTGGTATTTTTTCCTCTCAAAGCTTGTTTCTCTCAAATTCTCTCCCTTAGTCAATGCTTATTGGACAAAAGGTAAACATTTTTTTCTCTTTTCTTTTGGTCATTTATGTTTTGACCATTTAGGTCTTATTTTACCTATTCTCTAAAATTTTTCTCCTAGTGCCGAATCATTAAAGTATTGGAAGGCCATTTTCTTTTCTTTTCACCCTTATTAGAATGCACACAAGCCTCAAATTCAATTCTTTGTTCATCTTTCATTCTTGAAAAGAATCAAAACATAAACACCATATTTTCTTTTACCCTTCTTCATCTCTTTCTCTTTACAAAATTTTCTCAAACAAACTTTTCCTTTTATTTCACCATGGTAGAATGTTGCTAAGTATTATCTCCTTCAATTTTTTTTTCTTCATAATCGTATCTTCTTCCTATGCATAAGTTAATCGATTGGTAAGTGGTTAGCATAGTATTTTGGAATTTGTTATTCTTCTGTGTCGAATCTATTGTGGTGTGAGATGATCTTTTGGATTTAGATCATCATCATACCATATCTAATTCCAACCTATTCTCTATCATAGAAATCTAGCGGTGGTAGAAACTCAAAGTGTTCTTGAGTATTGTGGATCGTTGGAATCGATTTTAAGAGTTAGGTAAGGAGTTTATCAAGGATTCTCATACTATTTGTTATTTTGGTATAGATTAGTTATTTAATCGATTTTGTTATAGGGGCGTAATCGCCGATCGTTTTCTTCATGGAACGAGGATAATTGTGGTAAGCCAATCTCAAATCTTTTAAAATCGTTAGCCATATTTCGATAATTATTAGTCAGACTAATGATCTAATGTCATTAGAGACATTCAAGATAGGGCAGGAAAGGGCAGTGCATAGTTTTCGAAAGAGGGGTGGTTTCGCTATTCCCCCTAAGTATAAACGAAGGGCTGCTTCGGGAATCCAAGATTTTCCACCGGGTTGCGGACCCTCATCCGAGGAGAACCAGTTGTTTGAAGTCATTTGTACTCCCAAACCTTTATTCGTTCGTGGATTCTCATCGGGCAACAAACCAACAATCGAGGAGAAACCAAAAATAGAAGTGGTTCGAAATCCTGAGGGTAAGATTAGATTATTTATCAATAGTGTAGTTTTAAAATATGATAGTGCTCTAATTTATCGTGTTACGTTTAGGTATTGACGAGCGGGAAAGCCTAGTACTCACAATAACAAAGTGTGTAACTTCACACTTATCTCAGGTTAGATGTTAAACCGTAAGTATTGAGAAAAATCGTAAAGATGACAAAAATCAAAAAAATATGTAATAATTAGTATTTTTGTGAAAATACATGAAAACGGTTAAAGTTGTGAAATTTACGAAAACGCCCTCAATGAGTTAGTTGGTAAATTGTAAATTTTATGTCTCATGTGTTAAATGGGCCGAAATATATGCTAGATCGTTAAATGGGCCGAAAAATCTGCTAGATCGTTAAATAGGCCGAAATATATACTAGATCGTTAAATGGGCTGAAATATATGCTAGATTGTTAAATGGGCTGAAATATATGCTAGATCGTTAAATGGGCCGAAATATATGCTAGATCGTTAAATGGGCCAAAAAATCTACTAGATTGTTAAATGGGCCGAAAAATCTGCTAGATCGATAAATAGGCCAAAGTTGCTAAATTGCTAAATGGGCTAAATATTATTTTGTATTATGGGCCTTAATAAAAACTTGAAATATTGATTCACATGTAAATTGGGCCTTTTGCTAAAATTATCATATGTATATAGACTGTTATGCATACATGTTTGCATGGGTTGGGATTAATGATGAAGAGAAGAAAGGCTTGTTGCCAAAATCTAGTTCGGTGGCTTTGCTACAAATATTTTAATGGCTTATTGCCTCTAGTTCAGTGTCTCTGCCACAAATATTTTAATGGCTTATTGCCTCTAGTTCGGTGGCTCTGCCACAATTATTTCAATAGCTTAACGACTCTAGTTCGGTGAATTTGTCACAATCTAGTTCGGTGGTTCACCACAACATTATTAAAAATGGCTTTATGCCTATGATTGGTGTGTTAGCGGGGTGGGTTGACTTGATCCCCACAGGTGTGACGGTTGGTAAGGGTGGTGTGTAGCGGATGGAAATTAGGTTTGGGTGGGAAATTTCATTTTGCATGCATTTCATTTATTATATTGCAAAATCTATTTATGGGCTCAAGCCCAAAGTTATGACTTGATGATTTAGCCCAGTGGATATAGTAAGTGAGTTATACACTAAGTTCTGAGTAACTCACTCCCTTAAATTTTCCATCTCAGGTAATGGAAATTGACGTGGGCTTGGGCCGAGGTTGACTTCGTGGAGGCCATACTGCAAACATGGGTTTATAAACCTTGAACTATTATTAAGTACTTTCTTTAAATTACTATTTTGGATATGATGTAATAAGGCCTCTAATAATATTTATGGATTTTATATGTGGATGGATTTAAATTTTTACTTTGATATTTAATATGGATTTATGTTAATTCTAAAATGTTTCCTTAAAATACTTTGGGTTTTCAAACATATGAGATTCTTTATCTATTTTTATTTTCAAATCCTTTTAAACTTTTTAAAAACTACTTTAACTTTTGATAATTAAATACTAAATGATAAGATTTCAACTAATGTTTCTCAAATTCATCAATTTAAATTATTTCTCTTAGTTTTTATTAAACTTTATTTTCAAAAGGTTTTGTAATACCGATTCATCTGAACCATTAGATAGATTAAAAGAATGTATGATTTGTGTGACAAACCAAATCTCGTCTTGACGCATAGACCTGGTTTGGGGTGTTACATTTAACGGTATCGAGCCAGTTTTAAAACTCGACTGTGGTTGGGTTCAACAAATAACTTCTGTATGAAATTATTTCAATTATGATTTAAAGATTAGTATGGCACCACAAGCATCCGAAACCAAGTCAAGTAAGTATTCCTTACTGAATGATTATTATGATGATGATATGATCATAGGAACACTCTTGAACTTCTAGTTTTAGATGTTGAAATTCGTAGAGATTGAGACTATAGGATGTGTTTGTGAAAAATAACTTTATCTCTCGAATCTCATAAAACATCATTAATAAACACTGAAATAATATTCTGATTCATAAAACTTGTAATCAGATTAAATCAAATTAGACATTATGAGCTCTAGAGGACGTGGTCGTGGACGCGGTAGACGTGGCCGTGGTAGAGGACGAGGTGCTACGTCTGAAGCACCAAATCATATGCCGAAAATGGATGCACCTGCATCACTTGAAAGTGAGACGGGAACACATGATCATATGGAAGAAGATAATGCTTTGACGCAAGCAATGTCATGAGTCCTAGAAAGGGTCATTGGAACTAGAGTTGGGCCAACACTGTGGGTCGATATCGAACAACTCAAGTCTAATGGTGCGTAAGTTTTTAGAGGAGTTTTGGTGTAGCTCAAATGTGGCAAAATATTGGCTCAAGTCGTGGAGTGGATTATGGATGATATGGAATGCACTGTCGAGCAGAAACTAAAAGGAGCAGTGTCTTTGCTAAGAGACGAGGCGTATCAATGGTGGCTTACTGTTCGAGAGGGCACTGAGGCTACATTGATTACTTGGGAATTCTTCAAAGTTGCCTTCCAAGGGAAATATGTAGGAACAAGTTATGTGGATGCCCGAAGGAAGGAATTTTTGAATCTAATGCAAGGGAATAAGACAGTGGCAGCGTATGAGGCTGAGTTTTTACGCTTGAGTCGCTATGCTCTAACAATAGTGTCAATGGATCATGAGCGTTGTGTACGCTTTGAGGATGGGTTGAATGATGAGTTGAGAGTTCTGATTGCCCCACAACAAGTTAGAATTTTTGCCACGCTTGTGGAGAAAGCCAAGATATCAGAACGTCAGAATCGAGAAAGATTTAGAGGCAAGAGGGATATAAAGCAGTCGGGTTCTTCAAAAAGGTTTCTAAAGAGGCCTCGGAATGATGAACCAGCTCAAGGTAGAGCACCTGTAGCTAATAATCAAAGTCGAGATTGTACTGAATGTGGGAAAAGGCATTTCGGAGAGTGCTAGAGGAAAACGGATGCTTGTTATAAATGTGGTTCAATGGATCACCAATATAGAAATTACCCTCGACGTATGGATACGACTCAGGAAGTTCGTAATACTGATGCACAGCCGGCCAGAGGTACTCAGCAGCCACCGAGAGGCCGTGGACTAGGTCGTGGTGGTAATGGGGTCGACGTGGTCAAGGTGCATCGAGTCGAGGCAATGGTCCTAGAGGTAACACGGATGCAAGACAGCCAGGATTAGTCTATGCAGTTAGACGCCGCGAGGATGGCAATGCACCTGATGTAATAACTGGTACGTTCTTCATCTTTGATGTACCTATTACTGCTTTAATAGATATTGGTTCTACCCACTCGTATGTTGCTAGCGCTATATCTGAAAACTTGAATCTAGAATCTGAAATTACCAATAGTGAGATGACAGTAATTAGTCCTTTAGGACAGTCGGTAATTGTAAATAAACTGTTTAGAGACATGCCTTAGAAATTCAAGAAGAAATATTTTTGGCGAATTTGATGGAATTGCCTTTCGGCGAGTTCGATCTCATTTTAGGCATGGATTGGTTGGTTAAACACTGGGCGCATTTGGATTGTGCTGAAAAGCGGATGTCAATAAGAACTTCGGGTGATAAGGAAGCAATAATGATAGGTGAACGAAGGAATTATTTGACAAATCTGGTATCTGCGTTGAAGGCAAAAAAGTTGGTGCGAAAAGGGTATGGAGCATTCTTAGCCTTTATTTGTGCTTTGGATGCCAAAGAGTTATCTGTGGATGATGTGAGGATGGTGAAGGAATTTTTAGATGTATTTCCCGATGAACTTCCTGGTATACCTCCAGATCGGGAAGTAGAATTTGGTATTGAGCTTTTGCTCGAATACTCCAAAGTCCATTGCTCCTTATAGAATGGCACCGAAGGAGTTGGTGGAGCTTAAAGCTCAAATTCAAGAATTGTTGGATCGGGGATTTATTTGACCGAGTGTGTCTCTGTGGGGAACACCAGTTTTGTTCGTTAAGAAGAAGGATGGATCGATGCGTATGTGCATTGATTACAGGCAATTAAATAAATTAACGATCAAGAATAGGTATCCTTTGCCAAGAATTGACGACTGTTTGATCAATTGAAAGGAGCTTGATTTTCTCAAAATTGATTTGAGATCGGGTTATCACCACTTTAAGGTGAAAGAAGCGGATATTTATAAGACGGCGTTCGAACTCGTTATGGACATTATGAGTTTTGGTGATGCTGCTTTGGTTAACCAATGCACCACCGCATTTATGGACATGATGAACCGAGTCTTTCAACCATATTTAGACCGGTTTGTGGTAGTGTTCATAGATGATATTTTGGTTTATTTAAGAAATGATGAGGAACATGACATGCATTTGCGTATAGTATTGCAGTTACTTTGTGATAAGCAATTTTATGCTAAATTCAGTAAATGTGAATTTTGGCTAAAGGAAGTGACTTTCTTAGGTCATGTGGTATCACCAAGGAATAAGAGTGGATCTTCTAAGATTGAGGCTATATTGGATTGGAAACCACCAAAGTCGATGAGTGAAATTTGGAGTTTTTAGGATTATTGGTTATTATAGACGCTTCGTTGAGGGTTTTGTTGATTCTTTGCACCTAACTAAACTGTTGTGAAAGGAAGTATCGTATATTTGACCGAAAAACAACAAGAGAGTTTCGAGAAATTGAAGAAGATTCGATGGAAGCACCGTTTTGATTTAGCCGAGGTGGAAAAGAATTCTTGTTCTTGTGATCGTCTCACACGGGTTTGGGTTGTGTGCTAATGCAAAATGGAAAGGTGGTGGCTTATGCTTCTCGTCAGTTGAGACCGCACAAAGTAAATTACCCTACTCATGATTTGGAGTTAGCTGCAGTGGTATTTGCTTTAAAGATTTGGAGGCACTATTCTACGGTGAGAAGTCTATCATCTACACGGATCACAAGAGTCTTAAGTATCTTCTTACTCAGAAGGAATTAAATTTGAGACAAAGAAGATGGGTGGAATTATTAAAGGACTATGATTTCTCAATCGAGTATCATCCTGAAAAAGCTAATGTGGTAGCTGAAGCGTTAAGTCATAAGGCGGTATCTGAATTGAGAGCAATGTTTGCTCATTTGATTTTGTATGAGGATGGTAGTCTGTTAGCAGAACTTCAGGTGAAGCCTCTGTGGTTAGAACAAATCTAGGAAAAACAAATATCCGATAAAAAGTTGGGACCCTTACTTCAGCAGGTTGAAAGGGGTGAAATAGAGGATTTTGGTATAAACACGAATGGAGTGCTGTGTTTTCGTGGAAGGTTTGTATGCCTAAAGACTCGATTTGAGGCAAATGATTCATGAGAGGCACATAGTAGCCCTTATGCTATGCACCCCAAAAAAATAAGATGTATCGAGATCTCCGTGAATGTATTGGTGGCGTGGTTGAAGCGTGAGATTTTTGAGTTTGTAGAAAATGTTTGACTTGTCAACAAGTGAAGGCGAGCATCAATTGCCGTCGGGTTTGTTACAACCCAGAAGATTCCTCTTTGGAAATGGGAGCGAATAATAATGGATTTTATTAGTGGGTTGCCTTTAACACCTACTAAGAAAAATTTCGTATGGGTAGTAGTTGATCGATTGACGAAGACTACTCATTTTCTTCTAGTTCGTACGGATTACTCATTATAGAAATTGGCTAAGTTGTATGTATCTGAAATCGTGAGGTTGTATGGGGTGCCGGTTCATTATATCGCATGGGATCCTAGATTCACATCACGATTTTGGAAAGCTCTACATGAAGCCTTGGGAACGAAGTTAAACTTTAGTGCGGCTTTTCATCCTCAGACAGATGGTCAGTCGGAAAGAGTGATTCAGATATTGGAAGACATGTTAAGGGGATGTGTGATTGACTTGAGAGGTAGTTGGGAGGATTTTCTACCATTGGTAGAATTTATGATAACAATAGCTATCGATTTAGCATTCGGATGGCACCTACGAGGTATTGTATGGTCGTAGGTGCCGTACTCTACTTGTTGGACCGAATTGGGCGAACGACGGATGTTGGGTCCTGAGTTGATATTTGAAATGAAAGAAAAATAAAAGTTATTCGAGCACGGTTAAAGGAAGCTTGGATAGATGAAGTCGTATGCAGACCTGAAGCGTAAGGATATCAAGTTTGCTGTGGGAGAGCAGGTCTTTCTGAAGGTCTCACCTTGGAAGAAAATTTTCGATTTGGAAAGAAAGGCAAGTTGAGCCCTAGGTTCATTGGGCCATATCGTGTGATGAAGCGTGTTGGTCCAGTGGCTTATCAGATTGAACTACCTCGGACTTGAGTCAAATTCATAATGTTTTCCATGTTTCCATCTTTGAGATGCTATAGATCGGATCCATCGCACATAGTACCGTAGAAGAAGTGGAATTAAGGCCGATTTGTCTTTCGAAGAGGAACCAGTGAGAATCTTAGACAGATATATTAAGGTACTAAGAAAGAAGACTGTATCATTGGTCAAGGTTTTATGGCGTAATCACGGAGTGGAGGAAGCTACGTGGGAGCCTGAGGATGCAATTTGACAACAATATCCTCATCTCTTTTAGCTAGGTAAATTTCGAGGACGAAATTTTTTTTAAGGAGGGTAGGATTGTAACATCCTAAAATTTGAAGTATTTATTTGATGCATGTTTTAGTGCTTAACTTGTGTATAGTAAAATTTTTTCATGTTTAGTATAGTCTTGAGAAGACTTGAGAACTATTCAGAATTAGAATAAATGTTAGTAAGGAGTATTTAATTGAAGTGGATCAAATGACTTTGAGGTTTAAGTAAATTTAAGTGTTGAAAACTAGCATAAGATGAGCTAGTAGCAAGGTGGAGTTAGGCGCATGCATGTTTGCTTGAGGTGAGAGGTTCAATCTCCTAGCATGCAACTTGAAAATTTTATTTTTCTTTCTCCTATCAAGTGTCGGCCAAGAAGCAAACATGGCAAGTTTGACTTCTTTATTTTTGGTATGATGGCTAAATGATTAAGGAAACATTTAAGTTGAGGAAAGGAATCAATAGGATAAGGCAAGTAAGGGGAACAAATGGCTTAAATTGAGGAGCGTGCTATGGAAAGAAAGGTTGGCAAAAGTTGATCCTTGATAGCCATGTATTTGGACTGTTTTTGGGGCTAGGGGTTGGCCGAAATTTTGAAGGCATTTAGATGAATTAGGAGCTAGTTGTGCACAACTTTCTCTTTTGGTCATTTGGTATTTTTTTCCTCTCAAAGCTTGTTTCTCTCAAATTCTCTCCCCTTAGCCGAATGCTTATTGGACAAAAGGTAAACATTTTTTTTCTCTTTTCTTTTGGTCATTTGAGTTTTGACCATTTAGGTCTTATTTTACCTATTCTCTAAAAATTTTCTCCTAGTGCCAAATCATTAAAGTATTGGAAGGCCATTTTCTTTTCTTTTCACCCTTGCCAATGCACACAAGCCTCAAATTCAATTCTTTGTTCATCTTTCATTCTTGAAAAGAATCAAAACATAAACACCATATTTTCTTTTACCCTTCTTCATCTCTTTCTCTTTACAAAATTTTCTCAAACAAACTTTTCCCTTTTATTTCACCATGGCCGAATGTTGCTAAGTATTATCTCCTTCAATTTTTTTTTCCTTCATAATCGTATCTTCTTCCTATGCATAAGTTAATCGATTGGTAAGTGGTTAGCATAGTATTTTGGAATTTGTTATTCTTCTGTGTCGAATCTATTGTGGTGTGAGATGATCTTTTGGATTTAGATCATCATCATACCATATCTAATTCCAACCTATTCTCTATCATAGAAATCTAGCGGAGGCAGAAACTCAAAGTGTTCTTGAGTATTGTGGATCGTTGTAATCGATTTTAAGAGTTAGGTAAGGAGTTTATTCAAGGATTCTCATACTATTTGTTATTTTGGTATAGATTAGTTATTTAATCGATTTTGTTATAGGGACGTAATCGCTCGATCGTTTTCTCCGTGGAACGAGGATAATTGTGGTAAGCCAATCTCAAATCTTTTAAAATCGTTAGCCATATTTCGATAATTATTAGTCGGACTAATGATCTTATGTCATTAGAGACATTCAAGATAGGGCAGAAAAGGGCAGTGCATAGTTTTCGAAAGAGGGGTGGTTTCGCTATTCCCCCTAAGTATAAACGAAGGGCTGTTTGAGAATCCAGGATTTTCCACTGGGTTGCGGACCCTTATTCGAGGAGAACCAGTTGTTTGAAGTCATTCGTACTCCCGAACCTTTATTCGTTAGTGGATTCTCATCGGGCAACGAACCAACAATCGAGGAGAAACTAAAAATAGAAGTGGTTCGAAATCCTGAGGGTAAAGATTAGATTATTTATCAATAGTGTAGTTTTAAAATATGATAGTGCTCTAATTTATCGTGTTACGTTTAGGTATTGACGAGCGGGAAAGCCTAGTACTCACAATAACAAGGTGTGTAACTTCACCTTATCTCGGGTTAGATGTTAAACCGTAAGTATTGAGAAAAATCATAAAGATGACAAAAATCAGAAAAATACGTAATAATTAGTATTTTTGTGAAAATACATGAAAACGGTTAAAGTTGTGAAATTTACGAAAACACCCTCAATGAGTTAGTTGGTAAATTGTAAATTTTATGTCTCATGTGTTAAATGGGCCAAAATATATGCTAGATCGTTAAATGGGCTGAAAAATCTGCTAGATCGATAAATGGGCCGAAATATATGCTAGATCGTTAAATGGGCCGAAATATTTGCTAGATCGTTAAATGGGCCGAAATATATGCTAGATCGTTAAATGGGCTGAAAAATCTGCTAGATCGTTAAATGGGCCAAAAAATCTGCTAGATCGATAAATAGGCCAAAGTTGCTAAATTGCTAAATGGGCTAAATATTATTTTGTATTATGGGCCTTAATAAAAACTTGAAATATTGATTCACATGTAAATTGGGCCTTTTGCTAAAATTATCATATGTATATAGACTGTTATGCATACATGTTTGCATGGGTTGGGATTAATGATGAAGAGAAGAAAGGCTTGTTGCCAAAATCTAGTTCGGTGGCTTTGCCACAAATATTTTAATGGCTTATTGCCTCTAGTTCGGTGGCTCTGCCACAAATATTTTAATGGCTTATTGCTTCTAGTTCGGTGGCTCTGCCACAATTATTTCAATGGCTTAACACCTCTAGTTCGGTGACTTTGTCACAATCTAGTTCGGTGGTTCACCACAACATTATTAAAAATGGCTTTATGCCTATGATTGGTGTGTTGGCGGGGTGGGTTGACTTGATCCCCACAGGTGTGACGGTTGGTAAGGGTGGTGTGTAGCGGATGGAAATTAGGTTTGGGTGGGAAATTTCATTTTGCATGCATTTCATTTTTTATATTGCTAAATCTGTTTATGGGCTCAAGCCCAAAATTATGACTTGATGATCTGGCCTAGTGGATATAGTAAGTGAGTTATACATTGAGTTCGAGTAACTCACTCCTTAAATTTTCCATCTCATGTAATGGAAATTGACGTGGACTTAAATGAGGTTGACTTCGTGGAGGCCATATCGCAAACATGGGTTTATAAACCTTGAACTTTTATTAAATACTTTCTTTAAATTACTATTTTGGATATGATGTAATAAGGCCTCTAATAATATTTATGGATTTTATGTGTGGATGGATTTAAATTTTACTTTGATATTTAATATGGGTTTATGTTAATCCTAAAATGTTTCCTTAAAATACTTTGGGTTTTCAAACATATGAGATTCTTTATCTATTTTATTTTCAAATCCTTTTAAACTTTTTAAAAACTACTTTAACTTTTGATAATTAAATACTAAATGATAAGATTTCAACTAATGTTTCTCAAATTCATCAATTTAAATTATTTCTCTTAGTTTTTATTAAACTTTATTTTCAAAAATTTTTTAATGCCGATTCATCTAAACCATTAGATAGATTAAAAGAATGTTCGATTTGTGTGACAAACCAAATCTCGTCTTGACGCATAGACCTGGTTTGGGGTGTTACAATTCCACTTGAACCACATAGGTTCTCAATCATTCTCAATCATTCTCATTCATGCTACACACTAGCTAGCATTAAGATTGTGTAAGTATAAATGCATTGATTGCGCATAAACTTAACTCGGCACTCAAAAGTATAGAGACGTGCAATTTAGTCCACTGCCTTGCTCTTGCCTCGGTTTCGATCCGGGCTTCGTCTTTTTTATCTATAATGATAAATTAACTCATTCAATACACACATTGACTAAATTGACCATTATCTCATACTTTATCAAAATTACCATTTTACCCCTAAACTTTCTCATATTTACACTTTTACCCTAAGGCTCATAAAGTGATTTTCATTCAATTTTCTAGCCTTTCATGCCTAGTCGAATCATTTACTCAACTAAAGCAATCATCAACTCTCACTAAATCACACATGTATGACCAAACTCAAGACTTTCACAAACAAGTCCCTACATGCATTTTTCATGGAAATCACTTAGCAAAAGATGTTTCTACTACATCAAGCTTTCATATTCTTCCATAAAAAATCAAAATACATGAAGTCCATACATGGGTACATTTTTTAACATCCATCCTAGCTCAACATATAGCTAAAAATAGCTTACTCATGTTACTAGGACTTCAAAAATACGAAAAATATCAAAAACGGAGCTAGAATACACTTACTAGCTAGCTTGAAAAGTTAAAGAGCCCTAACAATGACTTCCTTCAAATTTTGGCATCTTGGAGAAGAAGATGAATGAATTTTGTCATCTTTTCCCCCTTTTAATCATTTAATTGACAAATGACCAAAATGCCCTTTTTGTCAAACCTTCAAATTTTAATCCATTCATGCCCAATTTTGGAAAAATTGCTATTTAAGGACCTCTATTTTATAATCCAAAGCTATTTCATACAAATATATTCAAGAATCTCACATTTTGCAGGTTTTGCAATTTAGTCCTTTTAGATAATTTAACCACAATTTAATAAAATTGCTTCATGAAACTTTCACACTAACATGCAAACATGACATAAACCTTAAAAACTCATACATATAACTCAAATTTGTGGTCTCGCACCACTATTCCGACTAGGCCCTAAATCAGGATGTTACAATCACACTTGATCTGTATTAAATATGCTGCATTGCATTGTATGGGATGAGACGATATGAACAGAGGAAGTGTGAGAAGTTTATCTGCATCGTTTTGTGGTTTATTCACATCTTTTGAGCAGTTTACCTACACCGTTGAGTGGTTTATCCACACCTAATTAGCTTATTTTATCTGCACCAATGAGAGGTTTATCCACACCATACTAACAACTTTAACATGTAAACATGTTGTGCATCCACAACCTACTGATAGCTTGTCTGCAAAAAAATTTTTTTATCAAAAACCCTATTGGTTCATCTACCCTTTTTATAACGAGTGATTCATCCACAACGTGGAGTAAAGGTAGAGGAGTTCTGGGAAAAATCCTATTATGGTGCGTAGCAATGGGTAGAAACCTTTTCTGATAAATTGAAATTTCATTGCATTTATAAACATTTGCATTGTTGTGAATGCTGAGATATCATGATAATGAGTTAATTTGAATTACTAAAATTTCAAATTGCTATTTAAATTGTGTTCATGCTTTGAAGTTCATATTCCATATGTTTTGTCTATTTTTTGCACTGATTTTCTTATGATGAAACTCACACCGAGCTTTATAGCTCACTCCTCTTTTTATTTCCATCTTCACAGATAGCCCATCAAATTAGGATGCGAACTCGCATGCGGAGGGCTCGGCTTGGATTGTCCATTCTACCTTAAAAATATTTGAAATTACTATTTCATATTTTTATTATCCAAAGACTATATCATTTTATTTTGAACTGTGGCATGAGACTTAGGTTGGTTTTAATTAGCATGCGTGTCTTTTACATTGTTTTTTTTAAATAATAAAGTATGAATTTTTGTAACGCCTCAAATTTTGGGCCTAAAAGAATTGGGCCTTGGGCTTGGGAGTGCCTAAAGTTCTTGAGAGTAAGAAAATGGCACGAATGCATGTTAGGACTACTGGGTTAGCAATATTGGAGTGTTTGGGGTCTTGTAGAAGCCTTGGGTTCTAACCTGGGCTTTAGCAAAAATTTTGGTTTTAGGTGAATTAAACCCTGGATATTGGTATGTGGGTCTTAAGAACAATTAAGATTAAATTGTGACACAAGAGGAGTTTGTGGCTTAGTGGCAAGTGGCGTATGGAGTGAAGCTTGTGGTCTGAGGTTCAAGTTTCTTGAGGAGCAAGGGAGGTTTTATTTTGCAGCATGTATGACAAGAGTTTGTGGTGGATTCAAACTCTTTGGAGTGGTTGTGGACTTGGTAAAAGGGGGAGAATATCATAGGATATGGATGATGGTTGTTGGGGATTTGAAGAGGAAAATGTGGAGATTTTCAAGGGATTTGAAAGCTTGGAGTGTTATAGTTGGATTGTGCATTTTCGGAGTGTGCATTTTCGACAATTGTGTATGAGTAGGTGCTAAATTCTATTTATGATATTTCGGGTTTTTCTTTTTTTTTTTTGGTTTCCTCTCTTTTTTGCAAGTTGGTGCTTTGCTTTTACGACCATTTAGGCAGTTCGTTTTGGTTCTTTACTTTTTCTGCTCCTTCTCAAGTATTATTTTTGAATCGATTTTCTTTCCCTTCTTGTTCACAATATTATTTCTTTCTGGCACTTTGTTTCTACTCTAGCCGAATACATCCCTTTTTCCTCCCTCATCATTTATTTTTCTTCTTCCTTCTCTTCTCCTAGATTGATTGACCGAATCTCAGTGCTCTTCCCCTCTATTCTGGTTTTCGTCGTATGCAAATATTCTTTGATTAATCGATGAGTAATCAATCTTTCTCTATTCTCTCATTCACGGGTTGGGAATCTTATGTCTAACCTTGGTTGTTATTGTCGATTAAATGGCTAGAGAGCCTTACTTTTGTCATGCGGGGCATTCTTTCTAGTGGGGCTGTACGCCGATCGTTTCTCTTTTGTTTTGGTAAATCCTAGTGCCCTTATTTCAACTTCGTGTGTAGGCTATGTATCATGAGTGGCGTTTGGAAATACAGGAATTCCCTTTAGGAGAAATCATTATTAGTCTTGAATAAGGGTTCAAGTAGGAGATCTCTTCTTGTTTAATCAAGGTAAATGGTTGGTGTTTATTTTGTGATAAGTGTATAAGGGGTTGTTAATCTTTTGTCAGTGATTAATTGGAAGCCTTGATTGAATATAGGTTGTAGTGTTCTTGGATTGTTCGTGTGATCTCGTTATAGGTCTGTATTCCACACTGATTGGACTGTAGTTCAGCAAAAGTCGAAAAGCCAAAAGTCAAAAAGTCTAAAAGCCAAAATATGGCGTTTGATGCCACACGAGCATGCGATCGCACGTGTCGTGAGTCAAGCCTACAAATCTTAGGCGTAGGACTGTAGAGGCTGTTATGGGCCTTGATGGGTCGAAATGGGCTATGTGGACCCAATGGGCTCTTGGGCCCCACACGAATAAAATCTGTAATTTGTGGTAAATGTTAGATCGAGCCGTGTGGTCCACATGGCTATGGTCATTTTTGGCCAATGGGCCATGTGGGCCCCACACAGATAAAATGCCTGTTATATGGTTTCTATTGGTTTGAACTGTGCTGTTCGTATAGTCGAGGCTATTTCTGGGCTAATTGGGCCACACGAGTGTGTGGACCCACTTGGTCGAGTAATGGGCCTTAGACCCATTTACATCAGTGTGACCGTTTAGGTTACTTAAGTCGATCGAGGCGATGGTGGACTTCTGTTGGGTCGCTAAGACCCTAATTTGCAAAAATTACCGAAATAACGTTGATTTGAGAAAATTATCGAAATACCCTTATTTGCAAAATTATCAAAATACCCACGGGTTGCAAAATTATCGAAATACCCCCGTGTTACAAAATTATCGAAATACCTCCGATTTGGAAAATTACTGAAATACCTCTAATTTGCAAAATTACTAAAATACCCCTGATTTGCAAAATTACCAAAATACCCCTAAAGGGTAAAATAACTATTTTGCCCTCATGGGTAAATGATTGTTTTATGCTATGTTTTGACTAACTTGAGCTATGATTTGTCTGTCTTTTTAGAGTATGTTATGTGATTTTTATATATGTGCTTTGCATACATGACATATTGCATAGGATTGGGATTTTGGAATTGGAGGAAGTGATTGATTTGTTAGGGTTGCACGGGTCGCCCGAGACGACTGTGACCCACCGGTTTTATTGTTAGGGTTGCACGGGTCACCCGAGATGATTGTGGACCCACTGATTTGATTGTTAGGGTCGCAAGGGTTGCCTGAGACGACTGTGGACCTACCGACGGCTTTAAGCCGCTTATATTCTGGCAGCTCTGCTGCGATATCGGTTAGTGCCGCAACTGGTGCTAACATTGGTGTGCTGGGTGGGTGGGTCGATTTTATCCCCACATGGTGTGTTGGTTGGTACGGGTGGTGGGCTGGCTGGATTGGGGTGGGGTGCATTCTTACACTATTGCATTTCTATTTATGAGATCCAATAAGGACATGGGCTTGGCCCAAACAATTTTGTTATGGGTCGAGACCCAAACGATATGGCAATAGGCTTAGGCCCACTGAAACTGTACGGTGACTGAATAGGGCTCAATCCCAGTCTGCTTCTGTATTCTATTTATTTGACTTACTATTTTTATATTAGGCGATTCCACACTAAGTTTTCATAAACTCACCCCATTTTTTTAGCTGTGCAGGCAACCCCAGCCTTAGACGGATCGGACTGTGAGGGACTTGGAGATGGCCACACAACTGCTTCTGTTTTTCTATTGAGTTATTCATAAGTACTTTATTTTGGTTTGGTTTGTAATAAGGCCTTTTAAAGTTTTAGAATTTTAAATTTTAGGTTTGGTTATTTTGATTTATATCTGTTAGAAGTAAATAGTGGTTTTTTTCAAAATGATTACTATTTTCAAAACACTATGTTACAACAACTGTTTTCGGTTATCACGTTTCCGCAACATTTTTAGAAAGCTTCCGCAGTTGAAGGAGACTTTGATGGAAATCAATAACGTTTTAAAAGTGAACAACCTTTTTCAATGAACCCCGTTTTGAAAATAAACGAATGCAAGCTGAGGCTTTACACAAGTTTAAATGGAAGAAGTTTTTAAATATTAAGAAGGGTTTTCAATGAAAACATGGTTTTCGAAAAATACTTCAATGTGACACACGAGATTTTGGCCTAACTTCTAGGCCGGGTTTGGGGTGTTACAATTATAATCAAATATGCATGAAATATATATTTTATTAAAACTAAGTTAAAAATCACATTTTTTGCTGCAAGATTATAAATAAATTTTGTCTAATAAATAAACAAAGGTTTTCAATGATAATCATCCTTTATAAGAAAGATGTTAAACTAATTGTTTTTTTAACTCATGGATTTTTTTTAAAAAATAGGCTAAGTTTTATTCTAAAATAAATAAATGTTTTAAATTGACTATTTTATAAGCTCCGATCGCTACTAGGCCATCTCAGTGGCCGATATAATATCCCGAATTCAAGTCTAACATCTAGGTCGAATTGGGGAGGTTACACGAACTATCATGGATTATTCACAAAAAATCCAAAAAAACTAGATTGAATTGAACTTAGCCTTACAGGAATCTTGAAAGCCCAAGTTCGAGTCCCACTATGTGTGTATGCTTTGTTTAGATTTATTCTAGTCCATGCTCGAATGTATTTCGGTTGTTAGTTTGATCGAGCTTGTAATATTGATTTTCTTTTTAATTATTTGGATGTATTAATTATAATTGTAATTTTATTTGTATTTGTAACCTCTTAAAGAATAAGAGAAAAGTATTAACACCCTTAAACCTTAAGGATTGATAAAAAATCCACTTACCCCGTTATTATGGTGTGAAGAATACCAATTCTCCAAAGTTTGATGAAAAATACATAAACCTCCCTAGGTTTATTTATAAACTAAATTTTAAATTAAAAGAGAAATTTACCTTTTATTAGTTAGTTACTAATTTATTTATTTATTCTTCATTTTTATTCAATCAATTTTAATTGAAAATAATAAATATTAAAAATTATTTTACTTAAATTATAAATTACATTACATTCTAATATAGACATATCTTAAATATATAATATATATACATTTTTAATTAATATTAGATAATGTCACGCTCAATAAAGGGTAAAAATAGAATAATAAACAAAAACTAGTTAAATAACTTGTTCAAAATGGAGAAAAATAAGTTGATTAATGCTTTAGCGAAAAAAGAACCTTGGAATACTGCATTTTGAGAAAATATAGATGGATTATTATCTTATACGTAGTTAGTGGAGGAAAAAAGTTAAATATATTTTAGGTCCATGTACTTTTCATATATTTGAAATTTAGTCTCATTTTTATTTTAAAGAAATTAGTCCATTTACTTTTCAATTCAAAATAAAAGTTTAATTGTCAAAGCAAGTAAAACTCTTCTCGTTAAATTCATGTTATTACAATATTATTTTTTTATTATATGGCTACCAAGTGAGTCTTTGTGACTTTAATAGAAGAATCTTAATGGTGTTAATCATTGAGTTTGAATTTTGAAATTTAAAAAGTATAAAAATTAAATTCCTATAAATAAAAGTTAAGGGACCAAATTTTAAATGTATAAAAAGTAAAGGGGCTTGGAACATATTTTTACTTAAAAAATTTCACAAGCGAGTTAAGAACGATGCCATTTGTTTTCTTTTTCATGTAGAAAAAATATATATTTAAAAGTAACACCTATCATCATCGTGAGTTGAGACTCTAGGTAGAGTTTCTTTTCACATAAAATTTGTCTTTTTCTAATTGAATTAATGTTTCTGATTTAAATAATATCGAACTCAACGAGGATCTTTGTTATAGTGTAGATATGTAAGTTTATTTTAAAAACATACATCGATCTCAACGAGGATGTTTGTTATAGTGTAGATATGTAAGTTTATTTTAAAAACATGTTATGAATGGTACTTATATTTTCTTTTGTAATCTCTTTTTATTTTTTGGTTCCTTTAAATATTTTTATTCAAATAAATGATAAATATTTTAATCTTAATTTTAATTCAATTATTTATATTAAATTTGTGATGAATTCATTTTTCTTTTCACATTTATTTCTTTTTATATTTAATAATTTTTTCCATTAAAACCTTCTAAAATAATAGTAATTAATTATCTTAAATAAAAATAATTTAATATATTCATCTCAATGCTAATATATAATTAAATTATATACAAGCTTAAAATACTTAATTTTACATTAAATAAAATATGCTATAATTAGAATTTAATTTTATAATACTTCAATCTAATTTATAAGTAATAATATAATACCCCTTATCCGTATTCAACGCCGGAATAGGGTACAAGGTATTACTAAGCTTACATGCAATCAATCATGCAATTTAGAAAATTGACTTTCTCTCCAATTTAAAACTTTTACTAACACCTCCTAAATAAGCCTACGAGGCCAAATTCACAGTTTAGGAATGGTTCGGGATCAAATCGAGCTCCTTTGAAGGTCTCTGGAAGACCTTAGAAAATTTTCTCTAAACAGTCCACACGCCCGTGTTCCATACTCGTGTGGAATTATTTCTCAATTCGAACCTATAGGGGTTTTCACACGGTTGGACACACGCCTGTGTCCCTGGCCCATGTCCCTCACACGGCCTCGACACACGCCCATGTTCATGGCCGTTCCATCCACACGGCTGAGACACACGGTCGTGTCTCTGCCCGTGTGTTTACTACTGAGCATACTGACTTGTAAAACTAACATGTAGGGGACACACGGCCTAACCACACACTCATGAGGCTGACCGTGTGTCACACACGGCCTAGAAACACGCCCGTGTGTCTACCCGTGTGGACAAGAACTAGGCTATTTGCCAAGCTCTTTTTATCACCCTAACTCATACAAACATAAATCACATTCAACCATCAACCCATTCATGCATATTTTAACCAAGCAACCCAATCATGCATCATACACATTCATGAATAACCTCATTTTTTCATAGATTAGTAAAAATGAGCCATCAACTATGGCCTTATACAAAAGGGTTCATCCTTGAATGAGCCAATTCACTTGGCCAAAACAACATGACATTTCACTAAGTCTAGCCCCTATACATGCCATACTCAAAATACTAAGTCTAAATATACCAAAATGTGTTGATAGTGTGGATGATCTTCTGATTATCTTCGTATCCCGAGTTGGCTCTTTGACACTATAAAACAAGGGAAACGAAAAGGAGTAATCTTTAAGCTTAGTAAGTTTACATGTAAACAATAAGCATCATACCATATGCTAAGCCATCACAACCATTACATAGTATGTAAGAACAATTCACATATTCATAATCATGCTTACTCATCTCATCTCTTACCACATTCCAACCATATAACATATATATTGCTCACATTTACTTGCACATACACCCTGCACTCATCACCACAAAGTCACATGAAATATTTACTTAGACAAGTTTCTCGATGAACCTCGAATGATACAAAGTACCCGGTGGTTTCGCACACAGCCCACCATTAATCAATATTAGGGTGGTATCGCATATAGCCCACCGCGAGGATAATTACGGTGGTTTCGCATATAGCCCACCAAATGATAATATAAACGATGGTATCGCACACAGCCCATCGTGAATAAATAATAAGGTGGTATCGCACATATCCCACCAACAATGATAATTAGGGTGGTATCGCACACAGCCCAACAACAATGATAATTAGTGTTGTATCGTACACAACCCACCAACAAGGATAATTACGGATATTTATTCGTACTTACATATCTATTCCGATGTTCATACGAAAATTACTCATTATCTATCATTTCAATCAATCTCACCAATAAGTAGTTTCATCCATACAATGCATCAATAGGTAACAACATATGTATTAAAGATGTATCGTTTACACATAAACTTACCTCGGTGCAAAATGTGTTAATTGATGGTTTAGTCCGTAACCTTGTCTTTTCCTCGGTCAAGGTTGTTTCCGCTCTTCTTGATCTATAATAATAAAATTTACTCATTCAATCACTACATAACTCATGATACATCAAAATTTCTACTTAGGCAAAATGACCATTTTACCCTTATACTTTGGGAAAAATTACAATTTTTCCCCTAGGCTCGTAAATCATTTTCATCACATTTTCTCATTAAAAAACCCTAGCTGAACATTTATTTCTCTTATAACAATTCATAAAACTAATCATTTCATGCATTTATTACTCAATTACAAAATTTACAAATAAATCCTATTTAGGTGCTTTCATGGAAAAACCTTTAACAAAAGTTATTCCTTAACCCACTAGCATTCATTTTCTTCCATAAAATCTCAGCAAGAAAAATAAAAAATCTCATAGAAAATCCCTAAAATTTCAACCATTTTGCAAAATAGTCCCCTCATTAGCTAGCTTAAGCTCTAGGGGTTCCAAAAGTAAATAAATTATCAAGAAAGACCTCTAAAGTCACTTACTTGCAAGGGAATAGCTTGGATGAAAGTTTGAACTCAAAAAACCTCTATTTTCTCTTCAATTTTTGGTGGCAGAAGAAATGAGAATAGTAAAAATGATATCTCTTTTATTTATCTTATTTTATTCATTTTAGTCACCTAATACCACCAAGTTTTTGACCAATTTTAATGTCCTTGTCTCCCTGGGCCAGCCATCACTTTTAGGATGGTTTAATTGCACTTTAAAGACCTCCAATTTAATAATCCATAGCTATTAGACACCTTTAGCCTGTAAAGTGAAACTTTCACACATTATGCGATTTAGTCCTTTTTTTTTCGCAATTAAGCATACAATCTCTAAAATTAAGAGCACCAAAATTTTCATGCATCCTTATTATCATGATATAACACAAAAATAATACTAAAAATAATTTTCTTCAACCTCGAATTAGTGGTTTCGAAACCCCTGTTCGACTAGCCCCAAAATTGGGCTGTTATAAATAATATTTTCATAATTTTTAATTTTAAAAAGGGAAATGAATAAAAAATAGAAAATACATGACGTTATTGTCTTTTTATTTAGATCTTACTTCTTACGTAGGCTTCAAGGAGTTATATGTGATATTCTTCAAATATGAAAGAATCAGTGGATATTTTTAAAACTTCAAGTGTAGTTTACAATCAACCTAAAAGATAAGCATATTTTACCCAAAAATTAAATTAAATTAAATTATCAAATAATAAAATAAGAATATTCATATCTTCTAATCTTTACTAATAATTTTAATATATATATTTTCTATAAAAAAGCTATTTATACCCAATAAAAAGAAAGGTTAAAATATGCCAATAGTCCATAAATTTTTTGAAAACTAGGGATTTAGTCCTTATACTTGTATTTCCAGGAATTTTGTAACCTCCCCAACATGACCTAGACTTTAGACCCGAATTTAGAAGATTTCATTAGCCACTGAAGTGACCCTATGAGCTATTGTAGTTTTGAAAGTAGTCTTTTTTAAAAGCTTTGTTTCATTTAGTAGGAATCTTAATTACATATCAATTAATTCTTCAAAACCTTAATTAGGATATAGTAAAACACCCCAAACCCGGCCCACAAACCCCAACCGAATTTGGCATGCTCCTTGAGAAAAACTCATTTTTCTTATGTTGGAAAACATGTTGATTTCGAAGAAAAATAAATTTGAAATATGTTCTTGTTGAAAACCGTGTTGTGATTTAAGGTTGTATCTTATTAAAAAGTTATCTTTATGACTTTAGAAAATTTATAAATCAAAAGAAGAACCGGATTTAGAACTTATTATTAAGTTGAAAACCATAGGTATTTAGGTGTCAAAACAATTTAATTCGGTTATTGAAAATATTTAATTATTTAGTTGAAGTTGATCGTAGCAGGATAAAAATTTTAAAAAAAAGTATAAATAGCACAGCTAATGGTGGCCTTATTACAAAAACATAACCCAAAATAACTCCCGAAATAATAAAAGAAAACGTAATAGGTTTAATTAAAAGGAAAACCGAAATACTGAGTTGAGCAATGGCCACCACGTAGTCCTCGCTGACCCGATCCATCACGCTAAGCGTCACCTGAAAAGATATCCCACGAGGGGTGAGTCAACAGACTCAATGTGTAATAGTACACTAAAAGCCCAATTGATTATAGCCTTAGCGATAACATTTTGGCAAAGCCCATTCTAATCACATATAGCCATAAGCCCATAACATAGCAAATCAAATAATCAATGATTAAATCATATGTACATATAAAATGAAATACAATCCGAGCCCACCTAGATATCCATCCGCTACACACCACCGTACATGCCAATCACACCGGGGATTACTAAATCGACCTCCATCCGCTACACACCATCGAAGGCAGTCATTGCGATCAATCGGACATCGCCCTTATAAATTGTGGCATGGCCACCGGATAATTGTGACAAATTCACCGGAATCATAATATGTGATCGAAGTCACCGGATAATATTATTGTGATCGAAATCACCGGATAATGTGGTAAAAACCACCGGAACACTTCCCCTTTATCAAAATCACCCATATGCCCATGCATATACGTATTATTCAGATTTTATGTAAAATACCCCCAAAATCATAACAGAATCATACACATTTCATATCCATGCTTACAGCATGATTAATGAAGTATTAGGGGGTTAACGTACCTGAATATCATGTACCACTGAATGGTACCCGCAACCATTATCAAACATATTTCTTATTAACACATGCAAAAATTAATACTATCAATTTATTGGAAATTTAGTGTAGGGCTACACACCCGATAACAGTGATTACGATACTATCGATACCAACGCTCTCGCTAGCAAGAATAACAATGAAATGCTTATCCCTATCGAACTGTCCCTAAAAGATTATAGTCAGAATCGACCAACCTTAAAAGACAATATGGCCTTGATCGAATATTAAAACCCCCTTACCTTGATTGGCTAGATCCCGAAAATGTCACTTGTCCTTGGAGATGTCGAAATCCCTACATAGTCTATGTTAGATTCGATTCTAAAATTTAATGAACCACAATACATGGCCTTCGGCCTAAGATCACACTTCACTTATCTTGGATACTCAATTCCCGAATAATCTTCCTTCCAACTGTCGGCTACAAAAGAATCCCAAATCCTTCTTCAAGGTTTCGGCCAAAGAGAGTATATATATAGATTAGATCCCTAGATTTTGGCTAAACCAAAAAAAAAAAAAGAAAGAAAATCGAATGACAGTTAACCCTTACCCCTAACGTTGAGATCGATTTCACCCTTGCTTGAAACCACAGAGAGATTCGGCTACAATAGTGAAGTGATCGACTTTGAAGGAGAAATAGGGGAAGAAATCGACTAAATGTTGATAGGTTTCGGCTTGAGGTTTAATGAACAATCGACTAAGACTTACTTGTGCTTTCGGCTTTTGATGGATTGTGAAAAGAAGAAAAAAAGGAATTGAAGTTTGATGAGATTCAACTTTTGTGTCTAAAGGGAGATTCGGCCTTAACAAATAAGAAAAAAGAGGTGAAGTTTAGAGATTCTAAATGGTGAACTTTTGAAAGAGAGATTCTACCTAAGCAAAATAAAGAGAAAAGAAGAGAAGAGAAGATGGTAGGTTCAACACTCTAAAACAAGTAAGAAAAGAAAAGAAACAAATGACCCTTATGGTCTTTTGAAGTTTCGGCCAAGGTGCACAAGTGAGAAGATTGGTAAATTTTGGTGTGGTTCGATTATGAAAGAAAAAGGGTGAGAGTTCAGAAAATAATAAAGCTAAATTCAGCAAAAGAAAGTGACTAAATGGGATTACACCCAACCACTCATCCTTACCAAAGTCTACCACAAAAATTCGGCCACCCCCTAGTCCAATATGCCGTCCAAATTCATGGTTAAAATGGCCATGAAATACTTTCCAAAGCATCCGCCTTGACACATGCATTGTAATCCTCTACTTTCCCAAAGTTTAAGAAATTCTATCCCCAAAATTAAACAATTCTATCCCTTATTTCATGCTTACCATTACCTTAAGTCTTCTTGCCATAAAAAAAATTAGTCCATCTTATCTAAAAGTAAATCTTGGCCGACACATTAGGGAAGAGAGCAAAAATAAAAGTCACCTAATTGCTATCCAAGGGATTCGAACCTCTCCCCTCATGCAATTTCTCATGCGCCAACACCACCTTGCCAATTACTTATCTTGTGCTAATTTTAGACACTTAAATTAACTTAAGTATCAGGGTCACTTGATCCACTTCACTAAATTCTCCATACTAAAAATTATTCTATACCCGAATAATTCTATACCCTTTTCAAGGCAATAATAAACACGAAAAGAAGAAAAGAAAATTTTCATTCATAAGCTAAACACCAAAACATACAATATATCGATACTCAAATTTTAGGGTGTTACAACTCTACCCTCATTAAAGAAAATTTCGTCCTCGAAATTACCTGGCTAGAACAAGTGAGGGTATTGCTGTCGCATTGCCTCTTCTAGGTCCCACGAATCCTCTTCTGATCCATGGTTACGCCATAACACTTTAACGAGAGGAACTGACTTTCTCCGTAACACCTACACATCCTCAACTGGCACTACATGAGATGGATTCGACCGGTAACGACGTAGCATCGAAACATGGAACACATTGTGCATTTGCTTCAATTCCGAAGGCAACTCTAACTGATATGCCACTGGTCCAACCCGCTTCAAAACCCGATAAGGTCCTATAAACCTGGGACTTAACTTTCCTTTGCGACCAAATCTCATTACCTTCTTCCATGGCGACACTTGAAGAAATACTTGATCTCCCACAACAAATTCTATTTCCTTCTGCTTAAGATCTGCATACGACTTTTGCCTGTCAGATGCCTCCTTTAACCGAGCCAGATTACCTTAACCTTTTCTTCGAATTTTGCCACAATCTCTGGACCCAAAACTTGACGTTCCCCCAATTCTATCCAACACGTAAGAGTGTGACACTTCCGTCCATACAGCGCTTCGTACGGTGCCATCCGAATACTTGCTTGGTAACTGTTGTAGAAGTGTGACACTTCCATCCATACAACGCTTTGTACGGTGCCATCCGAATTGCTTGGTAACTGTTGTTGTATGCAAACTCTACTAAAGGAAAAACTCTTCCCAAAGCCGTAATGAAAGATGAAATGCCGTACTAAAATCCAATCTGGTGCCCAAAGCCTGATGTAATGCTTTCCAAAATCGAGACATAAACCTCGGATCCCTATCCAAAATGATCAACACCGGCACTCCATGCAACCTCACAATCTCTGCCACATACAACTTTGCTAACTTCATAAAGAGTAATCAACTCGCACTAGTATGAAATGTGCAGACTTCGTCAATCGATCCACTATCACCCATACCGAGTCTTTCTTAGTAGGCGTAAGGGGAAGCCCACTAACAAAGTCCATGGTGATTCGCTCCCACTTCCACTGTGGAATCTTTATCGGCTAAAGCAACCCCGACGGTACTTGATGTTCAGCCTTGACTTGCTGACACGTTAAGCACTTCCCTACAAATTCTGTAACTTCCCGCTTAAGACCAGGCCACCAAAACTGATCCCGTAAATCTCGATACAACTTACTACCTCCAGGATGCATCGCATAAGGGCTACTATGCGATTCTTGAAGAATTCTCCGCCTAACTTTTCATCCTTCGGCATACAGACCTTACCTTTGAAACACAACACTTCGTCACTATTAACACCATAATCTTCGAACTTCCCACTCTGCACTTGCTGTAGCTTAGCACTTAGATCATCGTCTACCAACTGTCTTTCTTTCACCTGGCTCAACCACGTCGGCTTTACTTGTAATTTTGCCAACAAGCTTCTATCGTCATAAAGACTAAAATGTGCAAACATCGCCCTCAGATCTGACACCACTTTCTGACTTAAGGCGTCTGCCACTACATTCGCCTTGCCCGGGTGATACTCTATAGAACAATCGTAGTCTTTCAACAACTCCACCCACCTTCATTGCTTTGATTCATTTCATTCTGAGTCGTGAGATACTTAAGACTCTTGTGATCCATATAGATTACTGACTTTTCTCCATACAGATAATGCCTCCATACCTTAAGAGCAAAGACAACCGCTGCCAACTCCAAGTCGTACATCAAATAGTTAACCTCATGTGACTTTAATTGCCGAGATGCATAAGCAACTACCTTCCCGTCTTTCATCAGAACACATCCTAATCCTGTGTAAGAAGCATCACAACATACCACAAAATCCTTCCCTACCTCAGGCTGAATCAGAACCGGAGCTTCAGTCAAAACCCTCTTAAGCTTCTCAAAGCTCTCTTGCTGCTTATCTGCCCATACGAAAGGTACATCCTTTCTCAACAACTTCGTCAAAGGTACAACTAACGATGAAAATCCTTCGACGAACTTTTGTAGTAGCCTACTAATCCCAAGAAACTACGAACCTCAGCTACAGACTTAGGTGGTTTCCAATCTAGCACTGCCTCAATCTTCCGAGGATTCACCCTTATCTCTTCTGCAGACACCACATGCCCTAAGAACGCAACTTTCTTCAGCCAAAATTCACACTTGCTGAATTTGGCATATAGCTTATTCTCCTTTAACACTCGCAACACTATTCGGAGATGCTCATCATGCTCTACCTCAGACTTGGAATACACTAGGATGTCGTCTATGAACACAACAACGAACTGATCCAAGTAGGGTTGGAAAACCCAATTCATCATATCCATGAACGCAGTTGGGGCGTTCGTCAATCCAAACGGCATTACTAAAAACTCATAATGCCCATACCTTGTCCGAAAAGTTGTCTTATGGATATCCACTTCCTTCACCTTAAGCTGATGATATCTTGACCTTAGATCTATCTTTGAGAATACCGCAGCTCCCTTAAGCTAATCGAACAAGTCATCGATCCTCGATAGAGGGTACTTGTTCTTGATGGTCAGCTTATTCAACTGCCTGTAATCTATACACATCCGCATCGTTCCGTCCTTCTACTTCATGAATAGGACCAGTGCTCCCCATGGTGACACACTAGGTCGGATAAACCCACGATCAAGCAACTCCTGGATTTGAGCCTTGAGCTCACCCAACTCCTTTGGTGCCATTCTATACGGAGCGATAGATACTGGTGCCGTTCCAGGCAACAAGTCAGTCCCAAATTCCACCTCACGATCCGGAGGCAATCTTGAAAGTTCTTCCGGGAAGACATCCACGAATTCTCTTACAGTCCTGACCTCTTCAGCAGTTGCTTCCTTAACCTCCAAGGCACTAACCAACATCAGAAAAGCTACACATCCCTTTCTTACCATTTTCTCTTCCTTAAGGGTAGATACCACATTTGACAAGTAATTCCGTCTCTCGCCCATCACCACAACTTCATTGTCGTCAGAGGTTCTCAATGACAAGTGCTTAGCAGCATAATCTACATTCGCACGATACTTCACTAACCAGTCCATGCCTAAGATTAGATCAAATTCCCTGAATGGCAACTCCATTAAGTCACCAAAACTGCGTCCCTTGTACTTCTAAAGGCACTTCCTTAAAGAGCTTATCTACTACTACTGTCTGCCCTAAAGGACTAAATACAGTCATCTTCCTAGGTACAGTCTCAGAGTTCACATATAGAGTTCCAGATACTTCACTAGCGATGTATGAATGAGTTGACCCTATATCTATCAAAGTAATAAAGGGTAACCCAGAAATAAGGAACGTACTCGTTATGACATCAGGTGCATCGCTATCCTCCCTGCGACGAACCGCATATACCAGACCTGGCTGCCTAGCCTCAGTGTTACCACCACCTCTGCCCGGAGTTTCGCGACCTCTACCAGAACCATTACCTCTGCCATTCGAACCATGACCCTTCAACGACTGCTGTCCACCTCTGCCTGCTTGATTAAAACCCTAACCTGCTAAACGGCTCCTATCTGTATCCATTAGGACAATCCTTAATCATATGATCCTTGGACCCACACTTAAAACATCCCCCTATCTTTTTCCAACATTCTCCCGGGTGTATCTTTCCATACTGAGCACAAGTACGGTACTGTCCTCCCATAGTAACCTGCTGACTTCGCGGCCCATCAACTCTAGATTTCTTTTGAAAATTCTCGGATGACCCTGAAGACCCAAAGCTCCTCTTATTCTTATTCTGACCTCTGTCTCGATTTTGTCTCTCGGTCCGCTTCACTTCTTTAGCTATCCGTGCCCTATCCACTAAGACTGCAAAGTCCCTCTCTCGATGTGGAGCAATCAACACTCACAGTTCATCTCATAACCCATCCTCAAACCTAACACACCGCTCGTAATCAGTAGCCACAACCCCTCTAGCATACCGACTTAACCCTAAAACTCCGCTTCATACCCAGCTACCGACTTATTTCCTTGTACTAAATTCAGAAACGCCTTTCTCTGAGAGTCGATGTAGCTAGCTCCAACGTATTTCCCTTCAAACTTAACCTTAAAATACCCCCAATCCACTCGTTCCGCAGGGATACTCTCCTTGACAGTGAGCCACCACTGATAGGCCTTATCTCAAACAAATAAACAACACCTTTCATTTTTCCTCAAGATGCAGTCCAAATCGTCCATGATCCTTTCGACTGCCTCTAACCAATACTCCGCTACATTAGGAGCTACCCCAGATACTCCCCTAAAAACCTCAGCTCCATTTGATCTAAGTCTCTCAGCTACTGACTTTCGAGCCCCATTTCCCATACTAGCTCCTGCTACTCGCTCTAAAACTCGCATGAAGATAGCTCGCGATATCTGCGTCATCTCCCCTGCTCGCTCTTAAAATTCTGCCCCTACAGCCGGTGGCGGTGCCTCATTTTCGGAACCTTGACCAGACCTAACTGGTTCCGACACAGCCATTCTTCTTCTACCGCGTCCACGACGACCACGTCCCCTAGAACTCATGTCTACTTCGCGCCTTATTTGTTTTACGACAATTTTATGCATTATAGTCTTTTCACTTTCTTGTTTAAAGAAAATTTTATGCAACAGAGTTTTAATCAGTGGTTTTTCTGTAGAAGTACACATATACCTAGGGTCCATGTCTCTAAAGTATAGTTTCCTTAGGCTTATCAACTAAAGTATCATACATTAACATAATCACATCAATTTATCAACAAAAGAACTTACCCAGCGGACCTGGGCCGAGAACTAGGGTGCCATGCTTCCATAAAAACCAGTTTAACCAAAAATTTTCACAAAAACTCATTTGGGCTTAATTTTGAAAACGTTGTGGACTTTAAAACCCAAGGCCGAGTGTTTAAAATTGGACTCTGATACCAAGTTGAAACACCCCAAACCCAACCCACAAACCCCGACCGATTTGGCATGCTCCTTGAGAAAAACTCGTTTTTCTTATGTTGGAAAACATGTTGATTTCGAAGAAAAATAAATTTGAAATATGTTTTTGTTGAAAACCGTGTTGTGATTTAAGGTTGTATCTTATTAAAACGTTATCTTTATGATTTTAGAAAATTTATAAATCAAAAGAAGAACCGAATTTAGAACTTATTAATAAGTTGAAAACCATAGGTATTTAGGTGTCAAAACAATTTAATTCGGTTATTGAAAATATTTAATTATTTAGTTAAAGTTGATCGTAGCAGGATAAAAATTAAAAAAAAACGTATAAATAGCACAGCTAATGGTGGCCTTATTACAAAAACATAACCCAAAATAACTCCCGAAATAATAAAAGAAAATGTAATAGGATTAATTAAAAGGAAAACCGAAATACTGAGTTGAGCAATGGCCACCACGTAGTCCTCGCTGACCCGATCCATCACGCTAAGCATCACCTGAAAAGATATCCCACGAGGGGTGAGTCAACAGACTCAATGTGTAACAGTACACTAAAAGCCCAATTGATTATAGCCTTAGCGATAACATTTTGGCAAAGCCCATTCTAATCACATATAGCCATAAGCCCATAACATAGCAAATCAAATAATCAACAGATTAAATCATATGTACATATAAAATGAAATGCAATCCTGAGCCCACCTAGATATCCATCCGCTACACACCACCCGTACCTACCAATCACACAGTGGGGATTACTAAATCGACCCTCCATCCACTACACACCATCGAAGGCGTCATTGCGATCAATCGCATATCGCCTTATAAATTATGGCATGGCCATTGGATAATTGTGACAGAGTCACCGAATCATAAGATGTGACCAAGTCACCGGATAATATTATTGTGATCGAAATCACGGATAATATGGTAAAACCACCGAACACTTCCCTTTATCAAAATCACCCATATACCCATGCATACGTATTATTGATTTTATGCAAAATACCCCAAAATCATAATGAATCATACACATTTCATATCCATGCATACAGCATGATTAACGAAGTATTAGGGGCTTAACGTACTTGAATATCATGTACCACTGAATGGTACCCACAACCATTATCAAACATATTTCTTATTAACACATGCAAATATTAATTCTATCAATTTATTGGAAATTTAGTGTAGGGCTACACACCTGATAACAGTGATTACAATACTATCGATACCAACGCTCTCGCTAGCAAGAATAACAATGAAATGCTTATCCCTATCGAACTGTCCCTAAAAGATTATAGTCAGAATTGACCAACATTAAAAGACAATATGGCCTTGACCGAATATTAAAACCCCCTTACCTTGATTGACTAGATCCCAAAAATGTCACTTGTCCTTGGAGATGTCGAAATCCCTACATAGTCTATGTTAGATTCGATTCTAAAATTTAATGAACCACAATACATAGCCTTCGGCCTAAGATCACACTTCACTTACCTTGGATACTCAATTCCTGAATAATCTTCCTTCCAACCGTCGGCTGCAAAAGAATCTCGAAATCCTTCTGCAAGGTTTTGGCCAAAGAGAGTATATATATAGATTAGATCCCTAGATTTCAGCTAAACCAAAAAAAAAAGAAAGAAAATCGAATGACAGTTAACCCTTACCCCTAACGTTGAGATCGATTTCACCCTTGCTTGAAACCACAGAGAGATTTGGCTACAATAGTAAAGTGATCGACTTTGAAGGAGAAATAGGGGAAGAAATCGACTAAATGTTGATAGGTTTCAGCTTGAGGTTTAATGAACAATCGGCTAAGACTTACTTGTGCTTTCGACTTTTGATGGATTGTGAAAAGAAGAAGAGAAGGAATTGAAGTTTGATGAGATTCGACTTTTGTATCTAAAGGAGATTCGGCCTTAACAAATAAGAAGAAAAGAGATGAAGTTTAGAGAGATGCGGCAATGGTGAACTTTTGAAAGAGAGAGATTTGGCCTAAACAAAAAAAAGAGAAAAGAAGAGAAGAGAAGATGGTAGATTCGGCTTACTCTAAAACAAGTAAGAAAAGAAAAGAAACAAATGACCCTTATGGTCTTTTGAAGTTTCGGCCAAGGTGCACAAGTGAGAAGATTGGTAAATTTTGGTGTGGTTCGATTATGAAAGAAAAAGGGTGAGAGTTTAGAAAAGAATGAAGCTAAATTCAGCAAAAGAAAGTGACCAAATGGGATTACACCCAACCACTAATCCTTACCAAAGTCTACCACAAAAATTCGTCCACCCCCTAGTCCAATATGCCGTCCAAATTCATGGTCAAAATGGCCATGAAATACTTTCCAAAACATCCACCTTGACACATGCCTTGTAATCCTCTACTTTCCCAAAGTTTAAGAAATTCTATCCCCAAAATCAAATAATTCTATCCCTTATTTCATGCTTACCATAACCTTAAGTCTTCTTGCCATAAAAAAAATTAGTCTATCTTATCCAAAAGTAAAGCTTGGCCGACACATTATGGAAGAGAGCAAAAATAAAAGTCACCTAATTGCTATCCAAGGGATTCAAACCTCTCCCTCATGCAATTTCTCATGCGCCAACACCACCTTGCCAATTACTCATCTTGTGCTAATTTTAGACACTTAAATTAACTTAAGTATCGTGGTCACTTGATCCACTTCACTAAATTCTCCATACTAAAAATTATTCTGTACCCGAATAATTCTATACCCTTTTCAAGGCAATAATAAACACGAAAAGAAGAAAAGAAAATTTTCATTCATAAGCTAAACACCAAAACATACAATATATCGATACTCGGATTTTTAAGGTGTTACATATAGAAACAGAATAGTGATAAGTCAATGTTTTTAAATAAAAATCGAGGTTTCATGCATAGCTTATAAATAATCATATCTTATTATCCTAAACAAAAATTAAGTGTCATGCAAAATAAAATATATAATCTTAAATTTCATGCCATAGTTCAAAATAAGATAATACAGTTTAATAATAATAATAATAATCAAATTAATAACTATAAAATATTTTACTAAAACCAAAGCCACCCTCCGGATGTTGCATTTGCTTCCTAACCTGGTGGGTTATCCGTAAGGATGAAAATTGAAGAGGGAGTGAGCTATGATGCTCAGTGTGAGCTTCTAACACGTAAATTGGTGCCAAATAGTAATCCAAACATAAATAATATTAGCTCTCAATACATTACTAATCATATAGCATTGTAGAAATTGGCAATTCATTCAAGCATATTAATGCTTGATGATACAGTATATTTATCAATTTCAATTTAATGATATGATTAGATCCTACCTACCACTACACTCTACAGTAAGAATTCTTTAGAATTCTTATACCCCGAAAACTCTTGTTTGTGGATAAATCACTATTGTTGCAAGTTAATACGTTGGCAGTAGTTGTGAGTACACAACGAATTTGCAGATAATAGTTTCTAGTATAAGTTTTGAATAAACCAAGAGTGCTTGTAGGTTAGTACGTTGCCATTGGTTGTGAATACACAACGGTTTTGTAGATGAAAGTTGCTAGAAAATTGTGGATAAAGCACCAGTGTTAGCAGTTAAAATTACAGTACTTCCTCCTTTCAATGCTTCCCGCCCCAAGCCATGCAGTATGACATGCGGGCATCAATACAGTACAAAAACAGTAACATGTTTAACATATGTTTATATCAATAGTAGCATTAGACATGATTTTCAAGTATTCAGTTCAACAATACAGTAAGTATATGATTCATACAATTAGTAATTTGGTTAAACAGGTGACAATAATAATTTACTAGAAATTCCATCATAAAAGTATGTATAAATCATATAACATACTTATATATTAATAATCTAATCAATCAATGCATGGATTCTAGCATTTAACCTAGTCTCAGAGACTCAATTACAAAAAATAATTCACTAAATATAGTTCGGGAACCATTCAGGGACTGATTTGCATAAATCATAAATTTATGGGCGAAACTATAATTTTTGAGAAGTAGGGGACACACGGCCGTGTGGCCGGACTATGTGGGAAGCCCTGGATTGTGTGGAGGGGGTACACGTCGTTTAAGAGACTGTAGCTGTGTGGTGTTCAAAATAGAAACCTATAGGAGAGATATGATCATGTGGTAGGTTGTGTAGAGTGGTTCAAGCTGTAACCTCCCCAACCCGGTCTAGACATTAGACCTGAGTTCGGAAGGTTACATTAGCCACTGAAATGGCTTGCTAAGCTATCAAAGTTTTTGAAAATGGTCCTTTTAAAACATTTGTTTAATTTTTAGGAAAACCTAGTTAAGTACTTGATTTATTAAACCTTGAGTTTTATTTATTACCCAACAGCAAAAAAGATGGTGATTACTTTTTTTTTAAGTAAAATTGGGGTTTATCAGATAATAATTGCCTAATAACCTAATTGAAATTTATAAGTGAATTTCATGCAAAATAAAAATTCAAAACTAAATCCTAAGTCTCATGCTATGATTCATAAATAAATAATACAATCTTTTAAAGGAAATAAATAAAAATAATGAAACTTAAAATATTAAGAAAAAATGAAATTAATATGAGTCCCTTTAGATGTCGTGCCTATGTCCTAACCTTGAGGATTATCTGCAAAAATAGAATTTAAAAGGGGGTGTGCTATGACGCATAGTGTAAGTTCAATTACAATGAAACCAATACAAACAATTGTTAGGATACATTAAATAACATTGCACATAATCATCACGGTTATCAAAATAGTTAAAAATACGGTATTTTAATGCTACCACTATTTAAGCATTAGAGCTTACAATCATAGGTTTCAAAATAATCAAGTGTTTAGAATTGCCCATATTAATCATATAGGATTTAGACACATTTATAAACATGAAATCATTCATATGCACAAAAATCCCATAGTATAACTTTTAGAAATGTATGCACATGATATAAAAAATTCCATACAATTTCGGTTTTAAAAGATTTTTTCTCACCCCCACCACTACGCACCATATTGGGAGTTCCCTAGAACTCCAATCACCAACACTCCAAATTGTGAATTAACCACCAATAGTTTGTAGTTTTAGTGTTGGTGAAATATGTCGATGTTTGTGGAAACACAATATGCTCACAAATGATAAATATCAGAGGGTTGTGAATACATAGTAAAACATTGCAATTGGAATTTGCTATGGCTGTGGGTACACAAAAATGTTAATGTAGATATTCTATCAGTTTTTCCTCCGATCATACCGACCCAACCCATGCAATTCAATATAATCAATTTAACTCATTCATATATCGAAATATTTACTATTCTAACATATGGCAATCAAGAAGCAAAGTCATGCTTTCTATATATTTGATTTGACATTAATTTAGGGCACATCGTTCATATGGTCACAACAAATATATATACATATGGTAACATATACTATTTGTAATTCATGCACACATTCATAATCACAAATAAATATCATATTAATTTGATCATTCATGGATTCCTGCATGCCTCAAATCATCATGGACCTAATTGCATAATTTAATTCATTAAAAATATTTTGAAGCCTATTCAGGACTAATCTATTAAAAACTTAAAATTTTGGGTAAAAAGTAATTTCCTAGTTCCAGGGAACACAAGGCCGTGTGATCGGACTCTGTGGAAGGGGTTAACAACCGTGTGGCTAGGTTGTGTGACATTTGAAGTTCTTACTTGTAACAGACCGAATTGGACCCTAATCGGAACGGTGGTTTCGAGACCACGAATCCAAGTCTGAGAAATATTTTAATATTATATTTTGTGTTTATTATATGTGAATTTATGTGTGTGAAAGTTTCGTAGAAAAATTTTATCGTTTAAGTGTTGAATTTGATAAAAAGGACTAAATCGCGTAAAGCGTAAAAGTTGCATTCCTTAGTGTAAAGTACTAGAATGATGATGGCTTCTTAATTTGAGGTATTAAGTGGGTAAATAACCCATTTTACAAGTTAGTGGATGGCTTTTGACTAATATGCCATTATTATATGTGATAGTTTATTTTATTTTAAAGGTTATATTAGTAAATTAGTAAATAACATATTATATACATAATAAAATAAAGGAAAAGCCATTATCATCTTATTTTTTAATTTGGCGAATGTGGGAGAAAGAAAAGGGGTTTTATTTCATTTGATTTTCGGCAATTAGAAGAGCAAAATCAAGGTTAGTTTGATTTCGGTTTTTGTTAATTTTTATGTTTTTGAGATCGTTGCTTCGAACTGTAGCTGACCCATGTTAAAATTTTTAAGAATAATCATGTATGATGTTCAGCCTTTGCTATGTTCTTGTAATTTTTGGTGTTTTATGATTTTATGTAAATGATATGTTAAAGATTAGTATATATTGAATTGGAAATTTTAGTAAATTTGAGTATTTTGGACTAATTTGTAAAAATAAAATTTTTGAGGGACTTGTTTGCAAAATAAATGAAATGTATGTCTTGGTATGAAGGTATAGAAGATTTGGTCCTAAAGTATTATATGCAAATTATGTGTATTTTATGTTTTATGCAAATAGACCTGAATTGTAAAATGTGAAACTTTAGGGTAAAATGGTAATTTGCCTATTTATGTGCTTAGGGACTAAATTGAGATGAAATGTACTTGAATGAGCTAAATTTTAATGTGTTTAGATCAAGAACAAAGAAAAACAAATTTAGATCGGGGAAAGGCGAAAGTTGTCGACTAGCCGATTAACGTTGTCCATCGATAGTAGAGGTAAGTCCTTAAAATTAAATAAGTTAAAGAATTATTTATGAACATGTTAAATGATAATGTTTGATAAATTTGATGTATATATTATTATAATAGCCGAATGTATATGGGTTAAATTGGCTTGAATGCATAAATTGACAAAATGATATGAATGTGTATCTTTGATATCTTATTTGGGAAAAATGTGAAGTATGTGATTGGTTTATGAATTATTTCGGGCTTATTTCCTAGCAGGCCTTGTGCCGGTGATTTGATTCGGGCTTATTGCCTAGCGTGCCTTGTGCAGTGACATATTCGGCTTCGTGCCTAGCGTGCTTAGTGCTTAGGTGACATATTCGGGCTTCGTGCCTAGCAAAGCTTAGTCTTAGGTGACATATTCGGGCTTCGTGCCTAGCAGGCTTAGCGCCGGTGTTTTTATTCAGGCTTCGTGCCTAGCAAGCTTAATGCCGGTGATACTTTAAAACGAAGAAACCTAAATTGTTCGAGTGTAACATAGTGAATCTATTGAGTTAAAAACTCAGGTAAGCTTAAATCTCATTGAATCCATCAGAAGTAAGGTAAATTGTGATTAATGTTACTTGAGTTGAAATATTATGTTAAGAATGGTGTTATGTGTGATTGAGCTTATTGATCGATGTGTATGAATGGTATAAGATAGAATTTGAGCTTAAACGTACTATTTTTGGGAGGTTCGGTTACTAGTAGAAATGATAATAGTGAAAAGACTTTGAATATGATAATATAGTTGATATGAATGTTGTACCTATGTAACATGGAGCATGTGATTCATGTAATATATGTTTATACTATGGTTCAATGAATTATAGAATTATGGTAATGAAGTGTAAATGCTATGGTTAATAAACTTTTAATATTATTTACCGCATAAATATATTTATGGAAATATTTATATTCAATGTTATAAGTTTAAAGAAATAAAATGTTTAAGTGTTTGAATGTTACATTAAAGTTGCTTAAGACTTACTAAGCTAGTGAGCTTACTCTGTATGTGTTTGTATCTCTGTTTTATAGATCGTTGATTCAACTACGGGCTCAGGGGATCATCAAGAAAGTCGACCACACTATCACTTTCTTTGGTATATATATATGTTTTGTATACTTTTTGAATCAAAGGCATGTATAGGCTTTATTTTGATAAGTAATGAATGATGTTCGGATTTGTAAATGTATATATATGGCCTTGCGAATAAAGTTTATTACTTTCGGTTAAGTATGGTTTATATGTTTGATATAATGGTTTGTTTTAATCTTTGATATAAGATATGTGCGTATCATGTTTGGGAGTTAAATGTGGTTATATAGAATTAGTCATTTATAGGTAATATATATATGTATAAGTATTGCCTATATGGTTGTGTGAATTTTTCTACTGAGATTATTATGTGCTTAGTTATAATTCAAAGTTGATCATGAAATTGTTTATACTCATGTTTAGGTTGATGATTTTGTGTTATAATTAGTATGGCCATTCGAATATGGCTTTAATCTTGTGCTAGTTTGAGCTTGAGATATATGAATTTTAATTATCGAATGTTGTATATGTTCATGTTATTATGATGCAAGGTCTATATGGATGCTTATATGCGGTTATAGTTGAGTATGGTATGGAAAAAAAGTGGGTATTGGATAGGTATCAAATTAAAATTTTGTATGTGCATTGATCTTAATTATTTTATGAAACATGAAACATGTTATGCAATATATGTTTTGGTATATTCGGCTAAAGCTATTAACTGCGTCTTTGATAATGTAATGAACTTATGTACCTTGACCATTTAGCATGAAGTTTTGTCCACAGTGTTTGTTTTCATTAGTAATTAAAATGAATTGACTTTTGAAATGGGGTTACTTTATTAATTAGTTACATATGGTTTACTTGTTTATAAATTTCACATATTAAGACCAACTTGTCGAGTGTGGTATATGGAATTGGGATTGTTGTGTGACATTGCCGTAATGTACTTTCAGGGTCATTTTGTGTTCGTTGATGGTTAGAATGTATATGATTTGAATTAAAGTATTAAGCATATATTATACATGTGTAATTGTCTGTTGATAAATGAATTACTTGAAAAAGATGTTTAGCTAAAAATTTAATCGTTTGAGTAGAAGTTATGACTTATCCGATAATGCCCGTAACCTTAATCCGGCGACGTGTACGGGTTAAGGGGTGTTACATTTTATTGGTATCAGAGCTACGGTTTAGTTGATTCTAGGACTGCCGTAGTATGTAAGAGTCTAGCTATACATGCCTTTGAATTGTATATATGATAGTGTGGTGACTTCTGACAATTTCAATTGTATTTTATATAGTAAATGGATTCCGATCCCGATAGAACCGTAGCTGATGATGTGGAGAGGGTTGTGCCTGGTCACGCATGCAGATCAGCGCCATTAGACTCTCGACCAGTTACGGGTAGCCACGAGGGGGAGGCTAAACAAGCCTTCTACCAAATGATGAATGAATGGTTTACCCAGTTTGTTCGAATAATCCGTTGTACAACAACCTCCACCCCTAATAATCCAACTCCGTTACCTTCAAAGACTTCGATGATAGATTCGATGAGATCTAGCAGGCCTCCCTTTGATAAAATCAAGAAATATGGGGCCGAGGAATTCAAGGCCAATGATAATGATGATGTAGAGCGAGCCAAGATGTGGCTTGATAAGACTATTCGGGTACTCGATGAGTTATCTTGTACTCCAGATGAATGCCTAAAGTGTGTTATATCTCTACTTTGGGACACTGCCTATCACTGGTGGAACACACTGGTATTTGTAGTTCTGAAAGAAAAAGTAACTTGGGACTTTTTCCAAATTGAGTTCCGTAAGAAATATATCAGTCAGAGATTCATCGATCAGAAACGGAAAGAATTTTTGGAATTGAAACAGGGTCGCATGACTTTAACGGAGTATGAGCGAAAGTTTGTCAGATTGAGCCGTTACGCTCAGGAATGTATATCTACCGAAGCCATTATGTGTAAGAGATTTGAAGATGGCCTGAATGAAGACATAAAGTTACTTGTGGGCATTCTTGAAATTAAAGAGTTTGTGACATTAGTCGAGCGAGCATGTAAAGCCGAAGAGCTCGGGAAAGAGAAAAAAAAGCTAAAGTAGAAGCTAGAGACACTCGAAAAAGATCATCGAGTAAAATTTTCCATTCATGCATAAGAAGTTCGAGATGACCCCGATCGACATAAAGCCACTTCAGACTTGTCTATCGTGATTGACCTCGGTGAGATCCGAGCCACGTCGATAGCTAGTGTCGGTAATGTCCCGCAGAATCGGGTGGGTGTAAACATTGTGGAAATGGCATCACAGGAGTTGTAGAGTTCGTGATCGGTCCTACTTTAAATGTGGATCATCGGATCATTTTATTCGAGAGTGCCGATGTTAGCCGAGCAAAATGCAACTCGAACACTAGACCGAAAGCGAGCGCCAAGACGGGTAGACCACTCGGACATTCGGCAATGGAGGTGGCGATCGAAAGGGACGAAGGACACCGCAATATGATCGAGGCTAGAGCTCCGGCTAGAGCTTATGCTACACGAGCGAGAGGATGCTTCCTCCCGATGTCATTACTGGTACTTTTACCCTTTATGATACTCCGTGGTTGCATTGATTGATCTGGTTTGACTCATTCATATGTGTGTGAAACTCTAGTATTCGGTAAGACTCGCCAGTTGAGTCTCTCGAGTTTGTGATTCGTGTGTCCAACCCTTTGGGTAGATGTGTACTTGTTAATAAAATGTGTAAAGGTTGCCGTTGATGATTGAGATTCTTGCTTCCCAAATAGATTTAATGTTGTTTCCTTGATAAGTTCGATATAATTTTGGAATGGATGGTTAACTTCACATGATGCGGTGGTGAATTGCAAAAGAAAGCTTATTGATTTGAGATGTCGAGCGGTGAGATCATCAAAATTGAATCCGATGATTTAAGTGGGTTTCCTACAATAATATCCTCGATGTTGGCCCGAAAGTATGTGAGAAAAGGTGCAAAGCTTATTTGGCCTATGTCTTTGGATAATAAAGTGTCCGAAAAGCTTATTGAATCATGCACGTTGTGTGTGAATACCGGATGTGTTTCTGAACAACTACCGGTTTACCACTAGTATGAGAGATTAAGTTCGGCATTGAATTAGCACCGGAATGACTCGATCTCGATAGCTCCGTGTCGAATGGCACCTCTTGAGTTAAAAGAGTTGAAAGCACGATTGCAAGAGTTAACAGATAGGGGCTTTGCACCAAAGTTTCTCTCCTTGGGTGCACCATTCTTTTTGTGAAGAAGAAAGATGGAACGATGCGAATGTGTATTGATTATCTAGAATCGAATAAGGTAACTATAAAGAACAAGTATCGTTACCTCGGATTGATGATTTGTTTGATCAGTTGAAAGGGGCTTCCGTATTTTCGAAGATAGATTTGAGATCAGGTTATTATCAGTGCGAGTCAGAGATACAGATGTACCAAAGACTGCATTCCAGATGAGGTATAGACATTTTGAGTTGCTGGTTATGCCTTTTGGACTCACTAATGCACCTGCTGTTTTTATGGATCTAATGAATTGGGTCTTCAGCCAGGTTTTGGATCGATTTGTAGTAGTGTTTATTGATGATATACTAATCTACTCCAAAAATGAAACCGAGCATGCCGAGCATTTAAGATTAGTGCTACAAACTTTGCGAGATCAACAGTTGTATGCAAAGTTTAGTAAGTGTGAGTTCTGGATGAATGAAGTCAGCTTCTTAGGTCATGTTGTTTCAGCATTAGATATTCGGGTGGATCCAAACAAAGTAGCAGCTATACTTGATTGGAAACCACCAAAGAATGTTTCTGAGATTCGAAGCTTTCTAGGCCTTGCGAGATACTACAGATGGTTTGTAAAAGGTTTTTCTGTGATAGCTACACCTTTGACAAAGCTACTACAGAAAGATGTCAAGTTTGGGTGGTCAAAAAAGTGTCAGAAAAGTTTTGAACAGCTGACAGCTCTTTTGACCGAAGCTCCAGTGTTAGCTCAGCCTGAATCGGGTAAAGAATTTGTCGTTTTTAGTGATGCTTCTTTAAATGGGTTGGGTTGTGTTTTGACGCAGGAAGGCAAAGTTATAGCCTACGCTTCGAGACAATTGAAGCCGCACGAAAGAAATTATCCAACTCACGATCTGGAATTAGCAGCCATTATTTTCGCATTGAAAATATGCCGTCATTACTTATTCAGTGAGAAATGTCACGTTTATTCGGATCATAAAAGTCTAAAATATTTGATGACTCAGAAAGATTTGAACTTGAGACAATACAGATGGTTAGAATTATTGAAAGACTATGAGTTGGTGATTGACTACCATCCGGGAAAAGCCAATGTTGTTGCAGATGCGTTAAGTCAAAAATCATTATTTGCTCTTCGTGCAATGAACGCACAGATGGTTATGTCTAGGGATGGTTCGATCATAGCCGAGTTACAAGCAAAACCGATGTTTATCCAGTAAATTTGTGATGCACAGAAAGTTGACAAAGATTTGATGGCTAGACGAATTCAGTACGAAAAAGATACGGAATCAGAGTTTCAAATTGATGCTAATGACTGTTTGAACTTTAAAAGCTGAATGTGTGTTCCGAAGAACTCGAAATTGATTCAGATGATTTTGAGTGAGGCTCATAGTGGTCGATTATCGATACATCCGGGTAGCACAAAAATGTATAATGATTTGAAACAGTTTTATTGGTGGCCTGGCATGAAATGGGATATATCTGAATTTGTGTCAAAGTGCTTAATTTGTCAGCAAGTAAAAGCCGAGCATCAAGTGCCTTCTGGGTTACTTCAACCGATCATGATACCTGAATGGAAATAGGATAGAATCACTATGGATTTTGTATCTGGGTTGCCTATGACATCGAGCAAGAAAGATGAAGTCTGGGTTATAGTAGATAGGTGACCAAATCACTCATTTTGTACTGGTTCGTATGGACTTTTCACTCGATAAATTTGTTGAGTTGTATATATCTCAAATCGTGAGATTACATGGTGTGCCAAGTTCTATTATCTCGCACGAGACCGAGATTCACATCGCGATTGTGGAAGAAGTTACAGGATGCTTTAGGTACTAAACTTCATTTTAGCACTGCCTTTCACCCACAGACAGACGGTCAATCTGAGCGAACCATTCAAACACTTGAGGACATGTTGAGATGTTGCGTTCTCGAGTTTGAAGGTACATGGAAAAAGTACTTACCTTTGATTGAATTTGCTTATAATAACAGTTTTCAATCAAGTATCAAAATGGCTCCCTATAAAGCTCTATATTGCCGCAAGTGTCGTACGCCATTGTACTGGATCGAGCTCAGTGAGAACAAGATACAAGGGGTTGATTTGATTAAAGAGACTGAACAGAAAGTGGCTATAATCAAAGATAGTTTGAAAGCTGCATCAGATCGTCAAAAGTCTTTCTCTGATTTGAAACATAAAGATATAGAATTTCAACTCAGAGATCGGGTATTCTTGAAAGTATCTCCGTGGAAGAAAGTACTTCGTTTTGGTCGGAAAGGCAAACTGAGTCTGAGATTTATCGGACCATATGAAATCATCAAACGTGTTGGGCCTGTTGCTTATAGGTTGAAGCTACCCTCTGAATTAGAAAAGATACACAATGTGTTTCACATTTCTATGCTCCGTAGATACAGATCAGATCCGTCACATGTGATTGTTCCATCTGAGATCGAAATCCTACCCGATTTGACGTATGAGGAAGAACCGATCAGAATCTTAGCTCAGGAAATGAAAGAGTTAAGAAACAAAAGGATTTCATTAGTGAAAGTACTGTGGAATCAACATAGAGTTGAAGAAGCTACATGGGAGCCTGAGGACTCAATGAGGCAACAATATCCGATGTTGTTTAACGGTAAGATTTTCGGAGACGAAAATCCTTAAGGGGAGAGTTGTAACAGACCGAATTTGACCCTAATCAGAACAGTGGTTTCGGGACTACAAATCTGAGTCTGAGAAATATTTTAATATTATATTTTCTATTTATTATATGTGAATTTATGTGTGTGAAAGTTTCGTAGAAAAATTTTATCGTTTAAGTGTTGAGTTTGATAAAAAGGACTAAATCGCGTAAAGCGTAAAAGTTGCATTCCTTAGTGTAAAGTACTAGAATGATGATGGCTTCTTAATTTGAGGTATTAAGTGGGTAAATAACCCATTTTACAAGTTAGATGCCATTATTATATGTGATAGTTTATTTTATTTTAAAGGTTATATTAGTAAATTAGTAAATAACATATTATATACATAATAAAATAAAGGAAAAAGCCATTATCATCTTATTTTTTTCTTTGGCCGAATGTGGGAGAAAGAAAAGGGGTTTTATTTCCTTTGATTTTCGGCAATTAGAAGTGCAAAATCAAGGTTAGTTTGATTTTGGTTTTTGTTAATTTTTACGTTTTTGAGATCGTTGCTTCAAACTGTAACTGACCCATGTTAAAATTTTTAAGAATAATCATGTATGATGTTCGGCCTTTGCTATGTTCTTGTAATTTTTGGTGTTTTATGTTTTTATGTAAATGATATGTTAAAGATTAGTATATATTGAATTGGAAATTTTAGTAAATTTGAGTATTTTGGACTAATTTGTAAAAATAAAATTTTTGAGGGACTTGTTTGAAAAATAAATGAACTGTATGTCTTGGTATGAAGGTATAGAAGATTCGGCCCTAAAGTATTATGTGCAAATTATGTGTATTTTTTTTTTTGCAAATAGGACTAAATTGTAAAAATGTGAAACTCTAGGGGTAAAATGGTAATTTGCCTATTTATGTGCTTAGGGATTAAATTGAGATGAAATGTACTTGAATGAGCTAAATTTTAATGTGTTTAGATCAAGAACAAAGAAAAACAAATTTGGATCGGGGAAAGGCGAAAGTTGTCGACTAGCCGGTTAACGTTGTCCATCGATAGTCGAGGTATGTCCTTAAGCTGAAATATGTCAAAGAATTATTTATGAACATGTTAAATGATAATGTTTGATAAATTTGATGTATATATTATTGTAATAGCCGAATGTATATGGGTTAAATTGGCTTGAATGCATAAATTGACAAAATGATATGAATGTGTATCTTTAATATCTTATTTGGGAAAAATGTGAAGTATGTGATTGGTTTATGAATTATTTTGGGCTTATTTCCTAGCAGGCCTTGTGCCGGTGATTTGATTCGGGCTTATTGCCTAGCGTGCCTTATGCTTGACATATTCGACATATTGCGCGAGCTTAGTGCTTAGGTGACATATTCGAAGCTTCGTGCTAGCGAGTGCTTAGTCTTAGGTGACATATTCGGGCTTCGTGCCTAGCAGGCTTAGTGTCGGTGTTTTGATTCGGGCTTCGTGCCTAGCAAGCTTAATGTCGGTGATACTTTAAAACGAAGAAACCATAAATTGTTCGAGTGTAACATAGTGAATCTATTGAGTTAAAAACTCAGGTAAGCTTAAATCTCATTGAATCCATCAGAAGTAAGGTAAATTGTGATTAATGTTACTTGAGTTGAAATATTATGTTAAGAATGGTGTTATGTGTGATTGAGCTTATTGATCGATGTGTATGAATGGTATAAGATAGAATTTGAGCTTAAACATACTATTTTTGGGAGGTTCGGTTACTAGTAGAAATGATAATAGTGAAAAGACTTTGAATATGATAATATAGTTGATATGAATGTTGTACCTATGTAACATGGAGCATGTGATTCATGTAATATATGTTTATACTATGGTTCGATGAATTATAGAATTATGGTAATGAAGTGTAAATGCTATGGTTAATGAACTGTTAATATTCGGCCCTGCATAAATATATTTATGGAAATATTTATATTCAATGTTATAAGTTTAAAGAAATAAAATATTTAAGTGTTTGAATGTTACATTAAAGTTGCTTAAGACTTACTAAGCTAGTGAGCTTACTCGTATGTGTTTGTATCTCTGCTTTTATAGATCGTTGATTCAACTACTGCCTCGGGGATCATCAAGAAATTTGACCACACTATCACTTTCTTTGGTATATATATATGTTTTGTATACTATTTGAATCAAAGGCATGTATAGGCTTTATTTTGATAAGTAATGAATGATGTTGGATTTGTAAATGTATATATATGGCCTTGCGAATAAAGTCATTACTTTCGTTTAAGTATGGTTTATATATTTGATATAATGGTTTGTTTTAATCTTTGATATAAGATATATGCGTATCATGTTTGGGAGTTAAATGTGGTTATATAGAATTAGTCATTTATAGGTAATATATATATGTATAAGTATTGCCTATATGGTTGTGTGAATTTTTCTCTTGAGATTATTATGTGCTTAGTTATAATTCAAAGTTGATCATGAAATTGTTTATACTCATGTTTAGGTTGATGATTTTGTGTTATAATTAGTATGGCCATTCAAATATGGCTTTAATCTTGTTCTAGTTTGAGCTCGAGATATATGAATTTCAATTATTGAATGTTGTATATGTTCATGTTATTATGATGCAAGGTCTATATGGATGCTTATATACGGTTATAGTTGAGTATGGTATGGAAAACAAGTGGGTATTGGATAGGTATCAAATTAAAAATTTTGTATGTGCATTGATCTTAATTATTTTATGAAACATGAAACATGTTATGCAATATATGTTTTGGTATATTCTGCTAAAGCTATTAACTGCGTCTTTGATAATGTAATGAACTTATGTACCTTGACCATTTAGCATGAAGTTTTGTTCACAGTGTTTGTTTTCATTAGTAATTAAAATGAATTGACTTTTGAAATGGGGTTACTTTATTAATTAGTTACATATGGTTTACTTGTTTATAAATTTCACATATTAAGACCAACTTGTCGAGTGTGGTATATAGAATTGGGATTGTTGTGTGACATTGCCGTAATGTACTTTCAGGGTCATTTTGTGTTAGTTGATGATTAGAATGTATATGATTTGAATTAAAGTATTAAGCATATATAATACATGTGTAATTTGTTTGTTGATAAATGAATTACTTGATAAAGATGTTTAGCTAAAAATTTAATCGTTTGAGTAGAAGTTATGACTTATTCGGTAATGCCCATAACCTTAATCCGGCGACGGGTACGGGTTAAGGGGTGTTACATTACCTACAAGGGAGACACGATTGTGTGGCATGTCGTGTGGAGGGTCCTAGGCCATGTGAAAGCAAATACTTAGGGTTTCAAAGGGAACATGGTCATGTGTGAGACTGTACAATCCACGTGGATGGGTCGTGTGGTCTCGATTGTTTTGATTTTATCTCGATTTTCGTGTTAAAGAGCACACCACTTGACTTCTAGGGTATCGTATGACTATCTTCATGTCTAACTCTGATTCGGGTTAGCTACATGGGTCTTTCGATCGACAAAAAAACAAGAATTAATATCGATGTTTCAAGATTTATCAAGTTTTAAAAAGATTTTGGGAAAACTCATTAAATTTTTAGAATTGATTTTGAAAAAAAATTATCAAGAACGATATTATATCAGATAGCTAGGTTTCTACAAAATTAAAAACGAGATTGCTTATTGATCTTGGCATGATAGAATGAAATTGATGAAGTTATGCTAAATCACCACGAAAAATGGATTGAACGGGGTTGTTTTGGAGTTCGGCATTCAAATAAATTTTCCAGCAAAGAAGAGAAAATTTTTGTAAAAAAAAATGAAGAAATAATAGGAAAGAAATAGGAGAAGAAATTCTAATTATAGTTAACTAGAGAAACCAAAATTCTAATATGATTAGGAAATGAGTTAAATGGCTAAGTTAAGTAAATTTTATAGATGTTTTGACAGATAACCCTTATGGCCAAAATTAAGGGAATAAAACAATAGGGGAATTGGGGTTGGCGTGTACAAAACTTGGGATAAGGGGTTTTGTGCCAATGCTTTACCACTGAACTATCAGACTCATTCTTGGTCATTTTCTAGAACATTTATTACATATAATAACTTGGTTTTGGTTCTTAGTTGTTGAAAAATAAAGAGGAAAAAATTACAAAGAGTGGGGCTTGAACCTTGGTTCTCTATGGGTTTTACTAAGCTCTTAACCACTAATACTAAGACTCATTAATGATGTTTCTATAACTTCTAACCCTATAACTTTTTGGGTGTTAAATTTCTCCCCTCCTTAAAGAAATTTCATCCTCGAAATTTACCTGTTTCAAACAAGTGAGGATACTGTTGACGAAATGTGTCTTTAGTTTCCTATATGGCCTCTTCAACTCCATGGTTCCTGTAATACCCCAAGCCCAACCTGGACGTTATGGCTGAATCTGGAGATGTCACATTGAATTGTTTTTTCATAAAACAAGTTGTTATTAAAGAAAAACCCTCTTTTCTATTAGTCCTCTTTTTATTACCTTTCATTGATTCTAAGATGTGTCGTTTATTTCCAAAACGTGAATCATTATCAAAAAGTTATTTACTTTCAGAACGTTATTAATTTTTAAAATGTCACTTATCACAGAAACTTTAAAAATAGTTTTCGTATTCGTGTGCAATTTGTTAAAAAGGTTTGATTTTTGAAAACTCGATTGTCTCTACTATTAGAAATTATAAGTCAAAAAAATAAAACTCCAAATAATCCATGAAAATCCAAAGAGGTCATTATTACAGTATATACCCTAAAACAAAATCAAAATTATAATTAATTACAAAAATAGAATGAAATGAGTCGTGTGGCCACCGTTGAGTCCTCCGCTACGGCAATCCGCCTATGTCTGTGGATTACCTGTATAGATAAAACAGATGGGTGAGTTTACGAAAACTCAGTGTGTAATCCCATATAAAACAACTAGATAGAAAGCAATCACAATCTAGGCCTAAGCCCATTTTAGTAACGATTTTAGTTTCAGTTAGGGCCTTAGTCCATTACAATACAGGAGCAGTCCTACATTAGGGCCTTGACCCATTACAATATCAATATCAATTCAGGCTTTAGCCCATCTTAGTAATAGTAATGGTAACCAATATGCAATTAGGAAATCTTACCCAAACAGCCTCTACACTCCATCTCCGTCCAACCCTACACTCCATTTGGGGATATAATCAACTCACCCATCCCTACACTCCAAGTAGTACTAGTTGCGGCACTAAAACAATAGTTTGCAACTGAACTGCCAGTAAATTAGGCTTGAGGCCTTTCAGTACACTTCCTCCGAACAAAATAAACCCCTAACCCAATGCAATACGATATGTAAATATAACATGCTATAACAAAATATCATGCATGTAGTCAGGGCATACAGTATCAAATCAGTGGAACATAATCATGCTTGTTCATATAAGTCTTATAGTTAATTAGGGGTCTAGGTACACTTATCGACCCTAAAGTAGGTCCACAATTGACTCAGGCGACCCGTGCATCCTTAGCAGTCAAACAGTAAAAAGGGGCCCACATGTTGCATGCCCATGTGGGACCACACAGCTCAAAATGGCCTTGGCCGTGTGGATCACACGGCCTGGCCTAATAATCCCACACGTTCGTGTGGTTCACCTGTATGGGGCCCACACAGCCTAATTCGGTTCGGCCCATGAATCGCATATGGCTGGCCTCGACGATCACACGCCCATGTTCGGTCAAACGGCCTACCACACGGGCGGTCGCACGCCTGTGTGGTGTCGACTTTCCACATTTTTTGGCTTTTCACCATTTTCCCTTTTCAGAGTCGTGTTTACACACCTGGGTCATTCTCGATGCTTAAGTACTTCCTAACCTTCTGGAACCTACAAACAGCATACCCAATCTCGAATTTAACAACTAAAACACAATTTAATCAACACCAAAATGAGCCAAATGCACTCACTTACCATAATCACCCCCGACTACTCGCACTAATCAATTCATTGGGAAGAAAAATCGCTTCACGATCGTCCCCTATGCAGAAAAAATAGAATCAAAATCTTCTGAAACCAAAACTAAAAGAACACAACAACACTACTTATCGTTATCACACGGAAACAAAAGCCACGGACCAAGATGGACCGAAAATGAAAGATAAGGGGAACTATTTGAAATTTTGACAACAAAAAGAGAGGATTGGAGAGGGAAAATGGCATCAATGGGGGATTTCACTGAAAATAAAAGAAAAATAAAAGGTAGAGAGGGAAAATTTTGGTAGCTAGAGGGAAAGCACTCAAAATCTCGACAGCAACATAGGGAGATTGAAGTCAAGAGAAAACGAAAAAGGGGGTGGGATGAAAGGAACAAAATTTGGCTATGGAGGCAGAGAAAAAAATAAAATAAAAATGAAAGATGGTAGAGGAGAGTTCTGCAGATATTTTCGGAATTAGAGGCTACCTCCCTAAACTCCTTGATTTACTCCACTAAACCACATCCATTCCAACCACTCAGCATCGCAGTCCATCTCAGACTCCTGCACTCTTTACTTTTCTCCCCAAATCACTTATTTCCTTTCCAAGCCGTCCAACACGCTCCCACCGCCCTCAAACTCTCAGAATTTTGGTCAAACTAGAACACATAGCATAAGTAGCAAAATAAAACACTCTCTTGCACACACCAGGACTCGAACTCAAGACCACCAGCACTCTGCCACTCTACTTAACCACCAGACCAGCAGGCCCATTCTGACATGTTTTTTCCAATATTTATTTATAAGCCTACTGGCTAAAGATAAGGGTTTACTCAATTAAAAACAAAATTTTTCCCAAGCTAAGGCTTGAACCCAAGACTTCTCAGACACTCCTAGAACACTTAACCACTGAAGCAGACGGATATTTGTGTTACAAACATACGAGAATAATTATAAAGGATTTTTGGGGCGTTACAACTCTACCCCCTTAAAGAAATTTCGGCCTCAAAATTTTAACTGATCAGAACAAATGAGGATACTGCTTTTGCATCATATCCTTAGGCTCCTACGTGGCTCCTCAGAACTATGATTATGCCAAAGAAACTTAACTAGTGGGATGGACTTTCTTCTTTGAACCTTTACATCCCGATCAAATATTTGGACTGGCTCCTCCTCAAAGGTCAGATCTGACCTAACCTTGATCTCCTCAACAGGAACAATATGAGTGGGATCAGAGCGGCAGCACCTCAACATAGAGACGTGGAACATGTCGTGAATCGGATCTAACTCTGGAGGTAACTCCAACTGGTAGGCAATCGGACCCACACGTTTCAGTATGCGGAAAGGCCTAATAAACCTAGGGCTCAACTTGCCCTTACGTGGGTTTTTTACCAAAATATTACAAAAAAAAAAAACAAAAAAAAACCAAATTGGGGTGCACTTTTTAAAAATTAAGGGAATGGTATAAAGGGGGTGGTCGCGCCTGTGGTAGAGGCGGCACCACCCCCTGCACACCTATAATTTTTTTTAACAGAACCTAAAAAAAAAGTTGAAAACAAAAAAAATATCGACAGGTCGCCTCGCCACAAAGCAAGACTTAACGTGTCTCTCTGGCAGGCGCGTACCACCTTGAGGGTGACAGGGCATGGGTTTTGTCGGGTTGTGGGTGGCTTGGGGAGCATATAATGCTCCCCAAAATGAGTTTGAAGCAGACACAGAGAAAAGGAAAGGAGGAAGAAGAAGAAGAAGAAGAAGAAGAAGAAGAAGAAGAAGAAGAAGAAGAAGAAGAAGAAGAAGAAGAAGAAGCAGCATAGGGGACCCCGACGCCGAAAAAAGGAAGAGAAAGGAGGAGGAGAAAGAAGAAAAAAAGAAGGAAAAATTAATAGAAGTATGTATTTTTTTAAATATAAATGATTATTTTCTTATTATTATTTTGTTGATTATTGTTAGTTTTTTTTTTTGGTGAAATGATTATTGTTAGTTTAGTTTAGGTTAGTTTAGTTTAGGATAAAATAATAAATAGGAAATAATAAATAATAATTAGAAATAAGAAAGATAAATTTTATTAGGATTTTAATAGAAGTAATAATTTGAAGTTAGGATTTTAAAAGGATTAATTTGAATTTCAAATCAAGATAAGTAGTTAAAAGATAATGGAATTTTAATTCTATTTGAATTTTGAAAAAAAAAAAGAAAGTTAAGATATTTTCCATATGGTAAATAAAAGCTATTAGAAATATAGTATTTTCTACGGTAAATATGAGACTTTAATATTAATCCCTATTAGTTTCGAAAAAGCCCATGCATTTTTATATTAAGTCTATTTTTTAAAATTTTAAATCAAAAGATTAAAATTAAAAATAAGGGATTAGTATTATTAAATAGTTATTATTATTATTAAAAATAAAGGATTAGTTTAGTTTAGTTATTGTTAATTTAGATTAAAAAGTGTTTAAAAAGTACTTTAATTATTAGTATTATTAAATAGTTATTAGTATTATAAGTAGTTTATTAAAAATATTAAAATAATATTGTTATTTAATATTATAATTAGTTAGTTAAAAATCTTAAAATGGTAATTTAGGTAGTTAGTTATTAGTATATAGTATAAGTTATTATTAGGAGGATTAGTAACAAGTGTAAATATTAATTATATTGTTAGTAGTTGTTATTTGTTATTATTATACTTAGTTAGGTAGTTAAAAACTCTAAAATAATAATTGTTAGTTAGTTATTATTATTATGATTTAGTAAAAAGTTTAAATATTAACTATATTGTATTATAGTTAGTTAGTTAAGAACCCTAAAATAATAAATTATTAGTTATTATTATAGTTAGTTAGTTAAATACCTAAAATAATAAATTTATTAGTTAGTTAGTTAGTATAGATAGTTAGTTAAAACCTTAAAATAATAATTTTGTTGGTTAGATTGTAATAGAAGTTATTAAGTGAGTAAAAAATAGAACAAGAATTATTATTGTAGTATATTGGTAGTACTAGTAAGTAAAAAACAATGCTAGTTAAAAACCTTAAATATTATTTTAGTTAGTTAGTATTATTATTGTTGTTAGTAAAATTATTATTATTGTTAGTATTACCTACCTACATTGGTTATTAATAATCAATATATATATATATATAGTACTAAATAAAGAATATAAAATAATAAAAGACTAAAATTATATATTTACATTAATTTTAAGTAATAGACTAAAATTTTATTTTATATAGTTAGTTAGTAAAAATATTATTATTGTTAGTATTACTTACTTACCTACCTTAGTTATTAATAATAATCAATGGGTATATATAGATATTAAAAAATAGTACTAAATAAATAAATAATATAATATAAAATAATAAAAGACGAAAATTATATATTTACATTAACTAATAGAGTTTGGAAATAAGAAAAATAGAAAGAAAGGGCTAAATAAGTGGTTTTTACTAAATTTATATTAGAAAAAGTAAAATAGGTACATAATAAATTAAATTATGTTATATTTATTTATATTAAAATATGTTATGTTTTGTTATATTATTTTTATTGGCATATTATTTTTTGTAATGTAATATAAAATTAAATTTTTATGTAGGTTAGAAATCAAATATCCGAGGCAAGCAATGGCTCAATTGATTAGTAAAGCTCCACATATCTCGACGCACCTAATGATTTGGTAATATATTGTTATTTATTAATCATGGATATATTAACAAAATAGGTACATAATAATTTATGTTATAATAATAATTTTTTTGATTTAACACTTTCAGGACTCGTACCGGCTAGTAAGGGGCCGCGTGAATGGGTTAAGAAGTCCCCCAGATGAACGATTGGTACCGTATATTGAGCAAGCTGGATTTGGGTCGATGCAATCGATCCAACGTTTGACTTGCGGTATGATTTAATATCCGATCGGTCGAAGGCCGGCGAAAGACCCACACTTTTCATTTTCCGTGTGGAGAGTGCACAATCACTCTAGAGGATGTTGCATTGCAGCTTGGGCTCCCAATTGATGGGAGTCCCGTTACGGGCGTCAGTGCGATAGCTGACCCATTTACACTTTGTCAGAGCCTACTAGGGGACCCGTATGGCGATGGCGAAAAAAATTTTACGGGCTTGAAGTTTACATGGCTGAGAGCGAAGTATGAACAGTTATCACCTGATGCCACTGCAGCCGAGTTGATGTGCGCTATTCGAGCGTACATTATGCACATCATAGGGGGTGTACTGATGCCCAATTCAAATAACAATACGGTTCATATTCAGTACCTACCCCTATTGGCTGATTTCGGCACTGCTCGCTCGTATAGTTGGGGCTCTGCTGTTCTTATGATGTTGTACCATGAGCTTTGTCGGACGACAGAGCTAGGGACCGTAGACATAGGCGGTTGGCTTACGCTATTGCAGTCATGGGCTCTGTATCGGATGCCATTCTTGGCATTAGTTACACACCAACTATATGTATATCCACTAGTAAATAGGTGATAAAATATAACTTGTTATTAATTGATAATTTCTTTATATTGATTATATTTGACTTGAATTTTATTTTTGTAGGTGGAGTATTTATCTGGGTATCGGGAGGTCATACACTGTCCCGATATACCGGCTTATGATTGAGCAACACGCTGGGGAAGGGGTAAGTGATTCCAATATTAGTTACTTGTTAGTTTGTATATCTTACGCACACCATGTTAACCCAAGCTCGTGTAGGGATTCGAACACAGGACCTCCAACATACTAACCCCCTTACCACTCGAACTAGCAGGCTCATTCTGATATGGATTAATAGAAAATTTTATAAAAGCCCACTTAACAAGGGTAAGGCTTGGATAAAAATAAAAAATATCAAATCTGGGACTTGAACCCAATAACTCATACACACAACCAGAACACTTAACCACTGAAACAGATACATATTTGTCAGATATTTACAAGAATAGAAATAAATTATCCGGGGTGTTAATAACCTACACATAACATTATAACCAAAATTAAACCAACCGAAAGTACCAAAAGAGTCGATGGATAGTGTGATATAGCTCCGACAAGCTTCCAACCCAAATGATCTTTCGATTCACTATAAACACAGAAAATAACACAGAGTAAGCATTTAAGCTTAGTAAGTTCCTATAATATAAAATTTAACTTACCACTTGATCAAATAATAGGTAACTAACAAATCATATCCCAACACAACTTGGCCAAAAGCCTAAGCACATATAAACGAACCACATTAGTCATGTAAATTCATATATGAATCAATAACCATAGATGAGCTCAACAATTAATCAAATTTCCATAAACATGTAACATCCATACCATGTATCTATAAATCATGTAAAATCATTTCCATGTATTTCATGTAAATACTTGTAATAGTTCGTATCGAACTCATATCATCTCGTAACAGATCATTGCCCGTTGAACTATTTAGAATATCGTTGGAAACTCGAGATAGCTCACACATAGTGTGCTAAATTGTAATCCATCAAATCCTATAAATTTATGCTCATACGAGCTGTGAATCAGAATACTCTCTCGAGCTGCAAAATCGGTATGCTCTCTTGAGTTGTAAATTGGTATGCTCTCACAAGCTGTAAATTGGTAAGCTCATACAAGCTATGAATCGGTAAGCTAGACCTCAGCCGTTGGTAGAACGTTCAGAACTAGCTCCCAAATCATGTAACCCTAATGACATGTCATTTGTATCCTACGAATTTCTAAGGTTCAAACAGGACTCGAAAGTCATCGTATGCTATCGAATATGTGATATGTATTTATACATGGAAATTATACACACACACACGCACATAATTCAATTAAAACATATAAATACACAATTTAATTACACGAACTTACCTCGACGAGTATATATAGATATAGAAGCGATTAATCCAAGATTTTCCCGTTGCCCCGCTCTATCTTCGTACGAGGTCTGTCTTGATATATATAGAAAATTTTAACTCAATTTAATGTATTTCTCATTCAATTTAGTCCAACACATATTTTTGGAAAATTTATCTTTTTGTCCCTATGCTTTTAATTTATTTGCAATTTAGTCCCTAGGCTCGAAAAATAAAATTCATGCAATTTTACCCCTACCTAAGCCTAGATAATTTTTATACATGCTTATAACAGCCAACATATTTCAAAAATTCATAAATTTTACCATGAATTTAGATGATTTTTATACGTGCTTATAACAACCAACATATTTCAAAAATTCATAAATTTTGCCATGAATTGATCACATTTTTCAATTTAACTCGTAATTGATAATTTCACCAAAAATCCATTTACAAAAGTTGTTTATCTAACAACAACCATTCATTTTCTATCATCAAACTTCAAAACTCATATATATTCATCAATGGTAAAACCCTAATAGTTTAACAGTTTTACAATTTAGTCCCCGGGCTAGCTAGATTAAGATACAACGATCTCGGAAACATAGAAATCATCAAAAACGAAACAAAAATCACTTTCCAATTAAGCTTACAAGCTTGGCTGAAAATTAAGCTTTAAAAATAGCTATTTCTTCTTCTAGATTTGGTTGTGGTTGAGAAAGATAGATGAAAGCTTTATTTATTTTATTTATTTTAACATTAATTACATTTTTACTAATTTAACCTTTAATAACTTTAACAATTACACAAATGCCAAGCCAACATCTTCCACTAGCTCATTTATGGTCTAATTACTATATAAGGGATTCCACTTTAACATTCTATAGCTATTTAATACCATTAGCTATTAGAACTCAACTTTTGCACTTTACGCGATTTAGTCATTTTTATCAAATTAAGCATGTAAACGGTAAAATTTCTTAATAAAATTTTTATACGGTAATACTCTCATGCAATTGACCATAAAATAATAATAAAATAATTTTTTGGATTTTGGATTTTTAGTCCCGAAGCCATAGGTCTAATTTCTTAATAAATTAAGCCAAAATCTTTCACCTTCGTGCCAAAATTATGATCAGTTCCACACTGTATGACATATCAGGCTGAATCTCGACATCTGTTGGGGAAATAATATGTGAAGCGTTAGATCGGTATCATCGTAACATAGACACGTGAAAGATATTATGAATCTTTTCTAGTTTTGATGGTAATGCTAATCGGTATGCAACAGGTCTGATTCTTTTAGTAATCTCATACAGCCCGATAAATCGCAGACTTAGCTTTCCTTTGCGACCGAACTGAACAACTTTCTTCTAGGGAAAAACTTTCAAGAATACACTATCGCCAACTTGGAAATCTATATCTTTATGTTTAAGATCCACATACAATTTCTGACGATCGAAGCTGCTTTCAAACTATCTCGGATCACATTCACTTTTTCTTCAGTCTCACGATTCAAATCAACCCTGTGTATCTTTTTCACACTAAGCTCGATCTAGTATAACGGAGCTCAACATTTACAACAATACAGAGCCTCATACGGTACCATTTTTATACTTGACTGAAAACTATAGTTATACGCAAACTCAACCAACGGTAAGTATTTCTCCCAGTTGCCTTCAAACTCTAAAACACAACATCGAAACATATCTTCAAGAATCTGAATCACATGCTCAAACTGACCATCGGTTTGAGGGTGAATTGTAGTGCTAAAATGCAATAGTGTACCCAGAGCTTCTTGTAACTTTCTCCAGAATCGTGATGTAAATCGTGGATCTTTATCCGAAATAATGGAGATTGGTACTCCGTGTAATCTGATAATTTCAAACACAAATAACTCAGCTAATCAGTCAAGAGAGAAATCTGTATGTACAGGGATAAAATGTGCAGACTTTGTCAAATGATCAAAAATATCCCAGATGGCATCTTTTTTTCACGAAGATAGGGGTAAACTCGATACGAAATCCATAATAACTCTATCCCATTTCTGCTCCGGTATCATCAATGGCTGTAACAGTCCTGAAGGTACTTGATGTTCAACTTTAACTTGTTGATATATCATACATCTCAATACAAAATCATAAATCTCACGATTCACTCTCGGCAACTAGTACATCTGTCTCAAATCACTGTACATTTTATTACTTCCCGGATGAACAAACAAGCTACCACTATGAACTTCATGCAAAATTTTTGGTATAAGCTCTAGATTCATCGGTACACAAATTCCATCTCTGAACAATGAGCAACCATTATGTCCTTATGAAATTCTGAATTAGAAGTCAATTTCATATAGTGAATCTATGTATAAGCTACCACTATGCCCGTTTAGCTAGCAATTCACTATCACATTTCTGAGCTTCGTAAATCTATGTAAAAACATCAGTTTAGCTTTCAACTCAACTAATATTGAGCCATCATGAGATAATGTCAGTTGCATATTCATCGCGCGCAGAGCAAACAAGGACTTTCTACTCAAGGCATCAACAACTACGTTTGTTTTTCTCAGATGATAATCAATGATCAACTCATAATCATTCAACAGTTCGAGCCATCTGCGCTGTCTCAAATTTAGATCTTTTTGCAACATTAAATACTTTAAACTTTTGTGATTGGTAAATATGTGACATTTTTCGCCAAACAAATGGTGTCGCCAAATTTTTGATGCAAACACAATAACTGCCAACCCTAGGTCATGTGTCAGATAGTTCTTTTCGTGCGGCTTTAATTGTCTGGAAGCATAAGATATTACTTTGCTTTCCTACATCAAAAGCAGCCTAAACCATTTAAATATGCATCACTGAAAATAAAAAATTCTTTACCCGATTTAGGCTGAACCAAAATTGGTACTTCAGTCAATAATGCTTTCAACTGATTAAAACTTTGTTGACATTTTTTAGACCATTCAAACTTTACATTTTTTTGTAATAGCCATACCATCGGTGTAGTTATCATTGAGAACCCTTTAACAAATCTTAGGTACTAATCAGCTAGTCCTAGAAAGCTTTTGACTTTTGATACATTTTTTGATGGTTTCCAGTCAACAACTGTGAAAATTTTACTCAGATAAACTCTGATGCCTTCAGTCGATACTATATGTCATAGAAAATCAACTTCTCAGAGATAGAACTCGCATTTTCTAAATTTAGCAAACAGTTGTTTATCTCACAGAGTGTACAAAACAATTCTCAAGTGTTCGACATACTCGGAATCATCTTGGAAATATATCAGAATGTCATCAATAAATACCACAACAAATTTTTCTAAATATGATCTGAAGATTCTGTTCATCAAATCCATAAATACTGCAGGTGCGTTAGTTAAACCAAATGGCATCACAAGAAATTCATAGTGTTCGTACCTGGTTCTAAATACAATTTCTGGCACATCCGAATCTTTAACTTGTAGTTGATAGTAGCCAGGACGAAAATCAATCATCGAGAATACTGTGGCATCTTTCAACTAATCGAGCAAATCATCAATTCAAGGTAGTGGATATTTATTCTTGATTGTAACCTTGTTGAGCTTACATTACTCAATACACAATCTCATCGATCCATCTTTTTTCTTAATAAACAGAATCGGTGCACCCCAAGGTGAAAAACTAGATCAACCAAAACCCCTATATGTCAACTCTTGTAATTGTGCTTTCAACTCTTTTAACTCGGTAGGAGTCATTCTGTAAGGTGCTATCGATATCGGTGATGCTCCCGGTACAAGTTCTATAGCAAACTCAACCTCTCTGACCGGCGATAATCCAAGCAACTCCTTTGGAAACACATCGGGATATTTGTAAACCACTAGCACTGATTCAAGCTTCGATTCAGATGCTTTACTATCGAATACATAAGCAAGGTAAGCATTACAACATTTTCTCACATATTTCTACACTGACATAGCTGATATAACAATCAGCAACCCACTTGAATTCTCTGATTCAATATGAAACATCTTACAGTTCTGACATTTTAATACGATAAGCTTTTGTCTACAGTTTACAATAGCATCATGCAGAGTTAGCCAATCCATACCCAGAATGACATCAAATTCATCAAACGGTAATAACATCAAATTAGCTAGAAAATAGTAACCCTATGTCATGGAAGGATAGTTCTTGCAAACTTTATCAATTAGCACATTCTAACCTAGAAGGTTGATACTTTAACCATGAATTTAGTGGATTCAGGTAAATTTTTACTAGATACTAAATTTGTGCAAACATATGAATGGGTTGATCCTGGATCAATCAAAGTAGTAACATCGGTATCATAAATAGAGAAAGTACCAGTAATAACATATAGTTTAGAAACATCCTCGCGTGCGTGGATAGCATAAGCCCTAACTAGTGCTCGTACCTCAGATCTCACAGTAGAGTTTTTCGTCGCATCACGGCTACCACTCACATTTTTAGGATTACGAGGTGGTCAACCTCTCGCAGTTGTGTTGCTCGGTCTCATAGTTTGAACTTTCTCTTTCTCAAATTTCTCTACACAATCTCTAAGATAGTGGTCGAAGGAATCACATCTAAAACATGCTCCGTTCTTCACTCGACACTCACCATAATGTGGTCTATTATAGTGCTTACACTCGGGTCTGACATCTCTGACACTGCCCACACTCGCTATAGATGTAGCCTAAGGTTTAGGACTGGAGCGTCGGGTACCTCTGTCTCTACTAGAATATCCCACAGAAGCAATAGAACAATAGTGATGTTATTTAGATATCTTCAATGTTGACTGATATGATTTTCCCGTCAATCTCTTTCTCGAATCTCTAGCTTTAATTTCAACATGTCTTTTCTCTTTACTCAGTTTTTCAACCTTATGTGCCCAGTTAACCAGTACAACGAACTCTTTTAGTTTAAGAATTCCAACTAGAAGGTTTATATATTCGTTTAACCCTTCTTCAAATCTCTTACACATAGTAGTCTCTGTCGGAATACGCTTCCAGGGATATTTGCTCTGTAACCCCCTAACCTATGTCCGTAGCCAAATTAGGGTTACGAGGCATTACTCGGCCCAATACAAGTCAGTACAAATTGATAAATACTAATGCATTAATTGATGCATAATCAGTTACTATTATCATGATTAATCATGTAATTTGCATTTACAAATCATTTACAACAACAAACATATCACAAGCAATATCATTAAAACTTATACATTCCATCACATATGCACCTTAGCAAAATAATTACTTCTAAGATTTAGCTATCCAAACCTCACAGCTAAATGCACACGAACATCCATTAAACAACTTAAAATTTCCAACTAAAACAATGTCATGACCAAATATTTACAACGAGTTTGTTTTCATTCAATCTTTCATAAATTGAATTCATTTATGACATGCATAAATGAATTCAATTTATGAAAGATTGAATGAAAACCAACTCGTTGTAAATATTTGGTCTTCATCCTATTTCCTTCATAGCTTATCACATAATTGCACTGTAACACCCAAAATATTACTAACCAAAACGACAAGTTCATTAGCACCATTCTCTTGCTCTATTCGGCTTTGTCCATATACATATGGATATTCGAACATTTCATGTATCCATTTTATCAATTCTTTTCGTTACTTCTTTAACCCTTAAAGCATACGGGTTGAACATGGGTTATTTATAGCATACACATGTAATATATTCAGCCCTTACTAAAATATTCGTAGTCACCTAACTATACTTATGACTATATGCCGCATATATCCAGAACCATTCTAATATCATATAGACATTTAAATCATATCACATAACAAATTTGACCATTGCCGAGAAAATGAAAGTTCAAAACGACCAAAAACTTAGCCATTTTTGCATGGCATACATAATTACATCTCAACCAAAAGAGACCAAAATATCCAAGCTATTACATGCCATAATTTTTCTAAGGTTTAGCAACAAAAAGGATGGTACCGAAATAGGTGATAATGTGCTAGGCTTTGACAGGATCCACGAGTGCGAGCTTCAACTTTAAAGATCTATTACAAGAACAAACGAATACACAACAGTAAGACATTGAAGCTTAGTAAGTTATAAGCAAAATGAAAGAACACAATCGAGTAGTAAATAAACTTTTCCTTTGTCTAATCCATAATAAAATATTGAATATGTTTCAACCTCATTACAAGCATTAAGATACCATTCATCACATGCTAACTCATTTGGTCGCCAAAACCAAACATTTTCATAACTACTATTTAAGTGGAAATAGCATGCATAATTTATACCAAAATGAAATATCTGTCACCCTTTATACACTTCCTTGAGATTTTCATTTACCTTTTTCTTTTAAAAGTATTTGTGTTCTTGAGGAAATCTGACAACCGTAATGTATCGCTCACATAGAGCCATTACTTAACATATCCACACACTTGGTGCCCCTTTCCATAACATATCGCTCACATAGAGCCGCTACTTAACATATCTGCACACTTAGTGCCCCTTTCCATAATGTATCGCTCACATAGAGTTGTTACTTAACATATCCGCACACTTGGTGTCCCTTTCCGTAACGTATAGCTCACATAGAACCGTTACTTAACATTTCATACTCTCGATCGAAAAATACACATATACAAATGCTCACATTTCAATGCATATGTCATTCACATATACCTATTTTATTTCAATCATCACTTAAGTCAAGGTTCACATTCAATTACTACCTATTCCAAAATATATATATATCAACCCAAGCACATTAGTTGCTTACATGATTCAACCCACATTAGGTGGTGCCCATGTATGATCTCTTCTCATATCGCATTTATAAAACCTATATACATCTTATACTTGATTCAACCAACCGAGGATTTATTTAATGACTACATATCCATAATCATATATTACTACATTCGGCAATCACATTTAAGAATCACAAATCTCCTTCGACCATTCAAGAAGTTAGATGATAATTCATTCGAAAATATACATTTCAATTTAATATTTATTCATGTATTATCAATTGCTTATAAACTTACTTTGATAGTTGAAGGATAAAGATATTCCGGCTACTCATCTAGTTTAGCTATCCCCCGATCCGTTTCCAATTCTTTCCTCCTTTGATCTAAAGCAAAGTTCGAAAAGAGCCCATTCAAATAATTTCCATTCATTTTAATTCGAAAGACATAATTGTACCATTCTTCCAATCTATCATTCATAGTTTGTAATTCCTACAATTTAATACTAATTCTTTTCATTCATTCGAATATATAATAATTTATACACCTTTAAGCTAAGGCGTATACTCCTCAAGCTCTTTTAAGTCCCTTTATAACATTAAAATAAATCATAACATGTAATTTACCAATTTACAAATTTACCCCTCTAGTTTCACTTTCTTACAATTTAGTCCTCAAACACAAAACACAAAATTTACATGAAATTCGGACTAACCCTTTAAGGACCGAATTTTCTTCATTCATATACAAGTCTATATAAGTCAATTATTTTTGCATTTATACCCTCAACTAATTATTTTAATAATTTAAGCCTTCACACATCTACTTCATCTAAATTCCTATTCAAACATGTTGATGTCTAATCTATGCTTAAATTCTTTTATCAAACATAACAAAACCAAGATGTTCATCCATGGCTGAACCTAGAACAAGCTTCAAACTCTAAAATTTCCACATGTATTTGATAACATTCAAGATAACTAACACAACCATGCAAGAACTTACAAAAATTAAGCTTAATTACTCACCTTAGGAAGACATGCAATAACCGAAACTATGGAAGCTTAAGTTTCTCCCCTCTTCTCTTTGTTTTCGTGGAGATGATGAAGAAAGTGGGGAGAGAAAAAATATGTTTTTTATTATAATTATTTCTTTATTCTCTTCATATTATAAAATAAATAAATAAAATGCCATTAACTAAAAACAACTTAATTTAATATATATGCTAATCATTTTGCCGTCCACTACTATGAGATTTGGGTTATTTGACATGCAAGTCCATTCATGTAGGAAACAATTCAATTAAATCATCTCACTTAAAAAGCCCACTTTTACTACTTTAACTATTTAATCCTTTCACTTAAAGTAATCACCCAAACACACAAATTAGTAAATAATATTTTAACACATGCTTGACCCCATATCATAGACATCAAATTAATAAAGAAAAATATTTTTCTAATTTAGATTCGAGGTTCCGAAACCACCGTTCCGATTAGAGTCGTAATTGGGCTGTTACATGCTCAATCTAACAAATTCTCGCTTGTATTCTGATACAGTCATACGGCCCTGTTTGAGCTTCAAAAATTCTTTATGTTTCTGATCCAGAAACCTCTACTAATCTATTTCTTTCGGAACTCAGTTTGGAAGAAATCCCAAGTGATCCGCTCTCTTGGCACAACAGAAACCAACGTGTTCCACCACTGATAAGCCGAATCTTTCAATAACAATACTGTACATTTAACACATTCAACCGGTGTACAAGATAGCTCATCAAAAACCTTGATCATATTCTCTAACCATAATTTAACTCTCTGGGATCATTCTCTGCAGTAGCTTGGAATTCTTCAGTCACGTACTTACGTATCTTATCAACAGGAGGCTTACTAACTCGGACTGGTTCCTTACCTTAAGGAATAACAAGGATCGGTTGAGGAGCAGGAGGGGGTGGAAGTTGTTGAGCATCCGAGTTCGTCCGTACAAACTCGGTGAACCATTCACTCATCATCTGGAAGAAGGCTTCCTTAGCCTCTCCTCTCAGGCCCTCAGACAAAGGCATCGTACCGCTAAATGATACTCCGTAAATGGAGGCTTGAGCATTACTCTCTACTTTATCGGAGTCAGCTCGGTTGGATGTAATTGCAACATTAAAACATGTTTAAAACGATTAGGAGATATCGCACTATCGCAGGTTATATAATGGCATGTATAGTTAGACTCATCCATGCTACTTTCAGTCCAAAAATCGACTAAATCATAACTATGATACCAATAAACGTAATACCCCTAACTCGAATCCGTCGTCAAAACAGGGTTACGGCGCATTACCGAAGTTTACAAAATCAAACAGACAGAAATTTCAAACATTTCATATCATGTCAATATTCATATCAAAAAAATCAAAATCATACATATTTTCCCATATACGTGCCCTCGAAATCCTAAATATGTGTTAAAAACAAGTCGGGACTAAATCGAGAACTCAGAGAATTTTTTAGAAAACATTAAAAAATTTCAAAGCTATAGAGGTCATATAGCCGTGTGAGTCACACGGCCAAGAGACACACCCGTGTCTTAGGTCGTGTGAGCATTCGAAATAGGGACACATGGCCATGTCCCAGCTCGTGTTCGTACCCGTGTAACTCACTGACTTGGGCCACATGGCCAAGCCACACACCCGTGTGCTAGGCTATGTACCCTTCGAAGTAACCTCACACGTCCGTCTGACAGGCCGTGTGCTAGGCCGTGTAACAGCCTAACTTGCAACCCTTTTAAAGTTATATATGACACACGTCTGTGTCACCTGACCGTGTATCACACACTGCTGAGACACATGCTCGTGTCTCTACCCGTGTGGACGAAAAATAGATATTTTACAAGCTATTTTTCTCACCCAAATAGGCATAAACCTACACCCAACATTGTACATAACAACAAGCCATAATAAGACACCCAAAACAAGCATAATAAAGCCTTAAACATATGATATATTCACATACAACCAATATGCCCTTAAGCACCTCAAATAACAATTTATAAACATCGCTAACCATGTGTTCAATATAGTAAAATAATCAACTAACATATGTGCATATTTGCATCAAAACTTACCATGTAACTCACTTACCAAAACACACCAAATGGTACCAATTAATCACTTAATCACAAGCATCATTATACATATATGCCTTCCAAAACAAAGCACCAGTTCTCAACAAATTATATGACATATTTAATATGCACATTCCACTACCTTTCTAACTTCCATCATTCAACCATATCAAGTCACATATCAACCATTATAAGGCTACTTATATACACAACAAGATATAACATTTCACCAACACCAGGCCAAAATGCAAACCAACCAAATGGTCATTTCCAACAACCAAAATACATATAATCTAGCATTAGCCAAAATAACCTATACATCCCATTACTACCAAAATTAAAACCAATCAAAACTACCAAAAGAGCCGATGGGTAGTGTGATATAGCTCCGACAAGCTTCCAACCCAAACGACCTTCCGATTCACTATAAACACGGAAAATAACACAGAGTAAGCATTTAAGCTTAGTAAGTTCGTATAACATAGAATTTAACTTACCATTTAATCAAATAATAGGTAAGTAACAAAGCATATCCCAACATAACTTGGCCAAAAGCCTAAGCACATATACACCAACCATATTAGTCATATAAATTCACATATGAATCAATAACCATGGATGAGCTCAACAATTATTCAAATTTCCATATACATGTAACATCCATATCATGTATCTACATATCATGTAAAATCATTTCCACATATTTCATTTAAATGCCTGTAATAGTTCGTATCGAACTCATATCATCTCGTAACAGAACATTACCCATTAAACTATTTAGAATATCATTGGATACTCAAAATAGCTTACACATAGTGTGCTAAACTGTAATCTGTCAAATCCTGTACATGTATACTCATATGAGATTTGAATCGGTATGCCCTCTCGAGCTATCAATCGGTATGCTCTCACGAGTTGTAAAACAGGAAGCTCATACGAGTTATGAATCAGTAAGCTCATATGAGCTGTGGGGAATACGTAGCTAGACGATACTACTTACACGAGTTGTAGAGTATCCGCAACACATGTTGGACCTCAACCATCGGTAGAATGTTCAGAACCAGCACCCAAATCATGTAACCCTAATGACATTTCATTTGCATCCTACGAATTCTTAAGGTTCAAATAAGACTCGGTGGTCATCGTACGCCGTCGAATATGTGATCGGTATTTATACATGAAAATTATACAAACACACATATATATAATTCAATTAAAACATATAAATACATAATTTAATTACAAGAAATTACCCTAACGAGTATACGTGAATCAGAGGCGATCAATCCGAGATTTTCCCTTTGCCTCGATCTAACTCCGTACGAGGTCTGTCTTGATCTATACAGATCCATTTGACTCAATTTAATATATTTCTCATTCAATTTAGTCCAACACATATTTTTGGCAAATTTAACTTTTTTCCCTTATACTTTTAATTTATTTACAATTTAGTCCCTAGGCTAGGAAAATGAAATTCATGCAATTTTACCCTTACCCAAGCCTAGCCAATTTTTAAACATGCTTATAATAGCCTACATATTTAAAAAATTCATAAATTTTACCATGAATTTATCACAATTTTCAATTAAACCCCTATTTGACAATTTCACTAAAAACCCTTTACAAAAGTTGTTTATCTGACAATAATAATTCAATTTCTATTAGTAAAATTCAAAACTCATATATATTCATCAATGATAAAACCCTAATAGTTTAGTAGTTTTACATATTAGCCCTTGGGCTAGCTAAATTAAGCTACAACGATCCCGAAAACATAGAAATCATAAAAAATGGAACAAAAATCACTTACCAATTGGGCTTACAAGCTTGTATGAAAATTAAGCGTCAAAAATGGTTTTTTCTTCTTCTACATTCGGTTGTGGTTTAGAAAGAAAGAGGAATGATTTATTTGTTTTATTTATTTTAACATTAATTACCTTTTTTACTAATTTAACTATTAAATTTAACAATTACACAAATGCCAAGCCAACATCTTCCACTAACTCATTTATGGTCTAATTACTATGTAAGGACTTTCACTTTAAAGTAAAACCCACCTTAGCCGATGAGATCAAAGTTAAAAAACCCTTAGACTTAACTCTTTTACCTCAAATCAAGCAAGTAGAAGAGGGAAAAACTAAGGACTTCAAATTTAATGATGATGGTATCTTCTGTTTCCATGGAGGCTTTGTGTGTTGAAAGATGACAACTTAAGATGAACCATACTATGGGATACGCATGCTAGCCCTTATTCCATGCATCTCAAAGGGAATAGAATGTATCGAGATGTGAAAGAGTTGTATTGGTGGCTTGGATTGAAACATAATGTAACAGATTTTGTAGCAAAATGTCTAACTTGTCAACAAGTGAAAGCAAAACACCAATTTCCTTCTAGGTTGTTTCAGCCTTTGAAAATACCACATTGGAGATGAGAGCAAATAACGATGAAATTTGTTAGTGGGTTACCCTTAACATCTATTTAGAAATATTCAATTTGGGTGATAGTAGGCTGATTAACTAAGTCAGCATACTTACTGCTTGTCTGGAAGGATTGTTCTTTATAGAAGCTTGCTAAGTTTTACATTTCAGAGATAGTCAGGTTACATGGAATACTCAAATCAATTATCTCAAACCAGGATCCCCGTTTTTTATCTAGATTTTGGAATGAGTTACATGAATCGTTAGGAACCCACTTGGATTTTACTACTACTTTTCATCTGCAAATTGACGGGCAATTCGAGCGAGTGACTCAAATTCTAGAAGATATGTTAAGAGGTTATATCATCGAATTTTGAGGTAGTTGGGAAGAACATTTACCTTTAGCCAAATTTACCTATAACAATATCTTCTAACCGAGCATCCAAATTGCTCCTTATGGGGCCTTGTATGGTCGCAAGTGCTGAAGTCCTTTGTGTTGGGCCAAACTAGGTGAAAGGAAAGTTTTGGGTCATGAGTTAGTACAAGAGTCTGATGGGAGGACTAAGTTAATTCAAGAAAGACTAAAGGAAACTTCTGAGAGGCATAAGTCATATGCAAATCTAAAGAGGAAAGACTTTGAGTATAGTGTCAGTGATCAAGTCTTTCTGAAGGTATCTCCATAGCGAAAGGTGTTAAGGTTCGATCAAAAAGGTAAGTTAAGTTCACGATTCATAAAACCTTCTCAATCCTTAAGAGAATCGGTCTCGTTGCTTATCAGCTTGAGCTACCACCTGAAATGGATCGTATTCATGACATCTTCTACATTTCCATGTTGAGACATTACCATTCTAAGCCTTCCAATTCATCTCGATTGAGGTACGACTGAATTTTTTCTTTGAATAATAACCCGTACGAATTCTAGAACGTGATATAAATATCTAAAACGGAAACAAATCCATTTAGTTAAAATCTTGTAGCGAAACTATAACGCCCAAAAAATCCTTTATAATTATTCTCGAATGTTTGTGACACAAATATCTGGCTGCTTCAGTGGTTAAGTGTTCTGGGAGTGTTTGAGAAGTCTTGGGTTCAAGCCTTAGCTTGGGCAAAATTTTGTTTTTAATTGAGTAAACCCCTATCTTTAGCCAGTAGGCTTATAAATAAATATTAGAAAAAAACATGTCAGGATAGGCCTGCTGGTCTAGTGGTTAAGTAGAATGGCAGAGTGCTGGTGGTATTGAGTTCGAGTCTTGGTGTGTGCAAGAGAGTGTTTTATTTTGCTACTTGTGTCATGTGTGTGTTCTAGTTTAACCAAAATTCTAGGAGTTTGAGGGTGGTGGGAGTGTGTTGGATGGCTTGGAAGGGAAATAAGGGATTTTGGGAGAAAAGTAAGAAGTGAAGGCATTTGAGATGGACTGGGATGCTGAGTGGTTGGAATGGATGTGGTTTAGTGGAGTAAATTAAGGAGTTTCAAGAGTTACCCTTTGATTTCGAAAATCTCTGCATAACTCTCCTCTACCATCTTTTATTTTTTTCTCTACCTCTATAGTCGAATTATGTTCCTTTCTCCCCACCTCCTTTTTCATTTTCTCTTAACTTCAATCTCCATGTGTTGCTGTCGAGATTTCAAGTACTTTTCCTCTACGTGTCAAATTTTTCCCTCTCCATATTTTTTTCTATTATTTTAAGTCGAAATCCCCCATTGCTGCCATGTCCCCCCTCTAATCATCTTTTTTGTTGCTGAAATTTTAAATGTTTTCCCTTATTTTTATTTTTAGTCTATCTTGCTCCTTGACTTTTGTTTTCGTGCGATAACGGTAAGTAGTGTTGTTGTGTTCTTTTAGTTTTGGTTTCGAAAGATTTTGATTCTATTTTTTGTGCATAGGGGACTATCATGAAGCAGTTTTTCTTCCCAACAAATTGATTAGTGTGAGTAGTCGGGGTGATTACAGTAAGTAAGTGCATTTGGCTTGTTTTAGTGTTGATTAAATTGTGTTTTAGTTGTTAAATTCGAGATTAGGTACGCTGTTTGTAGGTTCCAAAAGGTTAGGAAGTGCTTAAGCATCAAGAATGACCCAGGTGTGTAAACACAACTTTGAAAAGGAAAAATGACAAAAAGCTGAAAAACATGGAAATTCAACGCCACACGGGCGTGCGACCGCCCGTGTGGTAGGCCGTGTGACTGAACACGGGCATGTGATCGTCGAGGCTGACTATGTGCAATTTATGGACTGGGCCGAATTGGGCTGTGGGCCACACAGACGTGTGGGCTCCATACAGGTTAACCACATGAACGTGTAGGCCCACATGGGCATACAAGATGGGCCTATGGGCCTCTTTTCACTGTTTGACTACTAAGGTTGCACGGGTCGCCTGAGTCGACTGTGGACCTACTATAGGGTCGGTAGGTGTACCTAGACCCCTAATTGACTGAATTGACTATATGACTGATATGAACAAGCATGATGATGTTCCACTAATTCGATACTGTATGCCCTAACTTCATCCATGATACTCTGTTATAGCATGTTATATTTACATATTGCATTGCATTAGGTTAGGGGTTTATTTTGTTCGGAGGAAGTGTACTGAAAGGGCTCGAGCCTAATTTACTGGCATCTTAGCTGCAAACTACTATCTTATTACCGCAACAAGTACTACTTAGAGTGTAGGATGGGTGGGTTGATTATATCCCCACATGGAGTGTAGGGTTGGACGAAAATGGAGTGTAGAGGCTGGTTGGGAAGGATTTCCTAATTGCATATTAGTTACCATTACTGTTACTAAGATGGGCTAAAGCCCGAACTGATATTGATATTGTAATGGGTCAAGGCCCTAATGTATGACTGCTTTTGTATTATAATAGGCTAAGGCCCTAACTGAAATTGAAAGCGTTACTAAAATGGGCTTAGGCCCAGATTGTGATTGCTTTCTGTCTGGTTGTTTTATAAGGGATTACACTCTGAGTTTTCATAAACTCACCCATCTATTTTACCTGTATAGGTAATCCCCAAACATAGGCGGATCGGCACAGTGGAGGACTCAATGGTGGCCATACGACTCATTTCATTCTATTTTAGTAATTAATTATAATTTTGATTTTATTTTGGGGTATATACTGTAATAATGGGCTCTTTGGATTTTCATGGATTATTTAGGGTTTTATTATTTTGATTTATAATTTCTAGTAGTAGGGACAATCGAATTTTCAAAAATCAAACCTTTTTAACAAATTGCACACGAATACGTAAAATATTTTTAAAGTTTCTGCGATAAGTGACATTTTGAAAATTAATAACGTTCTAAAAGTAAATAACTTTTTTATATTTACATTTTGGAAATGAACAACACATCTTAGAATCAATGAAAGGTAATAAAAAGAGGACTAATAGAAAAGAGGGTTTTCTTCACTAACAACTTGTTTTATGAAAAAAACGCTTCAATATGACATCGCTAGATTCGGCCATAACATCCAGGCCAAGTTTGGAGTGTTACATTTAGTGGTATCAGAGCCAAGTTCAAAACTCAGTTAAGGATTTAGGTTTTGAAATTGAGTTTTCATTTAAATCACTGATTTTCAGACGATTGAAATATCTTTCACAGTATGTGTGGTACACCGAGTCTGAGACGTCGATCTCGTAATGTCACTGAAACTATTATAGGTTCTAAACTGAAACTCCTATAGATAGTATATACTATGACTACTATAGATAGACTGTACTAAAAACACTCAGGATAGTGTATATTGATACTATATTAAAATTAATAGACACTGATAGACACTGCATCGTATGAAAATGCACGTTACACTTTTGATACTGATTTCATAAAATATCTGTTAATAGACAACTGGAACTGTAAATTGATGCATAAAACTGTTAATATAGATAAACTATAATTAGATAATGAGCGCAAGAGGTACTCATACAAGAGGCCGTGGTAGGGGTCGTAGAGGTGTTCGAGCTAGGTTCTCATCATTTGGCCACATACCTAATTTGGAAACTAGTGAGACGCCGGCTTCACCTGTGACTGAGGCTGGGTTTCATGATCGAGCGGTTTGAGAGACGCATTGTCCCAATCCATGTTAAGGATGCTGAAGAGGGTCGTTGGGCCCAAAACTGAAGTTAGAGGCTTGGGGTCGATTAGAGAACAACTCTGATCTAGAAGAGCTGATCTTTTCAGGGGTATTGCTGGAGTTTCCCCTAACGTGGTTGACTACTGGATCGAGGCCACAGAAAGGATTATGGACTATTTAGACTGCACCTCCTAGCAAAAACTAAAGGGTGTAGTGTCATTACTGAGAGATGAGGCTTACCAGTGGTTGGTTACAGTTAAGGAGGGTACTCAGGCCGATCAGTTGACTTGGGAGTTCTTTAAGACCGCTTTCCAAGGGAAGTATGTGGGTTCCAGATATGTGGACGCCCGTAGGAGAGAGTTTCTTAATCTAACTTAGGGAGATAGATTAGTGGCCAAGTACGAGGCTAAATTTTTGTGAGTAAGCCGCTATGCGTGAGGTATGGTGGCGACTGAGTACGAACGATGTGTTCACTTTGAGGATGGCCTCAAGGATAATCTGAGGGTTCTGATAGCTCCACAGAGGGAGCGAGACTCTACGATACTAGTCAATAAGGTGAATATCATTGAGAAAGTGAGGAGCACCGAGTGTCAAAATCGAGAGAGAGGTAGGAGAAAGAGGGATTCGGAGCCCTCAAGTTCCATTCAGAGGCCTAAGAAAAAGCTAGAGTTGATGGGCCGATTAGAGTTGGGGCTCCTATTGCTGCTATCGGACAACCACCGTGTACTGATTGTGGTAGATGCCATTTGGGCAAGTGTTGGAAAAGAACTGGGGCATGCTTGAGGTGCGGTTCTTTGGAGCACCCTATTAGGGATTATCCATGGAGGGCCGATTAAATGCAACCTCCAGATAATAATATTGCACCACCACCGAGGGTAATTTAGTAGTCATCGAGAGGCCATGGTCAGGCCAGAGGTGGTAATGGTTTGGGCCATGGTTAGAGAGCACCGAGCAGAGGTGCTAGCCATACTGAGGTGAGATAGTCGGCTCTAGTTTATGCTACACTTCGCCGAGAGGATAGAGATGCTCCGGACTTCATTACGGGTACGTTCTTTATTTATAATGTACCTTATACTGCACTGATAGATATAGGATCCATTCACTCCAATATAGCTTGTACCATATCTAAAAACTTTGGTTTACTAGTCGTGAGCACTACTAGTAAGGTCACTGTACTTAGTCCACTGGGACAATCGGTGAGGGTTAACAAATTGCTTAGAGATGTTCCTCTAGAGGTTCAAGGAGCTATCTTTTTAGCCGATCTGATGGAACTGCCTTTTGGAGAATTTAATCTAATACTTGGAATGGACTGTCTAGTCAATCATCGAGTGAGCTTAGATTGTGCCACAAAAAGGGTTATACTAAAAAATGAGGAGGACAGTGAGGTAGTCATAATTGGGGAGCGTCGGAGCTACTTATCAAATGTGATATCTGAATTGAGGGCCAAGAAGTTGATTCGTAAGGGATGTGAGATTTGGCCTACATCAGTGTTTCAAATTCTGGGGATTCTTCAGTTAAGGATATCATGACGGTTAAGGACTTTTGGACGTTTTTTCTAAAGAGCTACCTGGGTTACCTCTAAATTGTGAAGTAGAATTTGGGATTGAGCTCCTTTCTAGTACAGCTCTGTTGCCTATCGCCTCTTATAAAATGGCACCGAATGAGCTTGTAGAGCTTAAGGCTCAGATTCAATAGTTACTAGATCGTGGGTTCATCCGTCCTAGTGTGTCTCCGTAGGGAGCACTAGTTCTATTCGTGAAAAAGAAGGATGGATCCATGCGTATGTGTATTTACTACCGACAATTGAACAAGTTGACCATCAAGAATAAGTACCCCTTACCGAGGATAGTTGATCTATTTGACCAGTTTCTAGGGGCTTCGATTTTCTTCAAGATTAACCTCCAATCAAGATATCATTAGTTGAGGGTTAAGTAGACTGATGTGTACAAGACAATATTTAGGATTCGATACGGTCATTACGAGTTCCTATTAATGCCATTTGGACTTACGAATGCACCAGTAGCTTTTATGGATCTGATGAACCGAGTGTTCTAGCCCTATCTGGATCGATTCGTAGTGGTGTTTATTGATGATATACTGGTGTATTCAAAAATTACGATGAACACCTCAGAGTGGTCCTATAGATTTTGCGAGAGAAACAACTATACCCCAAGTTCAGTAAATGTGAGTTCTGGTTACATGAAGTAACGTTTTTGGGACATGTGGTTTCTGCTGAGGGGATTAGAGTCGATCCTCAAAAGATTGAGGCTGTCTTGAATTGGAAGTAGCCTAAGACTATATCTGAGATCTGCAGTTTTTTGAGACTGGCAGGATATTATTGACGTTTTGTAGTGGGGTTTTCATTGATCGCAGCACCTTTGACTAAGCTGCTATGTAAGGGTGTGCCATTTAACTAAACTAACGCGTAGCAAGAGAGCTTTGAGAAGCTTAAGACTGTACTAACAAAGGCCTCTGTTCTGATACAGCTAGAGTCTAGAAAAGAGTTTACTGTCTACAGCGATGCATCACATATCGATTTGGGGTGTGTGCTGATGTAAGAAGGTAAGGTGATAGCATATGCGTCTCGTCAGTTTAAAACTCATGAGGTGAATTATCTGACTAATGACTTGGAATTGGTCGTGGTGGTATTTGTACTAAAAATCTGGAGGCATTATCTATATGGTGAAAAGTGTATCGTTTACATTGATCACAAGAGCCTCAAGTACCTCCTCACTTAGAAGGAGCTGAACCTTAGGCAACATAGGTGGATTGATCTACTTAAGGACTACGACTGTACGATTGAATTCCATCCTGGTAAGGCCAATGTAGTGGCTGACGCGCTGAGCTGTAGGGCTATGACTAATTTGAGGGCAATGTTTGCTCGTCTCAGTTTATTTGATGATGGTAGTCTGTTGGTCGAACTTCAAGTTAAATAAACGTGGATAGAGCAGATTAAGGATAAACAGTTGGGGAATGAGTCTTTGGGTCTTTGCTTTCGACAGATTGAGAGTGGAAATATTATGGATTTTGGACTGAAGAGCGAAAGGGCACTCTGTTTCCTTGGGAGAATCTGTGTACCGAATGACACTGAGTTGAGGCATTCTATACTTCGAGAGCCACATAGTAGCCCTTAAGCTATGCATCCTGGAGAAAATAAGATGTACCGTGACCTTCGTGAGTTATACTGGTGGCCAGGTCTTAAGCGAGAGGTTACTGAATTTGTGGCTAAGTATCTAACATGCCAGTAGGTTAAGGCGAAACATCAGTTACCTTTGGGATTGTTACAGCCACTCAAGATTTCACTTTTGAAGTGGGAGCGTGTAACTATGGACTTCATTAGAGGGTTACCCTTCACACCCACTAAGAAGGATTCTGTATGGGTCATCGTGGATCGATTGACCAAATCCGCCCACTTCATACCGGTTCGTGCCGACTACTCTCTATAAAAGCTGGCTAAATTGTATGTGTCTGAGGTAGTGAGATTGCATGGGGTGTCGGTTTTGATAATATCTAATAGGGATCCTCACTTTACATCTCAGTTTTGGAAAAAGCTACATGAAGCTCTGGGTACAAGGTTGGACTTTAGTACTGCGTTCTATCCTCAGACAGATGGTCAATCTGAGAGGGTGATTCGGATACTAGAGGATATGTTAAGGAGTTGCGTGATTGATTTTCGAGGCAGTTGGGAGGATTACCTGCCACTAGCAGAGTTTGCTTATAATAACAGCTATTAGTCTAGCATTCTGGTGGCACCTTACGAGGCACTATATGGTCGTAGGTGTCGCACACCTTTATGTTGGATTGAGTTGGGCGAGCGATGGGTTCTACGCCCTAAACTAGTTTTTGATACAGATGACAAAGTTGGATTGATTCGAGACCAACTAAAAGTGACATCAGACAGACAGAAGTCCTACACGGATCTGAAGCGTTGAGAGATTGAGTTTTCTATGGGGGACTTCATTTTTCTCAATGTTTCGCCATGAAAGAAGGTACTGAGGTTTGGACGTAAGGTGGGTTTTTTACCAAAATATTACAAAAAAAACAAAAACCAAATTGGGGTGTATTTTTTAAAAATTACGAGAACGGTACAAATGGGGTGGTCACGCCTCTGGCAGAGGCGGCACCACCCCCTGCACACCTACTAAATCTAAAAAAAACTCGAATAAAAAACAAAAAAATAAAAAAAAAGGAAATGGCAAAAATGTGATAGGAGGATGATGAAGCCTCTGCCACAGGCGGCATCGATGGTGCCTCTGGCAGAAGCGACACCAATGGTGCCACTGGCAAAGGCGTCACTAGCTTTCCCCCCGTTTTAAGCTCCCCATTTTTAGCTCTAGGTTTTTTTTATCAAAATTTTAGCAGCTGAGTTGAAGAAGAAGAAGAATAAGAAGAAGAAGAGGAAAAGAAAGAGAAAAGAAATGAGGAGAAAGAAAGAAGAAAAATAAGAGTATGTATAATTTTTTTTTTTTAATAAGGAAGATATTGTTGTTGTTATATGATATATATTGATTTTTATTTTTATTTTTGTTGTTAGTTTAGTTTATAACTATTGTAAATTAGGACTAGGTTAATAATATAGTTAGTTATTATTATTATTATTTTTAGTTAGAAGAGAAACCTAAAATGATATTTTAGTAGTTAGTATATTGTCGATGAGATTAATATGTTAGTGAAAAATCTTAAAACCCAAAAATAATAGAATGAAAAAATAGCATATTGAAACATTATGTTTTTATTTAATAATAGTAAATACTGGTCGAAATTTTTCTAAGCAATTTTGTTTATTTTTTAACAGATTAAATATTAAAGATGGATGATCAATTTTTCGTATGTGTTTATTTCGATGGAATCATCTTGACAACAGCCGTTGGATGCATATTTGAATGTCGGCAATAAATAGCAATGAGATTTAAGAGAAATGTCTCGTTGGATGATATGAAGCGAAGGATAAACACAAAAATTGTTAGACATTGTGAGAGAATGATCTCAAGAATTTTCTACAAGTTTCCAATTTCGGCAGATCTAATCAAATTCACAGAAATGGAACTTGTAGACGACGAAGACGTTGAGACAATGATCGCTCTTTACTGTGGGAATGGGAGTAGAAATGCACCAATTCACTTATTTGCTTAGTTTACGGGTATTGGTATCGAGGAAAATGAAGACAGCAATGCATATGGTGAAGAACATGGAGCTGAAGAACCGTGCATGGTGCCTTCAATATCATATGTTGAAGTCGATTCGAATATACATGGGATCGATATCGATCTTAATATTACACCAGATATTGATGTGGTTGGTGATGATGGACACGACAGTAGTGACATTGTGAGGAAGAGGTCGATAGTGACAGCGATCCCGATATGGATGAATACCAGATAATATTGACAATGAAGACGTGAACGACGATGGAAACAGTAGCGCGTCTTCAGTCGGGAACCAGATGGGATGTATTATGATACACAATAATCTTGGGCCACACATGTCACTTATAGACCCGACGCATACAGCGTCTTGCAAATTGAATTCAGTACCACAAATATATATCGCTCATTTGGTGGCCAAAATTTCGAGCATGAGTTATTCGTAGGCCAGAGATTCGAAAGTAAAGAAGAGTGCGTATCTGCTATTAAATGGTATAGCATGGATATATCAGCAGATTACAAAGTCGTAGTGTCCAAATCGACAGTTTATATTGGGGAGTGTTGGAAGGCAGCGAGAAGGCTACAATTGGTGGGTACGAGCTGCATTCATACAAAATTCACAGATGTGGGAGATACGAAAATTGGTTGGACCGCATACATGCAGTTCAACACGTATGACAGAAGATCATAAAAAACTTGATTCAAAAACCATCTGTACGTGTATCCTTCCAATGGTGAAGGACATGCCAACCATTAAAGTTTTGGTACTGATTGCTGAAATACAAGCACGATTTCAGTATCGAGTATCATATCGAAAAGCGTAGATAGCTAAACAGATGGCAATGGAGCAGCTGTATGGAGATTACAACTCATCATATAATGAGTTGCAAGGATGGATAGCTACTATGAGAGAGTACATACCAGGAATAGTGGTTAAGTTGCAGACATGACCTTATTACGGCCCATGTAACATCCTAAATGTGGCCCTGTGCATTTATATGTTGGTTTAACATGTTAGTTCGAGAATTTAAGGCTCGAGCTGAGGCCTTGATTAAATATATGGATTAGAGGTTAAATTAAAGTTCTGAGAAGTTTAAGTGATATTTTGGGCTTTAAAACTTGGGTTAGAATGATTAAAAATGGTGTTAGTAGTAATTAAATGTAAATAGTTATGTTTGGCAGCAAGTTGGGCTTGTGGCCCAAAAATTTGGAGTGCTTTGAGTGGGCACTAGGGTGGCTCCACTTAGGGAGGTTATTGGGCCATGTGTGGCCACTTGAGGCCCAAGAATTGGGGCCAAAATTTCGACATATCAAGGAGGGGGAGTGGACGGCACACTTGTTAGCATTTAGGAGCTTTATTTCTTTTCATTTAAGTGATAAAAGCTTATAATTAAGAGGATGAGGAGTTGGATCTAGTTGAGACTCTTTTAAATGAGTCAGCAGATCATGATAAGGGATAGGAATTTGAGCTATCATGTGTTTGCAGAGTTGGCTGAAAATCCAAATTTGGGATAGGGGGTGCACTGCCGAATTCTATTTAAGGTAACTGATCATCCATTCTTTTATTTTTTTCTCTTCTTCCTCACCTAGTCGAAATTCCCTTCTCCTATTCTCTCAAATTCTTTTCTTTGCCGCAACTCTCCAACACAGTTTATTTTCCCTTCTTTTCTTCTCAAAGCTGAATACCCTAGTCTTTATTTTCCTCTCCCATAGCCGAATCTACAAGTGAGATCTTTGTTTCTCGAAGGTGCCCCATAAGCTGCATACTCCTCTCTAATATGGCTTGTCAATTTCACTCTCTCTATCCTAGAAGCCGAATCTTGTCTTGTTTTATTCGAAAATGTCGATTTGGTGGAAAAGCCGAAGGTAGGTTGGTGGTGACGATTTCTCAAGGACATTCGGGATTTGACTAACTAGTCAAGCAGTAGAAGTTGGATCTGTAAAATCGTCACTCAAATACAAGAAGCGATCTATTTCGATAGTGCGAGATTGGCCATCAGAGTGTGGGCCGAAATCAAAGTCAGATCGTGGGCCAATAGTGGTAGTCTCAAGTGATAGTAGCGTAAATATAGCGAAAGCCTTAGTACGTGAATCAGGTGTGTAATACTTTCCCACCATCTAGATCTGATTAATTATATATATATATGTTAATAAGTTTTATATGTTACATTAAAAGTCGGAATCTCGGATTTAAACAACGGACCCTCAGGTTAGTAAATAATCTGATTATATGTTACAAGTAAATTGTTGTACATGTTTTTACATTATTGTACATGTTTGCATGGGTTGGGTGATGAAAGGAGGAAGTTATATGTATATGTATATGTATATGTGTAGCGGTTTTTACCGTGATTTACTGTAGCGGCTAATGCTGTGATCTGTTATAAGGGCTTCAGCCAATATATGTTAATAAGCAGCATGACTGCCATCTTGGCATGTAGCGGTGTGGGTTGATTGTAGAAATCCCTAATGGTGTGTTGGTTGGTACGGGGGCGTGTAGCGGATGGAAACCTAGGCAATTGGGTTGGGTTTTGCATATTATTTGTTTCCATGTAAATGAAATTATTATTATGTTTTATGAGGCCCAAATCTAGTGGTGCATGAGGGTTGCACACTGAGTCTCACGACTCACCCAGTTAAACTAACCTTCGGTGACAATTAGTGCATCGGACCGGGCGGGGCGAGCGCAAGGTGGCCATGCAAAAGCACATGTGGATCCGGTGAAAAGTTTTCCTTTATTAGTTTTTTTTAAGTATACTATGTTATGGATTTGAACTACATTGTAATAAGGCCATAGGCCACTAGTTTACCTTTTTGTTTTGTTATGGGCCTTTATTGTTTATTTTTATTTATTTTAAAACTAAGACATGTAATTCAGTTTTAGGCTTTTGATTATTAGGCATATTTTATATAAATTATATTTGGGCTTTCCGTCAACACGATTGGTTTTACTAAAATTTTCTTAGTGACATACCAGATCCGGTTGTAGTGTTTGGGCTAGGTTTGGGGTGTTACAAATTGGTATCAGAGCCCAGTTCAAAACTCGACTTTGGGATTTTGGGCTCAAAAGATTTTCTAAAAATGGGTTTTTTTTAAACATGGATTTCTCTTAGTAAAGTTTTGTTAGTCCAGCATGGCACCTGCGTCTCCGGCCAAGTTCGACAGGTAAGTACTCTAAACCATTGTGTGATATAAATGTGGGCTTAACGAGCTTATGGGACGTAGACTATTTAGGTTAGAACTTGATGGACTCTAGGCTTATACAAACAAACTCTTAAAAATCCATAAGACTTAACTTCATTAAACAAAACCTGTAAACAAGTCACAAGACTAAAGTGTGGTAACAAGCATATGCATGTCTAGGAGTAGATTCGGAAGAGCTTGGTATTTAAGTAGTCCGAGTGACTCACCTCCTCTTCGCAGGAATCTCACCTGGTGCATAGTGATTGTTCACTTTAGCCATGACAGGGTGTGGCAATAGGCATATGCATGTCTAGGAGTGGATTCAGGGAAAGCTTGGTATTTAAGCATTCCTAGTGACTCATCTCCTTTCCACTAGAATCCTACCTGGTGCATAGTGACTATTCACCCTAGCTACGAGTACGTGTTAACAGGCCAAAACTTATAATTAAAACCCGAAAGGGACCAGCCACCTTTTTTTTCTCACAAAATTATTAGAATATCATTATTTTAAAAAAAATTACTCATGATTTGCAGAAATACCTCGATTTACAAAGTCAACAAAATCTTTCCATAGGAAACAAAAACAACAACAAGAACATCAAAATATCCTTGAGTTGTAAATGACCAAAACACCCTTAATTTGCAAATGACCAAAATACCCCTGATTGGCAAAATTACTGAAACACCCCTGGATTTTCAAAATTACTGAAATAACCCCAAATTTTATAAATTACCGAAATATCCCAGATTTGCAAAATTATCGAAATACCTTCGGATTTACAAAATTACCGAAAAACCTCTGAGTTGGAAAATTACCAAAATACCCTTATTTCGCCAAATCACCTGAAACCTTATTTTGGAAAATTATGAAAATACCCCTGTAGGATAAAATTACAAAATACCCTTGGTTAGCGAAATGACGAAAATACCCCTAGGTGATGAATGCTACTTGTATGAACGTTGTGTGTGCATAACTCCTAGAATAGGAAGACTGAAAACTGTAGATAAGTTCAAATTCGAAAGAATCACTTTTAAAACTATGTTTCATAAGATCGTTCGGGGATAATTAGTGGTAACAATTAATGACTCATAAAATTTTTAAATCAGATAAACGTCGATCGAAAGAATGAGTACAAGGGGACGAAGAAACTTCAGATGCGAATAATGGTGCGTACCCTACCATAATATACTAAGTGTTTATTTTGGCTTTAGAATTAGAGTGTGCAGTGAAAGTCTAGTGGTGAGACTTAGGTAGTAAGATTACTAGTTAATTTCGAGGACAAAATTTATTTTAAGGGGGGTAGAACTGTAACATCCTAAATGTGGGCTTGTGCATTTATATGTTGGTTTAACATGTTAGTTCGAGAATTTAAGGCTCGGGCTGAGGCCTTGATTAAATATATGGATTAGAGGTTAAATTAAAGTTTTGAGAAGTTTAAGTGATATTTTGGGCTTTAAAACTTGGGTTAGAATGATTAAAAATGGTGTTAGTAGTAATTAAATGTAAATAGTTATGTTTGGCAGCAAGTTGGGCTTGTGGCCCAAAAATTTGGAGTGCTTTGAGTGGGCACTAGGGTGGCACCAATTAGGGAGGTTATTGGGTCATGTGTGGCCACTTGAGGCCCAAGAATTGGGGGCAAAATTTTGGCATATCAAGGAGGGGGAGTGGACGGCACACTTGTTAGCATTTAGGAGCTTTATTTCTTTTTATTTAAGTGATAAAAGCTTATAATTAAGAGGACAAGGAGTTGGATCTAGTTGAGACTCTTTTAAATAAGTCAGCAGATCATGATAAGGGATAGGAATTTGAGCTATCAGGTGTTTGCAGGATTGGCCGAAAATCCAACTTTGGGAAAGGGGTGCAATGTTGAATTCTATTTAAGCCAATTGATCATCCATTCTTTTATTTTTTTTCTCATCCTCCTCACCTAGCCGAAATTCCCTTCTCCCATTCTCTCAAATTCTTTTCTTTGCCGTAACTCTCCAACACAATTTATTTTCCCCTCTTTTCTTCTCAAAGTCGAATACCCTAGTCTTTATTTTCCTCTCTCATAGCCGAATCTACAAGTGAGATCTCTGTTTCCTGAAGGTGCACCATAAGCTGCATATTCCTCTCTAATTTAGCTTGTCGATTTCACTCTCTCTATCCTAGAAGTCGAATCTTGTCTTGCTTTATTCGGAAGTGTCGATTTGGTGGAAAAGCCAAAGGTAGATTGGTGGTGACGATTTCTCAAGGACATTCGGGATTCGACTAACTAGTGAAGTAGTAGAGGTTGGATCTGTAAAATCGTCACTCAAATACAAGAAGCGATCTATTTCGATAGTGCGAGATTGGCCATCGGAGTGTGGGCCAAAATCGAAGTCAGATCGTGGGCCAATAGTGGTAGTCTCGAGTGATAGTAGCGTAGATATAGCGAAAGCCTTAGTATGCGAATCAGGTGTGTAATACTTCCCCACCTTCTAGATCTAATTAATTATATATATATGTTCATAAGTTTTATATGTTACATTAAAAGCCGAAATCTAGGATTTAAACAGCGGACCCTCAGGTTAGTAAATAATCTGATTATATGTTACAAGTAAATTGTTGTACATGTTTTTACATTATTGTACATGTTTGCATGGGTTGGGTGATGAAAGGAGGAAGTTATATGTATATGTATATGTGTAGCTATTTTTACCGTGATTTACTGTAGTGGCTAATGCCGTGATCTGTTATAAGGGCTTCGGCCAATATATGTTGATGAGCAGCATGACTGCCATCTTGGCGTGTAGCGATGTGCCCCAATGGTGTGTTGGTTGGTATGGGGGTGTGTAGCGGATGGAAACCTGGGCAATTGGGTTGGGTTTTGCATATTATTTGTTTCCATGTAAATGAAATTATTATTATGTTTTGTGAGGCCCAAATATAGTGGTGCATGAGGGTTACGCACTGAATCTCGCGACTCACCTAGTTAAACTAACCTTTCAGGTGACAATAAGTGCATCGGCTTTTGATTTGTTATGGGCCATGGGCCACTAGTTTACCTTTTTGTTTTGTTATGGGCCTTTATTGTTTATTTTTATTTATTTTAAAACTAAGCCATGTAATTCAATTTTAGGCTTTTGATTATTAGGCATATTTTATATAAATTATATTTGGGCTTTTCGTTAACACGATTGGTTTTACTAAAATTTTCTTAGTGACATACCAGATCCGGTTGTAGTGTTTGGGCCAGGTTTGGGGTGTTACAGCCCAGATGACCAATTACAGCCGGGGAAAAGAATTTTTCATCGGATGTTCTGGATGTTTGATCCATGTGTGCGGGCATTTCGACACTGCAAGCCGTTTGTGCAGGTGGATGGGACATGGCTATACGGAAAATATACAAAGATCTTACTTATTGCGGTTGCTCAAGACGGTAATAGGAACGTGCTCCCAATAGCGTTTGCCATAGTAGATAAGGAGAATATGGAATCTTGGGAATTCTTCCTTACCAACCTGCGGAGGTATGTTATTAGCAACGATAATATTTGCATCATCTCCGATAGAGCGAAAGGATTAATTACCGCAATTAGGCATTCCGTGTGCCATAGAGATCCATTTACTGCATGCGTCACATTGCGGCTAACTTCCTTTGAGAGTATAAGAATGCAGATTGGAAGAGAAAAGTGGTGAAAATGGGTAAAGGATAACCTTAAATTTTCAATATAAGTTCAAAGTTTTTATGTTATCTAGTTACCGTAACTTATCTTTTATTAAACATATACAGCGTACGGGTTAGAACCACATATTTTTCGGCAAAGAATGACTCGACTTGTGACATGGAAGGTCAAACGAACAAATCTTTTCGTTACCGTAACTTATCTTTTATTAAACATATACAACGTACGAGTTAGAGCCACATATTTTTCGGCTAAGAATGACTCGATTTGAGAGTGACATGGAAGGTCAAACGAACAAATCTTTTCGAGAGTGGTTGGGTACAATGGAGCCGTGGCAATGGGCTCAAAGTTTTGACGAGGGCTTTCATTATGGACAAATGACCACGAACTTGGTGGAGGGGGTCAACGATGTATTGTTAAAAACAAGACATCTTCCGATTTCATCTATCTTCTCGGTCACATTCTACAGATTGGCGACCTTGATGCCAAGAATGGGTGAACAGCAAGTCAACTAGATGAATGCGGGACACGTGTTTGTGGAAGATGTCAGGGATGCATTGATTACAAACCGTCGGACTGTGAGGTCGATGACTGTAGAAATATACTCACGACGTATGGAAACTTTTCAAGTTACGGAGTCTATCGGTCGTCGACCCGGTTTGCCACCTAGGTCTTATGGAGTCGATCTTGAGCAGATAGTGAAAATTCATGAGGTTCCAAACACTTCATTATCCGTGCGCACATGTCATGGCAACGTGTGCTAAAACGAACCTTAATGTCGAATAATTTGTGAATGATGTGTACACGCTCGAGCGTACGTTGCGCGTCTGGGAAAATGAGTTCCCTGTCCTGCCTGACCTGTCTAAATGGGAGGTGCCTCGGATGACTTTTGAGCTTGTCCCGGACAGAGCACTACGCAGGAATTTGATAGGTCATGCGCAATCATCTAGAATTCGTAATGAAATGGACCTTAAGGAGAAATCCGACGATAGGCGCTGTGGAATATGCAGGTTAGGTGGTTATAATCGAAGTAAATGCCCACAATGAAACTATCATGTTGGCCAATCGTCACGAGGGAGTGGGAATTGACATTACTCATAAATACATGTTTTGTATTCATATCTTTGGTGATTTGTATTAATTTTGGTTAAATTGAAAAAAACTAGATAAATTTAGTAACTTAAATCGAAAAAAATTACATTTATGGATTTGTGTTAATGTGGATTTGTATGGATTTATATTTTGTGCTAAAATCAATTTATACTTTTTCTAGTCATTCCACATGTACAAATCATGCAAGAATATTATCTAAATAATCACATATTCAATTTAACAATATGTAAGAATTGATATTACATGAACATGTAATATTTTACACAGTTATTAATAACATATATACATGAACATGAATCAAACTTAAAGATTCCATCGCATGGTCAAATATTGTTACGAAATTTTAAAGCTCAAAATAATCAAGTTAATTGTATACAAATAAGGTACAAACATTGTAATATTTACAAAAAAAAAAAATAGAGGAAAACCAAAACTGCAAGAAACACCTAAAATTGATGGTTCGATGGTGTGGTCCTAGGTGTATACTTCTGTGATGGTCGACGATCGCGTCTTGGGTGCCCACGACGACCAACATGCTCTTCAGCCTCTGGTGGGGGTCCAGGTGGGGGTGTGCTAAACATGGTCAAAAAATCCTGTGGTTCGAACGGCGCAGATGCACTCGAGCCAAAAAGAGTGCCCTGATACACTGGATACGACCCAGAAGGAGTGCCCTGGTGCAGTGGATACGAGCCGAGAGTTCTGTACAGCGGTGTGTACGATCCAAAAATATCAAACCCATACTGGTATCCACCTTCTGAGGAGCCCAAGAAGTAGTCATAGCCCGGCACATCCGGATGATACGAATGTGTATCCGAATGTGAATGTGATTGCTCGGGCTCCGGCTGTGGCTCCTGCTCGGGTTCCGATTCAGGATCAGGATCTGCAGCTGCCTCGACCTCCATATCGATCGCTGCCTCGTCTGCCCCATCTCACTGCATGTGTTGGGGACTACAATGATCGTCGTCCCCAGTATATATGGCTTCCCATACTAGAGTACCATTGTATGTACTCTAATGAAGGTTGAAAATCGGAAGCCATATCCATCCGGGGTATACGGGACATGCGGTCATTCCACACTGCAATAAATTGCCTATGCCTAACCCTCAATCCAAGCCTTGTTTCCCTCTCTTATTTTTACCATGAACCGCTCCCACATGGCATGGCAGATCGGGGATATATTGGACGCAACCAAATTGCCGCAGCACTAGGTCCGCGTGATACCACTCGACTACATGGAAACACACAATTGGTGCATTTGTGCACCACATGTACGAGTGAATATAAGCGGACAGAGGTATAATGGCTGCAATTTTGGTCGACGATATGGCATCCATATAAACTGCACGATTAATAACATTGTCAAAATTATTAATTTTTGCTCAGTTGATGATAGAGTTTTGGTTGAATTGAAAGTCTGAGGAGGTTGTGAGATAGTGGGTTAGTGGGAGAAAACCAAGATGTGTCATATTTTTTATTTTCTTTTTCTTTTTCTTTTTTAAATTTTCAATTAGTTTTCTTTCTTCCAAAATCAAAATGATGTTAGTTTCCCTATTTCCCTGACATTTTGTTTTTTCTCTTCTTCCCCACGATTTTGTTTCCTTTTTGTCTGCTTTCGTATCTTTGTTTTCATTATTTCAGTGTTCATCGCACGATTTTGGTAAGTGAGACTTTGATTTTCTGTAACTTTTGATTTCTAAAACGCTGGTTGGGATTATACTTTTTTTTGGAGAAATGGTAAGTAATTAAGGGATTGATTTCTGTATTTTTGTGGTTTAGGAGAAGGTGGTGAGCGGTGAAGTTGCGTTTGAATAGCCTAAATCGTGCTAGGGTCTATGCGTGTCATCAGTAAGTTAAGTGCATTATTTCAAGTTATGTGTTGGTTCGTAATTGTCTGTTAATTGGGCAATTGGATGCTATTTCTTAAGTTTTGAAGGCCTCGAGAGTGGTTTGCCATAAAAAATTGTACCAGGTGTGTACCCGAAACATGAAAAACTAAGCTTTAGCAAAAGCTAAAAAACCTTACTGTCGATGCCACATGGGCATGTGCTTGGCTGTGTGCGAGACACGGCCATTTGATCGACGAAGGTAGGGCCGTGAGCAAGACACGGCCGTGTGGTGGTGTGAGTGTGGCTATGTGAGCCACACGGGCTAGGCTAATCTGGGCGTGTGGGCCACATGAGCATGTGGTCCCATATTTCTAAAAGTTTCCCTAGCGTCGCACAGGTCACTTTTATCGACTATGGGCCTACTGTAGGGTTGGTAAGGGCTAACCAAACCCTAAAACTATGTGATATGATAGTTTGATATTCTGCTATGATTATGACACTATTAAGCATGTCTGATTATTCTGTTATATTTGTATATTCGATTTCTGTATATGAGCATGTTAAGCGTGATATCTTTATATCTGTAATCTGTAATTATGTTTGGGGTTGGGATTTGTATATGTGGAGGAAGTGTTCTATATGGCGATCATCGCCTATGTTCTGGCAGCTAGGCTGCACATTATCTGACTTGTGCCGTAATGACACGATATGGTGTGTAGGGATGGGTGGGTGTTTTTAACCCCCACCTGGTTTGATGGGATGGTCAGAGTTGGTGTGTAGAGGATGGTGGTAGGACTCTGTATATTTGATTTGCATATCTGTTTTTGTTATCTGAATCTATATAGGACTTAAGTTCGAATCTGAATCTGAATCTGACTGTGTATACATTTTTGTATGTATTGCATGTCTATTTCTATTGGGTTACACGCTAAGTTTATGAAAACTCCTATCTGTTTGTCTGTTCTGTCCTAGTAATCCACAAACTTATGTGGATCGGTGTGACGGAGCCACTCGTTGATCACAAGTTCGTAACAATTTATGATTATGGTTTTAGTTTAAATTGAGGATTATTTTGGGGAGTTTTGTAATAATAAGACTCTTCAGACTGTTGGTTTATTCTGGATTTGGGTTTTTGATTTAAATATTTTATCTAAGACAAATAGCTAAAAACATGGTTTTTATCAAAACAAAGTTTTTTTTTTTAAAATACGAACGAGATTTCCAAACTAAACATTTTATGAATTCCACTGCAACTTACGTTTTGGAAAACAAATAAATTAATTGAACACTTTCAAAAATAGATATAAACGAATATGATTTTTTAAAATTGAATGATTTGACGAAACAACTCTGTTTTCAAAACCCTACCTTGTGACATTACCGAATTCGGTCATAACGTCTAGGCTGGGTTTAGTGTGTTACAGGTTATTTTGGCTAATGTTGGTTTATATGTGTTTTGGTTACTGGAAATGATTTGCATTTTGGCCTGGTGTTGGTGAAATGGTATATTTGGTAATGCTCCATAACCTCGTTTTGGCAATGGATTCGGGTTAGTGGTATTACAAATTCTATTAGTAAACCTCCATCATCCACTAAACTCAACCTTGTAAACATTACTCTTAAGTCAGTCATTTGCTTTCTGATTAAGGCGTTCACTACAACATTGACTTTCTTGAGCTAGTAGTCAATAACACAATCATAGTCTTTTAGTAACTCTAACCATCGCCATTGCCTAAGGTTCAATTCTTTCTGGGTGAGGAGTTACTTAAGGTTCTTATGATCAGAATAGATAGAACACTTATCCCCATACAAATAATGCCTCCAAATCTTAAGTGCAAAAACTACTGCAGCCAACTCTAAATCATGAGTTAGGTAGTTGTACTAATGTTGCTTCAACTGCCTTGAAGCATAAGCCACTACCTTACCACCTTGCATCGACACACAACCAAATTCGTATAGGATGCATTATTGTACACCACATATTTTTTACCTAGTTCATACTGAATTAGAACAGGAGATGGGTTAGCACCGCATTAGGCTTTTCGAAACTAGATTGTTGCTCATTGTCCATTTAAAAAGAAAATCCTTCCTCAACAAATTAGTCAAGGATATAACTATTAAGGAAAAGCCTTCAACTAATCTATGGTAATACCCTGCCAAACTAAAGAAACTACAGATTTTGAAAATATTTTTGGGCTTTTTCAACTCCAAGACCGCTTCTATCTTCTTTGGATCTACTCAGATACCCTCTGCAGACACCACATAACCCAACAATATAACCTTCTTAAGAAAGAATTCAAATTTACTCAATTTAGCGTATAGCTTCTTTTCGCAGAGGATTTGCAAAACTTTCCTAAGGTGCTCATCATGTTCATGTTTAGTTTTGAAATAAATTAGGATATCATCAATAAACACCACAAAGAAATGATCAAGAAAGGGTTGGAACACACAGTTCATAAGGTCCATTAAAGTAGTAAGAGTGTTGGTTAAGTCAAATGGCATTACGAGGAACTCACAGTGGCCCTAATAGGTTCTAAAAGTAGTTTTGGGTATATCTACCTCTTTAACCTTAAGTTAATAATACCCCAACCTTATATCTATTTTCAAAAACATTATTGCACCCCTAAATTGGTCAAATGATCATCTATCCTAGGTAATGGATACTTATTTTTTACAGTGAGTTTATTAAGCTGTTGATAATCTATACACAACCTTAGAGTTCCATCTTTCTGTTTCACAAATGGGTTCAGAGTTCCCCATGGTGACACACTAGGTCTAATAAACCAATGATCCAAAAGAGCTATAGACATTGAACCGATTCTTGTCAATAATTCAATATCAAATTCTACCTCACGATATTAGGGTAATCCTGATAACTCCTCGGGAAACACATTTTGGAATTCCCTAAAAACTTGAATGTAATCTAAGGTGACACTATCGAAATTCCCATCAATTACATAAGCTAAGTATACCTTGCACATTTTCGAATTAATTTTTTGGCGACCAAAATAGATATGACATTAGACAGGTAGTCCATATGCTTTCCAACCATGACAATCTCTTCGCCCTCGGTTGTTTTCAAAGTTACCCTCTTAGAGGCATAATCTAGTATAACTTGATGTTCAACTAACTAGTCCATACCCAGAATTAAGTCAAACTTCCTGGAAGGTAATTCCATAAGGTTTGTGGCAATTTCATAAGTCAAACTCCTATAAATTTTATTTACAACATTGAGTTGTCGTAAGGGACTTACTACTATACATCAGTAGTGGTTTCCTTTACCCAACACCCAATTTTTTCAGACATATTACAAGATACATAAGAGTGGGTGGATCCTATATCAATTAAGGCAAAATATGGGGTAGAATTAATGGTAAAGATACCTGCTATAACATCTGGTGAATCCATTTCTTTGCGATCCCTAATAGCATGGACTAAGGCAAGTTGTCTTGACTTGGTTTGGTTTGTACCTATTGCAACCATTTTAGAAGTCCTATTTTGCCTCAGCCTCCTAGAAGTAATTGGCCCCCTCTAGTTTGGGCCAGAACTTGAGTTTGACCAGTTCATCGAGGACAATATTTCATCAAATGCTTTATTGATCCACATCCGCCCAGGTGGTGCCTTCCAAATATTTACAGTGGTTAGCCTCATCCTAACGTTAACCATTACGCTCTTTTCTTGTGGTCTACTTTATCTGGCTCGTTTAGCGAGTCGAGAGTTCGAACTAGGAGAACCCAAATCTCTTTTAATCAGGACCTTACTTTTCTTCTTTTGTTAATGATTTAGCTACTTTATCTCTTCAACGATTTTAACTTTCTCCATAAGGTTCTCAAATATCCTTTCTTGATGCACCCGTTCTCAAAATGTACACACTAGTCCTCTTCTATGGCAAGCATACCTTGGGCATATCAGCTGAGCCACAAGAATTTGACCTTATATTCTGCCATAGAGTTGTCCCCTTGCTTTAGCTCGTTGAACGCAAGCCTGTGGGCTGCCACATACCTTGTGCCCACATAGTTTTTTTGGAAAGCCTCTTGAAAATACTCCCAAGTGATCCTTTTAGCTTGTATGCCTTTTACCACAATCTTCCTCCAATGATAGGTCTCCTCTTGAAGCATGGACACATTGCCCTTTAATTTCTGTTCCAGAGTATAATCTACGTCCTCCTGGATCCTTTTGGTTGACTCCATCCAATACCCAGCTACAGTGGGAGTCGTATTAACAATGCCTTTGAAAATCTCTACCCCATTTGACCAGAGTCTCTCCACAATAGATCTGTGACTCCTTGATCCAGTTTGGGCTCTAGCAACCCTTTGTAGGACCCTCAACATCCTATTTCATGGCGTCATCACCGTTCTTGTAGCCTCATCCACCTTTGGCAATAGATTTTCAACATATTCCTCCTCAAAAATTGGGTCCTCACCCTGAATAGTGGGCGGCTCTATAGGTGCAGCCCTACGAGGCCTACCTCTACCACATCTACTTTGAGTGTTCATAGTTTTATAAGAGTCTAAGTAGTTTAAATATATCTACAATTTTCATGCAAAAGTTTAAAAATTAGCTAGAGTATATCTATAATGTAAGAATTTTAGTGCATCTAGAATCTCTTAAACATCTAATAACTATAGTAGGACCGCAACGAAATCTCAATTTTAATTTCTTGTAGAAAACAATTTTTCAAAAAGAATTTTGTGGCATAGTTTTTCCCAAAATACCCTTTTGATGCATGCATGAAACTTGCTCTTATTTCTATGGTTCGAGTTTAGAAAATCTAGCTTTGATACCACCAAATGTAACCTCCCCAACTCGGCCTAGACATTAGACCAGAGTTAAGAATGTTACATTAGCCACCGAAGAGGCTCAGTAAGCTATCGAAGTTTTTGAATATAGTCATTTTAAAACATTTGTTTAATTTTTTGGGAAAAATAAGTTAAATACTTGATTTATTAAACCTCGAATTTTATTTATTACCTAATAGTGGAAAAGATGGTGATTACTTTTTTTAGTAAAACCGGAGTTTATCAGATAATAATTGCCTAATAACCTAATTGAAATTTATATGTGAATGTCTTGCAAAATAAAAAAAAATTCAAAACTAAGACATAAGTCTCATGCCATGGTTCATAAATAAATAAATAATACAATATTTTAAAGGAAATAAAGAAAAATAATGAAACTTAAAATATTAAGAAAAAATGAAATTAAGCTGAGTCCCTCTAGATGTCGCGCCTACGTTGTAACCTTGAAGATTATCTGACAAGATGAAATTTAAAAAGGGGTGAGCTATGACGCTCAATGTGAGTTTGATTATAATGAAACCAATACAAAATGTTGTTAGGATATATTAAACAACATTGCACATAATCATTACGGTTATCAAATTAGTTCAAAACATGGTATTTTAATGCTACCACTATTTAAGCATTAGAGTTTATAATCATAGATTTAAGAATAATCAAGTATTCGAATTTAAAATTTTAGGTCCATCTGTTAACACTATTAAAATTCTTTTGTTAAATTTGTTGGTGTGACATTTTGAAATAAAAAATACTTACATGGTTGTCTTGTCTCGGTTCGGTTTACACCTATTGCAACCGTGTTAGAAGTCCTATTCTGCCCTTGGCCCCTTGAGGTAACTGGCTCACCCTCTGATTTTGGGTCGAAACTTGAGTTTGACCAGTTCGTCGAGGAAAATCTTTCATCAAATGCTTCATTGATCCACATAGTAAACAAGCAACCTTCTTCTTCCAACATTCGCCCGAGTTGTACCTTCCATAAAATTTACAGTGACCAGCTTCATCCCTAGCGTTAACCACTGCGCTATTTTATTGTGGTCTACTTTCTCTGGCTCTTTTGTTGTGGTATAATTTTCTTCCGTTGCTCATGATTTAGCTATTTTATATCTTCAATGATTTTATCTTTCTCACAAGGTTCTCAAATAGCCTTTCCTGATGTGCCTATTCTCAAAACATACGTACTTGCCATGTTCTGTGGTAACCATACCCTGGGCATATCGGTTGAGCCTCAGAGATTCGACCTCATATTTTGCCACAGATTTATCCCTTTACTTTAGCTTATTAAACTCGAGCCTATGGGCTTCCACATACCTCGTGCCAACATACTTTTTCTAGAAAGCTTCTTGGAAATACTCCCAGGTGATCCTCTCAACCTATGTGCCTTTTACCACAGTCTGCCACCAAAGATAGGCCTCCTCTTTAAGCATGGACATAGTGTCCTTTAATTTTTGCTTAAAAGTAAAATCTAAGTCCTCTAGGATCCTTTTTGTTGACTCCATCGAATACTCAGTTACGGTGGGAGTCGTATCAGCAATGCATTTGAAAATCTTCGCCCCATTTGACCGAAGTCTTTCTGCAATAGATCCATAGCTCCCCTATCTAGTTTTGGTGCTAACAACCCTTTGTAGGACCCTCAACATCGCCTGTGTCACAATGTCATCGCCATTCTTGTAGCCTCATCCACTATTGGTGATAGAGTTTCCATAATATTCCTTTTTGAAAATCGGGTCCTCACCTTAAATAGTGGGCGACTATATAGGTGCAGCCCTATGAGGCCTACCCCTACCACGTGTAACATTCCAAATCCAGCCTAGAAGTTTTGTAACACCCGTAACCCAAAATTGTCGCTTGAATAGGGTTAAGAGGCATTACCAAACAATCGAATCATTTCACATCCAATTTACGACACAAAGCCAATCATCATCAAATCATATCAAAACATAATCAAATAGTCCTTTATTAAGACCCACGAGACCCTTAACACATGCTAGAGAAGGGTCGGGACTAAACTAAACCCTTACGAAAATATTCAAAAAAAATTCAAATATTCAACAAGTTTGTTGAGGTCACACGCCCGTGCCACTAGGCCACGTGCCTCACACGATCACCAGACACTCCCATGTGTCCAGGCCGTGCCAAAATAGAACAAGTATCCTGACTTCTTCACACGGCCACTAGGTATGCCCGTGAGCTAAGGCCGTGTGCTCTTAGGCCATATACTGACTTATTCACATGGCTACTAGGCACGCTTATGTACCATGGCCGTGTGCTCTTAATCTAGCTACTGACTTTACCCCATCGTCACTAGGCACGCCCGTGTGCCATAACCGTGTAGGCAAAATAGGCCATTTGCAAGGCCAATTTGCCACCCTCCAAAGGGTTAAACCTACAAGCACATTAGAGCATAATTCCATACACAATTTGGCAACCAATTTCATGTCAAATGATCATCAAAACATCTCATACAATCTCATTTCTATCATGTCAACTTATAAACCATTTTGCTCAACTAAATCACATACATTGCCAAGCATGATTCATCCATATTTACATTGGATACAATGACTTAAATTCATCACAAAACTCATCATTCAAAAGGCATTTCATATACTAACAAGCCATGCCAAAATATACATCACATACCACAACTATTCAAGCATTTTACCAATTTCTTGTTTAGCTATATCACATGGCTATTGACACATCTCAAACATAATTCACATATCTAACCTATACATGCCATATTTCAACTATGTACATCTTTCCAAAAGTACCAAAATAGATTGTCGATAGTGTGATTGAGATGCTGACGATTCCCGAATCCGAGCTAGCTTTACTGACACGGTAAAATAGAGAAACAATCACACAGCAAGCTTTCAAAAGCTTAGTAAGTTCGAAATACAATACAATTATCTCATCAAATCAAACCAATGTATATATTAAACCATCACATAGATAATTTACATTTGATACCCAAATTCAACCAAATCAAGTACTCATTTAGCATTCCATTCATCTACTTTTAATCTCATCAACCACATAGGTGTCATACATACCTTTGCCAACACTTAGTTACTCACCAACCATGCTATTCAACCACTCGACTTTACAATCCAATCCACCATTGCTATTCTCTTGCTTTTTTCGCACACACAGTGCCAATTCGTAAACAAAACGTAAATGTCATCGTACACTTAGTGCCAAATCGTTAAACCGATCTCATATCGGTTTCGCACACACAGTGTCAGCTTTTATCGTTTCGCACATATAGTGCCAATCATCTCTATCCCGTTTCTAATTTCGCACACTTAGTGCCTCTAATTCAATTCCGCACATAGCATTTCTAATTTCATAATTATATAGATATTCATTCAATTCACATCACATAAAACATAAGTTAACAATATTTATTATAACCAAACTTACCTCGGATGTCGAACTATTGAAATGGTCGATTAATCGAGCACTTTATCTTTGCCTCGATCTCGATCTGAACCTCTCCTCTCTTGGTCTATACACATTCAAATTTAGTCCATTCAATCACCAAATCATTCATTTTAATCCAAACACACATATTTAGGGCATTTTACAAAATAGCCCTCATATTTTCACATTTCGAAACTTTAGTCCTTTATTCATAAAATCATCAAATACACATAATTAGATTGCACCCATGCCTAACAGAATTCTCACTATACTCATAAAAGTCCATACATTTCATTTATTTCACATTTTAGTCCTTCAAAATGCTATATTCTCAATTTAGCCCAAAAATAGACAGATTTATCAAAACTCTAAAACAAACTATCTTAATCAAACACATATCTTTCATATTTCACTATAAACTAGTACATAGCTCAAATGTTCATCAATGGTTCATCACAAAAATATCATCAATTCACAAAATTATGACATGGGTTAGCTAGAGCACGAAGCAACGATTACAAAAACGTAGAGATTATCAAAAACCTAGCTCAAAACATACCTTGATTTTGAGCAACTATGGCCGAATACCCCAAAGCCCTATTCCTTTCTTTTTCCTTCAAACTTTTGGAAAGAAAGATGATAACATGGCTTCATCTTTCTTTTGGTTTTAATTATTATTAACTAAATTATCAATTCTCCAATTTTCCCTTTTATTAGTCAGATAAGACAAATTTACATCAAGGTTAACATGTCATTTAACCATCCACTAACTTTAATAATGGCTAATTTCCTCATAAGGCCTCCTTATTATAAAGACAACAACACTTAGGTACTTATAAATTAGCTCATAGGTTTTACTCTTTACGCGATTAAGTCCTTTCTCTTAATTCGGCACACAATTGATAAAATTATCACACAGAATTTTCACATAGACTATGTCACATAGAATAAACACCAAAGATAACATTAAAATATTATTTCAACCTCAAATTTGTGGTCTCAAAACCACTGTTCCTACTAGGGTCTAAACCTGGCTATTACAAGTTTAGACCGAATCCGGGATGCCACATTGATCACCAAAGTGATCGTGAGAATACTTTACAAAACAATTTATCTCAGTGGACCAAAAGTATAAATAAACGTTTAATAACTAGTCAGTAAAACTTACAATAAGACTTAATATAAAATTCGCTTAAAATATACGAATAAGTACATGTAATAAAAATCGTAAGCCAGCATTATAAAACCTTACAGTTTAGAACCAAGTATAAAAACTGGAAAACAAAAATTGGTATCCCAATTTGTTGAAGCTATCCGAGACCTCCACATACTGAGTCCAGCATCAGAAATTAGAAAAAGTACCTGAAAGGGGAAACAGAAGAGGGGGTGAGCTACTCGAGCTCAATGTGAGATCAAAACCAGTAACACTACGGAAACTAAAATAGTACAAGCACAAAAATAGAAAAGCCTGGAAGTAGTTCAGCACGAAATATTCTTACAGACGGATAACAGTTGAACGGATTCACCCCATACCAAACATACACCATATGTAACTTTACCGGCATATGGCCTAATCGGACACAATAGCAGTAATTCTCAATAGTTACAACCGACCTAAGCCCTTTCCAGAATCAGAATCAGTTTGGACCTTCACCCATCACACAAGGTTCTCTTAGGCACGAGTGCCCTTCGGTCGAACAATACAATCAGACATTTCAGTCAATCAGACATTCAAATATTTCAGTCAAACATTCAATCAAATTCAATCACAGTATCACGTTCAGTCACAGTGTCAATCAGATGCATATGAATGCACATGCATTACAAAATAACCCACCCATCCAGCCAACACACCATCTCCGTCCAACCCTACACTTATTGTGGGGATTTAATCAACCCACCCATCCCTACACTCCGAGTAGGACCTCAAAAGCCCATCCAACCTCATACTCCATATGATGTCATCTTGGGTTGCCCGGCAACGATGATCATCAGCATTGTCCTCGACCCTCAGAGAATTGGGACCGCCCTCGACACTCTGGGAATTGGGCTATCAAAATGCAGATAAACTGCCAAATCGTAAATTACACAGCAAAGCTAGCGTATAAGTTGTGCAATACGATAATATGTGGTATAGACATGCGGTAGGAACTGCCAGATCGGATATTGGTATGTAGCGTAGCTAACGTACATGCGGTACAGTGCAATGTGATAATCTGCTATACCGATGAGTTGTAGTAAAAATGCCAGATCAGATAACGGTACGTAGCGTAGCTAACGTACATACGGTACAACGCAATGCGGTAATCCACTATACCAATGAGTTGTAGTAAAATTTCCAGATCAGATCGTAAATCTCCTTCTCTTCAAAATCCCAACCCAAAATACTTTATATGCAAATGTATGTATGCAGATGTATGAATGCAGTTACACCAAATCAGAATACAATTTCAGGAGTGTCGTAACCATTTTTTTGAAACCGGGGATCGACTTTGTTTTTGAAAATAAAAATAAAACGGGAGTCACCACCAATCCTTTTTGTTGAGGTGTGATAGGGTCACCTCATAAAACGATTGTTTTTAATAAATAGCTCGATTTATCAAAACAACGATTTTGGTCTACGAAACTTAGAAAATGGATTCGGGAGTCGGTTACATACGAGGAAGGGTTAGCACCCTCGATACACCCAAAATTGGTACCTAATTGATTAATTAATGTCCTAATGTCGAAAATTGGAAGAGATTTTAAAATACGAACCTTTTAGAAAATGTTTGGATAATTCGAATTGGATATTGAAATTCTCTTGTTCCGAAAAGATGAAATATCACATCCTGCACGATAGGACACGATGTTTCAACCCTCGATACCAAGATCATTTCATAATTTCAAAAATTCGTACATTGCGATTTTAAAAAGGATATTCCACTATTTGGCCAAACCAAAAACCGAAATCCAGCACGATTGGGCACGATTCCTGAATGTTCAAACATGAAAAATTGCCTTATTTAAGAAACCACGGTCAAAATCTTAGAAGGATATTTAGTCATTTAGACGAACGGAAAATCGAAACCCAACACGATTTGGCACGATTCCTCGAACTTCTAAATACAGAATATCGATCATTTTAAAACTTGATGTATCGAATAAAGGTTAATGCGACAAGTAGTAATATAAAAACACAGTGCCACATGCATGACAGGATAAAGGCGTTAATAAAATAATGATGTGAAAGTCGAAAATAAAATGAGCAAGAAAAATACGTATAACACAAATTTCTAGTAAATAAATAAAGAAATGTAATAATCATATTAGAAAGGTAATAATACTATATTAGTATAAACAATATGCATATATAATACTAGTGATGAAAGAGAATAATAAAAATTTTAAAATAATGAAAATAATAGTAATAATATCAATAATAAATAATGGATATAATAATAATAACGTATAAAAATTACAATGTAATAATGATGATAAAAATAAAGTAAATAATAATAGTAATATAATAATAATAATAATAATAATAATAATAAGGTAAAATAATAATAATATCGAGAATAATAAAATATTAAAATAATAAAATAATAGTAATAATATCAATAATAAATAATGGATATAATAATAATAATGTATAAAAATTACAATGTAATAATGATGATAAAATAAAGTAAATAATAATAATAATAATAATAATAATAATAATAGAAATAAAAATGATAAAATAAGAAATAATAATGACAAAATAATAATGATGATACTAGAAATAAAAATAAAATAATAATGATAGAAATAATAATAGCAACTAATAAACATTAAAAATATATATATGTATAAAATATAATGTAGTAACAAGAATAATAATAACGGTAATAATAATAATAATAATATGAAATATTAAACAATAATTATAAAATAATAATATATAAATAAATAATACATAAAAAATAATAATAATAGTAATAATAAATGTGAAATCCATTGATAATAAAATAGCAAAAAAAATGACTACTTTAAACTTGAAACAGAAATTTAGGGGGAAATCAACAAATAAATAAAAAGAAAGGGGGGAACAAGGATTAAAATATAATGTGCGTGGAACCGCAAGGACTGGATGAGAAATTATTCTCCAGCCCTATGCGCAGCGTTTAATAGTGGACTTAAATGAAACAGAATTGAAAATTAAAGAGGCCAAGTTAAAAGTAAAACAATTTTTATTAAAAGAGGCCTAAAAGCGGAAGGGCCAAAGAGATAAATAGCCCATTTTACAAAACATGCGGATCCTAGCCTGGAGTGGGTCGGATCGGGTCGGGTTGCATGAAATGGCGCTGTTTTGAGGTTTAAAGACCCAAGCCAAAACAACGTTGTTTTAGCCCCTTTATAAAATCAAAAAAAATTCTTTTTATTCATTTCAGAACAGCTAAAAAAAACAAAGCTTTCCCCCTTTTTTTTTGCTTTCAATTCCCTCTCCCTGGCCCAAGCTCCGGCAACTACTCCGACCAAGATTCTGGCACTGACAACCATCGTGCACGACGGCCGGAAAGGTGAAAAGTAACCTTTTTTTAGCCTCGTCCGATGTATTTCCCTTAAAGTGTCCAAAAACACCTTCGTAGATCGAGAAAAATAATCGAAATCCTTCGGTTTCTACATTTCTAGCCGTCGGCGAGGTAAGGTAACCCCTTTATTTTCTTTTTTGATCTTCGTTTCGAAAAGTTTTAAAACAAAATAAAGAAACAGTAAATAATAACGAAAAATTAAAAATCACCTAAGATCTTTGTTCTTTTATTTCTTTGGTGTTCGTTCTTCTTTTTTCGAAAGAGAAAAAAAATACCCCCAACATTTGTTTTCTTTTCGATTTTATAACCGAGATTGAAGAAAGAAAAAAATAAAAAAATACAATAGATTTCCTTCTTTTCTGCTATTGTTGTCATTTTCGCGTGTTTTCAAAAGCTAGGAACGTGGTGGAGTAGGTGGAGTAGCTGTGCCTTGGGCGTGGTGCTACCGAGGGGCACATGGGGCTACTGGCGGTGGCGTCTGGATGTCGAGAGGACATCATCGCTAGGGTTTCCAAAACCCTAGTTTCTTCCGAAAAATTTTTTAGCTTTGGGCCCATTGGGCTGCTTGTAAATTGGATTTATTTTTGGTTTATTGTTTCTGGTGGGCCGGGCAAAAAATGGGCCTGTACAGCTGCCCATCTTTGCTCATTATCGTGTAACGAGAATGGAGTAAAGACTTTAAAAGGGCCAATTTTGCCTGGACCTACCGTGTCTTGACCTCTTTTGGCGCTTCTATTCTTTAGATAGCCTCATTTCAATCCACTGCATCTTGTTACTTTGATCCACTCCACCGCTATTTCAGAGAGATAGGACCTGTAGCTCCAATTTGCTCCTGCTGCAACTTTGAGGTGATGAGATTTGTTTATCTCTAACTTGTTCCACTGTGACTTCAGGATAAGAATTCAGGGAGAAGAGATTCGTAGTCTCCATCTTCTCTATTGAAACTTCAAAGAAATAAAAATTTATCCTCATTATTAACTCAGGGAGACGGGATTTGTAATCTCAACCTACTCCATGGGAACTTTAAGGAAATAAGAATTTAGGGAGAAGAGATTTGTAATCTCCATCTTCTCTACTGAAACTTCAAAGAATTTATCCTCATTGTTAACTCAGGGAGGAGGGATTTGTAATTTCAATCTACTCCACTAGAACTTTGAGGTCATAGAAATTCAGAGAGAAGAGATTCGTAATTTCAATCTTCTTACTGAAACTTCTCGGAAATAAAGTTTGATCCTCGTTGTAAACTCAGGGAGGAGGGATTTGTAATTTCAACCTACTCCGCTGGAACTTCGAGGTGATAAGAATTCAGATAGAAGAGATTTGTAATTTCAATCTTCTTACTGAAACTTCTCGAAAATAAAGTTGGATCCTCGTTGTAAACTCAGGTAGGAGGGATTTGTAATTTCAACCTACTCCACTGGAACTTGGAGGTAATAAGAATTCAGATAGAAGAGATTTGTAATTTCAATCTTCTTACTAAAACTTCTCGAAAATAAAGTTTGATCCTCGTTGTAAACTCAGGGAGGAGGGATTTGTAATTTCAACCTACTCCACTGGAACTTTGCGGTGATAAGAATTCAGATAGAAGAGATTTGTAATTTCAATCTTCTTACTGAAACTTCTCAAAATAAAGTTTGATCCTCGTTGTAAACTCAGGGAGGAGGGATTTGTAATTTCAACCTACTCCACTGGAACTTTGCGGTGATAAGAATTCAGATAGAAGAGATTTGTAATTTCAATCTTCTTACTGAAACTTCTCAAAAATAAAGTTTGACCCTCGTTGTAAACTCAGGGAGGAGGGATTTGTAATTTCAACCTATTCCACTGGAACTTTGAGGTGATAAGAATTCAGATAGAAGAGATTTGTAATTTCAATCTTCTTACTGAAACTTCTCGAAAATAAAGTTTGATCCTCGTTGTAAACTCAGGGAAGATGGATTTGAAATTTCAACCTACTCCACTGGAACTTTGAGGTGATAGAAATTCAGAGAGAAGAGATTCGTAATTTCAATCTTCTTACTGAAACTTCTCGAAAATAAAGTTTGGTCCTCGTTGTAAACTCAGGGAGAAGGGATTTGTAATTTCAACTTACTCAACTGGAACATCGAGGAAATAAGACTTGTATGGCTTCGATTTACTCCTGCGACTTCAGGATTGCCAGATTTGCCATCTTGGATCCGCTTCACTCAGGAAAACAAGATCTTCAAATTCACCGGTGTTGCAACAACGTCCTCTAGAGGACCTGTCTTAAAAGTTTAAGGTCGTCATCACTCATCGTTTATCAGGGCTCTATCGCTGATGTATTATGCTGCCATCTTGTTTGGCTGGTATTCTCGACAGAAAATCCAAGAAAATGATCATATTCCGCTGAGCAAGCTTGCCTCGCTGTAATTTTAGAGTCCCTTCCACTGTACCTTCTGGGACATAAAGTTTGTACCTCCAACTGCATCTTCAGGAGAATAACATTTAGTTTCTTCTATCCATCCTACTGTAACTCTGAGGTATAAGATCAATTTGATCTTTTACACCATTCACTGGGTGTAATAACCAAATGTATATGCCTGATATTTGGATAAATGCAGAGTATCATTTTTCTTTTCCCGGGAATGATCCCATTGCACAGTTGGGTTGAAATTACTCATTATTCGTCGAGGTTGTATCACCGACGAAATGTCTTATCTTTTTGTTCAACTGATAAAAAAAGTTCAAAGAGATAATCATCTTTCTCCAATATTTCCAAACCTTAGGCTTGGGGAGTTCTAAACAACAGTCCTGTTTCGGGTTCTTGTACTATTTAGAAGCTTCCATAGTAATATGCGAAACTCCTTTTATGAAAGTATTATTAGTCCACAATTGTTATTTCAATGTAAAATGCTTGAAAAATATCACAACAATGGACAAGAAGAAAACTAATTGAGCATAGCTCGAAACAAATAAGTTAAGCAAAGATAGCAAATATAATTACGAAGTAAATTTGTTGGTAGTATACTTTGAAACAAATATGGTAATCAAAGATAGCAAAAAAATGGGTAAAATAAAAAGCTAGGTGCCCCAGATATCGCAGCTTGAGCTTCTCTGTTCAAACTTTTTGAGGACCATTTTAAGCTCAATAGGTGTTTAGGGGATCCAGAGTACTTTGTCGATGCCCCAAGATGTAACATACTTCTTCATTTGTTAATTCAGGCATAGTGAAACTGCTGTATGCCCCACTTTTGATCAAAATTTGAGTTACCCTTTTCGGGTTTTCAGCTCAAATCCCCTTTGGTCTCAAAGCGCCTTTTGCGGGTTTTCACCATGGCCTCTTCTTTTTCTTTTTTTTTTATTTTTTTTTCTTCTTTTCTTCTTCTTTTTTTTTTTGAATTTAGACTCAATGCGCCCTTTGCGAGTTTTCACCTTGACCTTTTCCTTTTCAGGTAAAATCCTTCTTGATCGAATCTGAATTCTCTGGATTAGGCAAGCCTTTGGCATCCTTCTCAGTCAATATCAATGCTCCTTTAGAATAGGCCTTATATAAGTCCCTCCCAATTTGGCATATGCTTTCCTCTAAAATCATTGTGTAGGAAAAATCTGTTTCAACATTAGGTTCCGCTTGTGGAATTCACTTGGATGAACCTCTTTGTCGTAAGCTCACATCGTCCAACCGTGATGGGTAACTTTTAACCTTTTCTTCGATTAGGTTTAATTGGCAAAAACGCTTCAATTCCATAACAAGCAAGATGTTACCTCAGTGAAGGTTCTAGCCAACATTTGATAAGACAGAGGGCAAAGGTAGCTTCTTATGCCAATCCTTACAAGTCTAAGTCACCTTTCATAATTTTTTTATTTTTCTCTTTTTGTATTTTTTTATATTTTTTTGTATTTTTTTTACAACTTTTGCTGCACTATGGTATGCTGGCTGATCTTTGGACAAACTGTAAACTTTAACTTTGTACAGTTATGCATTAAACGTGATCATTTATGGCATTCTTTGCTGACATCTGATCCTTTTTTTGAATTTAATGACCTCGACCTCGTAACATTGGCATATGAAGCTACTTCCACCCTCTTAGTGAAGTAAACGACGACCATGACAATGAATCGATATTGGTTAAAATCTTTTGATGAGATTGGCCTCATCGCATCCATGCCCTACATATAGAAAATTTGTGAAAAATTGAAGTAGACATATGAATCTTGTCTCCTTAGATTCGGCATAGCTGATACCACCCCTTTCTATGTAGATCGGTAGTGCTCGATTCTTGTATTAAGCCCGTATCTTAGTAGCCTAGGCGTGTCCTAATATGATTATGCAAAAAACATCTTTGAATAACTCAATGACGTCTCACATTATTTCTATGGTGAGCTGGGCTTCGATCTTCACCCATTTCCTAGGCTCGCAATATCCAATGACCCTTTGTAGAGTAAGGTCTATTTTTCATCTTGTTAAACCATTCTTAACAAGTCAGAAGATATGTCACAATCTCTGTCATCTTCAAAGTCCTAAGATCCCTAGACCCATATCTCATTCAAAAAGTGAATCAGTAACAACATCGCTCATGACATTGATATCTGGGTACCTAGGTACGAAAGTGAACAAATCCAAAGAATAAATGATTCTAAGGATGATTATTTGGATAGTATAGTCACAAATAAAGAATGAAAGAATATTGGTAAAAAATGTACAGTAAGAAATGTAAAGAATAAAAGAATATGTATTCAAAAAGATGCATTTTATTGAAATAAAATTTTGGACACGAGCCTATTTCTCGAAAGGGTTCTTATTGCCTCTAGGCTTAAGGCAACAAGCGTGTTTCAAATATTACTCTATATCAGCTCTAAAAATACATGGAACTCTTCCACAGTCCCATTATTCAAAACACTCCCAAGTACACAAAGGCTTGGAAACATTAGCAAATGACTGAACTGATCAATCACATTCTTTTGGAATTCTCGTATGTCTTGTTGAATCTTAGTTAATTGCCCCTGCATCTGTGTTTGCATTTGCTCTTATTCTTTTCAATCTTCGGTCCATGGCTTTCTAGGTTAACTGAAATAATTTCACCTAATTTGTGTCTTTCTAAAAATTTTAATGCATGTGACATGATGTAATGCAAATGCATGAAATGCAATGCAAATGCATGGAATGAATGCACAAAGAAAGAGAGGCATCAATTCTGAATTCAATTCCATTAGAAGAACTTTTCTAGAAAATAAATTTCTTTACATAAAACAGATTACATATACGACCATGCCCTAATGCTCGAAGCCTTATCTTTCCATAGAAGCCAGGTTAACTCCTAATCCTAATCTGATTCTAATTCACTTCAAAATTAGCACGTCAGCTTGAACTGCTATGGTTTGCCAATGATCCGTCACCTCTTGGATTTGGGCAACTAATTCTTTCAATAGAGAGTAGTTCTCAGAGAATACTTGATAAAAAAAACCTTTTCACTCTCCAAAAGCGGCAATGGAACCGTGCCAATAAAAGTTTCACGCATCCAAATGAATCTTCCTTCACCTGCTCCTCGATATGTATTCAAAAATGTTTTGGCCAGAATTACAAGGACGGGCGTGATCCTCTTGTCAAGTCTATTGAACAAGTCTGAAACTACCTCGTCCACGTGGCCCAATGCTTTAGGGAAAGTATCCAGTTTGTAAATGCTCAAAGTGAACATATTGACCCTTTTATTCATACCTGGGTGTGCTAAGATTGAATCTCGCGAATTCTCCAATGGATGCCTTCACCAGCTCCTTTTGATTGATATGGATTGTGACCCATTGCTTACTCGTCCCCACAATGCTTATTTACTCCTTTAAAAAAGTCGAGACGTGATAGCTCTTGAGTAGTCTTTGTCGGGTTAAATCCTTGGGCAAAGTCTTATATTCTTCGGTGGACTATCAGTCTTCTCTTGTTGTGTTTACTTGGACCCTATTCGGACAACCATATTATAATCCACTTTATCAAGTAACCCATTTCCTTATGACAACTCTTCTATTTAGCAATTGAATATGAATCAACGCGTCCTTTCTAAAATGATGCGATGCAATGCAATAAAAACAAAAGAAACATGTTAGCACATGAGAAATAAACAAAATAGAGAACCTATCCGGGTGACCACTAAGGGTTTGGGATGGTTCTACTTAAGGTGGGCTCTTAAGGCTTACGATATGGGGTTCGGTTCTAAAGAAAGGTACCTGAACTAGTAGATTCCTCAATCCTCACCCATTATAGGCTCATACGGACCGAGTTTGATTCAGGGGAATACATTTCCCTATGGCCATGCGGAGATGAGAATCTCACGAAACACATAGGTACGGATGTATCCTGGAAGCAATCCACTAGCCCATGTGGAGGTGAAAACCTCACGAATGCGTAGTTTTTTACTCCCACTTAAGGGTGTGACCACAACGGTCATGCAATGCAATGTGCGCAAAAAATAACAATCATATGCAATGACACAAACGAATGCAACAAAAAGGATCGTAATTTCAAATCCAATTTTCAAATTTTAAATTGAATTTTCAAATTTTCGACAAAGGACAGAAAATAATCAATTTATGGCCTGACTCTCTTTTTAGTCCCCAGTGGAGTCGCAAGCTGTCGTAACCATTTTTTTGGAAACGGGGATCGACTTTGTTTTTGAAAACAAAAATAAAACGGGAGTCGCCACCAATCCTTTTTGTTGAGGTGTGATCGGGTCGCCTCATAAAACGGTTGTTTTTAATAAACAGCTCGATTTATCAAAACAACGATTTTGGTCTACAAAACTCAGAAAATGGATTCGGGAGTCGGTTACATACGAGGAAGGGTTAGCACCCTCGATACGCCCAAAATTGGTACCTAATTGATTAATTAATGTCCTAATGTCAAAAATTGGAAGAGATTTTAAAATACAAACCTTTTAGAAAATGTTTGGATAATTTGAATTGGATATTGAAATTCTCTTGTTCCGAAAAGATGAAATATCACATCCTGCACGATAGGACACGATGTTTCAACCCTCGATACCAAGATCATTTAATAATTTCAAAAATTCGTACATTGCGATTTTAAAAAGGATATTCCACTATTTGGCCAAACCAAAAACCGAAACGCAGCACGATTGGGCACGATTTCTCGAATGTTCAAACATGAAATATTGCCTTATTTAAGAAACCACGGTCAAAATCTTAGAAGGATATTTAGTCATTTAGACGAACGGAAAATCGAAACCCAGCACGATTGGGCACGATTCCTCAAACTTCTAAATACAGAATATTGATCATTTTAAAACTTGATGTATCGAATAAAGGTTAATGCGACAAGTAGTAATGTGAAAACACAGTGCCACATGCATGATAGGATAAAGGCGTTAATAAAATAATGATATGAAATTTGAAAATAATATGAGCAAGAAAAAATACGTATAACACAAATTTCTAGTAAATAAATAAAGAAATGTAATAATCATATTAGAAAGGTAATAATACGATATTAGTATAAACAATATACATATATAATACTAGTGATGAAAGAGAATAATAAAAATTTTAAAATAATGAAAATAATAGTAATAATATCGATAATAAATAATGGATATAATAATAATAACGTATAAAAAATTACAATGTAATAATGATGATAAAAATAAAGTAAATAATAATAGTAATATAATAATAATAATAATAATAATAAAATAATAATATCGAGAATAATAAAAATTTTAAAATAATGAAAATAATAGTAATAATATCAATAATAAATAATGGATATAATAATAATAACGATAAAAAATTATAATGTAATAATGATGATAAAAATAAAGTAAATAATAATAGTAATAATAATAATAATAATAATAATAATAATGATGATGATGATGATGATGATGATGATGATGATGATGATGATGATGATGATGATGATGATGATGATGATAAAATAAGAAATAACAATGACAAAATAATAATGATAAAAATAATAATAGTAACTAATAAACATTAAAAATATATATGTATAAAATATAGTGTAGTAATAGTAATAATAATAACGATAATAATAATAATAATAATATGAAATATTAAATAATAATTATAAAAATAATAATATATAAATAAATAAATACATAAAAATAATAATAATAGTAGTAATAAATGTGAAATCCATTGATAATAAAATAGCAAAAAAATGACTACTTTAAACTTGAAATGAAATTTAGGGGAAATCAACAAATAAATAAAAAGAAAAGGGGAACAAGGATTAAAATATAATGTAAATGGAACCGCAAGGACCTGGATGAGAAATTATTCTCCAAATTATCTTGCAAATGTTTTAGTAGTGGACTTAAATGAAACAGAATTAAAATTACAGAGGCCAAGTTAAAAGTAAAACAAATTTTATTAAAAGAGGCCTAAAAGTGGAAGGGCCAAAGAGATAAATAGCCCATTTTAAAAAACACGCGATCCTAGCCTGGAGCGGGTCGGATCGGGTCGGGTTGCATGAAACGGCGCCGTTTTGAGGTTTAAAGACCCAAGCCAAAACGACGTTGTTTTAGCCCCTTTATAAAATCAAAAAAATTTCTTTTTTATTCATTTCTGTAACCAGTTAAAAAAAAAAAAACAAAGTTTTCCCCCTTTTTTTTTCTCTCAATTCCCTCTCCTTGGCCCAAGCTCCAGCCACTACTCCGACCAAGATTTCGGCGCCGGCAACCGTCGTGCACGGCTGCCGAAAGGGTGAAAATTCACCTTTTTTGAGCCTCGTCCGACGTATTGCCCTTAAAGTGTCCAAAAACCTTCGTATACCGAGAAAAAGGACCGAAATCCTTTGGTTTCTACATTTCTAGTCGTCGGCGAAGTAAGGTAACCCCTTTATTTTCTTTTTTGATCTTCGTTTCGAAAAGTTTTAAAACAAAATAAAGAAACAGTAACTAATAACGAAAAAATGGAAAATCACCTAAGATTTTTGTTCTTTTATTTCTTTGGTGTTCGTTCTTCTTTTTTCGAAAGAGAAAAAAATCACCCTCAACATTTGTTTTCTTTTCGGTTTTATAACCGAGATTGAAGAAAGAAAAAAAAAATAAAAAATACAATAGATTTCCTTCTTTTCTGCTATTGTTGTCCTTTTCGCATGTTTTCAGGTGCTAGGAATGTGGTGGAGCATGTGGAGGAGCCAGGCCTTGGGCGTGGTGGCGCCGAGGGCACATGCGGGTCATGGCAGATGGCGTCTGGATGTCGAGGACATGCGGCTGCTAGGGTTTCCAAAACCCTAGTTTCTTTTGAAAATTTTTTAGCTTTGGGCCTATTGGGCTGCTTGTAAATTGGATTTATTTTTGGTTTATTGTTTCTGGTGGGCCGGGCAAAAATGGGCCTGTACAAGGAGTAAGTACACTCGTACACTCAAATTCAGCATCAAGCTTGTCACACAACTAATCACACATCACTAACATATCAACTCAGATCAAAGTCATAGTTACCCTCAGTAAAGCTTAGTCAAGGTTTAGAATGCATTAATTTGAAATCATAATCAAATTGACTTAAATTCAGAATCTGGCGAGTTAGGGCCACATGCCCGTGTGCTCCGGTCGTGTGGAGAAATCCATGTAACACCCCAAACTCGGCCTAGAAGTTAGGCCCGAATCTGGCGTGTCACATTGAAGTGTTTTTCGAAACCCAGGTTTTCATTGAACAACCCTTCTTACAATCAAAACTTGTTGCCATTTAAAACCTCGATTTTGTTTGGTTGTTTTTAAAATGTGGTTTATTAAAAGTCATTCTCTTGTAAAATGCTATTACCTTTAAAACCTTATTTGTTGCGGAAGCTTAATTTAAAATAGTTGCGGAAACGTGATATTTTCAAAAATAGTTGTTGTTTTGGTGTTCTAGTTCTAGCAATTATAAACCTAAAAATAAGATTCCAAATTTAGTACCCAGAAAATAGAAAGGCCTTATTACAACCTAAAAATTAGTAAATAAGGTAAATAAAATCCAAAGTAAGTCTAAATGTGTGGCCAGCTCCAAGTCCCTCGTAGCACCGAACCATCTATGTATGGGGATTACTGCTGACGATTAAAAAGGGGTGAGTTTACAAAACTCGAGTGTAATCCCTTACTAGAGTAATGATCGATGTCTGAAACATAAATTGAAATAGTCGGCCAAAGCCCTTTAACAGTGACATTACAATCCAGTTCAGGGTATGTATGGGCCAAAGCCCAAAATAATATCATTTGGGTCACAACCCATAGCAGAATCAATTGGGCTTAGCCCATTACAGAACAGATGCAGTGTGGGCCTTAGCCCTAAACAGAACAGAATCAAAATAATCAAACATGCAAAAACCCTATCCATCCAGCCTCTATACACTAGCTTTGTCCAACCATACACATCATGTGGGGATATAGTATCAACCCACCCATCCCTACACACCACATAATAGTACCAATGCGGCACTAAATAGAATTTGCAGCAGAGCTGCCAGAATAGTAGGCTAATAGCCATCAGAAATATGTAACAGTGCTGCTAGAACAGAATACTTACTCCTATCACATAACCCAACCCCATGTTATGCAACATACACCAGTGGCATGCTATAAATTTTATCAGGCATGTAAATAGAACAAATATACCTATACAAATCATCTCATGGCATGGCATACATAGTCATCCATATATCCTATAGAGTCAAAATATCCTGTAGAGTCAAAACAGACCTTTTACCCATGAGGGGTATTTCGAACATTTTTACCAGTTCGGGCCCATACGCATTTAGGCCCATCAGAAAGCCCACAGTCTTCTCGAGCGACTCATGCGGCCAAAGTAATGCAATCAGTGTTAATGGGCCTATGCCCAATGAGAAGGCCCATATGGGCCCACACGCTTGTATGGCCCATTTAGTCCAGAAACAGCCATAGTTATGCAAACTTCACAGTCCAAACAATACTAACCACATCACATACATTTTATCCATACGGGCCCACAAGCCCATTGGGCCCACACAGCCTATTTCGGCCCAACAAGGCCCAGAACAACGCAAGACCACGAGAGTGCTCGCGGTGGCCTCTACAGACTAATGCCCATGTTCATGGGCTCGGTTCACTACACGTACACTCGTGTGGCAACCATTGTCATACTTTCAGCTTTTCGACATTTCGGCATTTGTCGATCTATGGTTTGGGTGGTATGTGTACACACCTTGTTTACAAAACGTGTTGAAGTCCAGGACCATAGACCTTGACTGGCTGAGTGTGATTTCAGCCACCCCAAAACGCTGACAAAGATTGCTAACAATCTCCTTGATGGTTATTTGCACATTAGGCGGATTCATTACTCATGATGCTTAAACTTGTGGTTTGAATCCACATATATTGGCCCATGGAAAACGCAAATCTTAAAGTGAGAAAAAGGCATTTGGCCAATACCAACCCAAGCCAACATAATCTAGTTCGAATCAATTACAATGAACAACATTACCTTGGGTCAAGAACTAGCAAAAATGTTCCAATCGTATCTGCAGCGCTAGCGAACTCCTTCACTCCTCAAGGATTACTTAAACCAGAATGGACACCATAACCAAGAAAAAAGATAAGAATCGACATTAGAGAAAAAAAGGAGAAAAGCCAAAAAAAACAGAGACATAGAGACTTACCGATCGATATTTAGCCAACAAAAATCGATTGAATGAAAAGGAAAAGAGGATAGGATCGAGAGAGGGAGAGGGAGAGTAGAAGAGAATCGGCAATGAAGGACTAGGGAAAAGATTGATGGAGCAAAATAATATTTGACTACAAGGGAGGAAAATGTTCGGTTACACAAAACTAAATGTGAGTAAAGGCAAAGTACCAATAATATTCAAAAGGAGAAAAGTGAGGGAGAGAGAAGAAGTTGATCAAGCAAACCACGAAAATGGAGAGTAAAACCACAACTTGGCAAAATCCTGAAATGAGAATGACCAATTACCAATACCTAGCTGAATTTTACCCCAAAAGAACTCCCCAATTTCGTTCATCCTTCCACACACTAAATTTCCCCCCAACACCCCTTCGCAACCGAAACACTAAGTGTCAGAGTTCGAACTCGGCAAGACTCTTCTTCAAATTCAAACTTGATTGATTTTCTCCTTAAGTTCCTCCCATCCATCTCTTCAAATTCGACTAACAATCACCCCATTCAAATCTGTTCAAACTCTTGGTGTTTCGGTTAAACACAACTTCCTCCTAAGGCCACTAGCAAAAATAATCCTCATTTGCACAAGCAAGGATTCGAACCTCAAACCAAATAGCACACTTCACACGCCACTATCCACTAGACCACAAGCTCTTCTTATGTCATACTTTACCAAATTTTATTTATAACCCTACTAACCAAAGATAGGGGTTTTATTCACTTAAAACAAAAATTTTGCTAAAGCCTCAGTTTGAACCTAGGACTTTTCCAACACGCCCAAACACTCTTAAATCACTTATTCATTAAAGAAAACAAGAAATTTGTGTTAATTCTTGCACACATAAACTTTTATGTGTACCCTCCTAGCGGCTCCCACGTACAAGGCCCAATCTTACTAGGCCCAAATTCAGGGCGTTACAGTTCAGGCCGTATGAGGATCTAAACGCCCGTGCGCGGTGTTGCATATGACCGTGTGATAGAGGCACACGCTCATGCGGTGCAGGGACACGGCGTGTGAATAGTTCGTGTAACTCACTATCCAATTTCGATAAAATCAAGTGCAGGGCAGACATGACCGTGTGAAGGTGTCACATGCCCGTGTGGCCATCAAACACAGCTGTGTGTCACATAACACAAGCCCGTATGGAATCCCTAGGCCCTAAATTAGTTACACAATCGTGTGGTCAGTTGTGTGACCCCAAAACTCAGAATCCTAATTCCCAAATCCACACGCCCATGTGCCCAAAGGACACAGTCATGTAAAAATTGAAAAAATCCCCAAAATCGGCTGTGTGGCACCCAAAACTAGTTAGAAACCCTAGTTCCCAAATCCACACTGCCGTGTGCCTACGGCACACGCCCATATGGCTGTCAAGGAGGCTACGAAACCACCCCAATTTAGCCCAGAAAATACTATTTTGGCCACTAGAACCGTACCTAACCTTTTCCCTATCAAATTATATTAGAAATCAACGATTTCCCTTCACTTCTATTGTTTAAAAACTCAAAAAAATGGCGGAGTTATTACATAATTACGAAAAACTGAAGGAAAGGGATTCGCAACACAAGTTAGCAATCGATTTAAGAGTAGAAGGTAGTAACTAGATTAGAATCCCACACCTGTTTTTACGACAAATGAGATTACTGAGGAGTGAAGTTCCAGGACCTACAAACCGCATTTGTTTTTAGAAGAAAAGAAAAAGCACAGAGAGAATAAAACCAAGAAACGTCCCACAAAAATAAAAAATAAAAATAAAAAAATATTCAAAAATAATATAAAAATAATAGTAAATAAAAACTAATATATATTAAACGCATAATTTAAGAATTGTAAATAATCATAATTATTAACTTAAACAAAACAAAATAAAAAGGTTCCCCCAAAATCGCGTACCCTAATACTCAAACCTAGAAGCTCAAGGTACACTAACACTCACTCAACCACTAGACCAGCAGGCCCATTCTGAATCTAAATTGCACAACTTAACTTATGTGCGCAACCTCCTCGCTATCACTACACTCAAAACCCAGAACTTCTAGGCCTAAAATTTTGGGCGTTACACTACGTCTACCTTGAGTGTTCATGGTTTCGAAAGAGTCTAAGTAGTTGAAATATATCTACAGTTGTCATGCAAAAGTTCAAATATTAGCTAGAGTATTCATTATTGATATTGGGTATTAGCAAGGGGAAGATAAAGAAGAGATGATGGTGATGACAAGGAGGTCGTCGGCTTACCAGTGATAAGAGGAGAGCTGAAATACCTAAAGAGGAGGGGGAGTAGAAAACAAGAGGAAAGAGATGAAGAGAATGACGAGGAGATTGTGTGAAACACTATAAATCTAGGGTTGCTGAGAAGAAGTGGTGATGCCCTCTATATTGCACATTGGGATATTTATAGGCAATGAGTCTCTTATCTAATTATATCATGTCACCGATAATCTCGAGATAAGAGTTTTGGTCATGTGTAGCTCTAACATTCTTTTTTTGAGGGTATACAAGATTGTTAGACCTCAGTGGTCCCTAGGTGGTTCCCTCTTAAGAAGGGCACACCAGCTACTAGAGAGTCTGCTGTCAGTGGTTGGCTAAGGATGGATGATCTTCCCATGAGTGATATGAAACATGCAGGTGGTTGGTTCTTGAGTAATCATCCAGACGGGATACGGGGGGAGATCCTTAGTGGACGCCTTTCCAGTGGCTTCCCATGGTCTTATGTGTCCAAGACGGAATAGGGGTGTAACATTTATCTAGATTTAATTTTATGGAAACTAAAATTTTAAGAATCAAATAAAATAACTATTCTTTTTATAGAACCAAAGGTTTATAACTTGGAAAAAAGGACAGTAGTTATAATTATTTTAATAAGATATACAAATATAAAAAAAATAAACACAAGTTAAGCAAACTAAAATGATTTTGAGAGCTTTTGAAACTTCATAAAACATTTCAAAAGTTTAGAAAATAACTTGAAAACTGATTACGAAAATATTTTATTATATTAAAACATTTGAAAATAAAAATAACACATTTTACTATTAATTCAAAATAATAATAAATAATGTCACAATTGTTTCGTTCTTCATTGATATAATCCTACTATAAATAATATAAACATGCATATCCTAATAATATAAATATTTTATGTTACCATAATAATCTAGCCAAATCAAATTTATATGATATATATATATATATATATATATATATATATAAGGTATACTTTATATCTTTTTATTTTTTAACGTTGTCATCTTTAAGATTTCAAACTAAATTCTCCTATTAGACATACAACATTTGTTGGTATTTTTTTAAACATATCACAAATTAAAATTTATATGATGTAAAAAATTAATTAGATAAAATAAAATAAAAAATATGATTGAAATGATAAATTTGAAACTTTAAGATATTGAATACTCAAATACTGGTCTACCCACATAAATTATGTGTGGGTTAATTAATTAAATTGAGCTAATTTAACGATTTAATTATTGGTATAATAGTAAGTTATATCTTAAAAAGCAAATGAAAAACAAAAATTCATAGAGTCCAATTATTAATGTTTTGAAATATTTCTATAAAATGTGTCATTTTAAGTAAAACAAATTAATTTATTATAATTTTTTTTGACATAATGCCTAAAAGAGTCATATTCCCTATTCAACCTATAAATAGAAGGATAATGTACTTCAACGCATTCGAGCTCACATCTTCTTATACTGGTAAAATTGTTAATGATTAAGATTAAATTAACTTATTATATTAGCATATCTATCTTTACAATCCAATAAGATGTTAAGCAGTGTAGTGGGTAGACTAATATATCTCTTATTTCATATAAAATTATGATATAAACTATCATTTGGGCAAAGCCCACCAATAAGATCACTCGGGACAAGATGTTTGAAAGCAGTTAGACAGCCACCGTCAAAAATGGCCAACAGAGCAACATGCGATGGCGGTGATGCTGTGTTTGTTTGTCTCATACTTTCTACTTTCTCCTCCTCAATTTCCTCCCATCATTAATTTTTACAAATCTCGATAACTTCCTTTTCATAAATGTATTGTTACATAATTTTTTAAAGTTTATCAAATCGATATATCATCTAACTAAATCAAACTTTCATAATAATAAATCTATCTATGAAATTTATAGAAAAATGGCTTCAATTACTCACCTAATCAACTGACGGAATGCATGAGGGTCTGAAAGCTTTCTCTTTGGTTTTTTTCTCTCTTATTTGGACGATAGAATTGAGTTGAAGAAAATGCCACTAAATTTTAACTTATATTTTTATTTAGAAATTAATTAATTTAATTTAATTCAACATAGTCAAGTTTAACTTCACTAATTTTAATATTAATCAAGTTTAATGGTTTCTCACATCATCATTCACTATCATCAATTTAAAATGCTTTCATTATCATTTTGGATTTTTACTAATTGTTATTTAAGTCCCAAGTCTTTTGGTAATTAAAATTTTATAACAATTGGACTTCTATAATTTACTCTTTGAGCTTTAATTAACTATTTAATTGACAAAATTGCTTGATCAATCTTCAATAGATTTTTACATGAAGCCCATAAACACTCTTATTTTATATTTACGACTCAATTTATAGAAATAGAATTCTAAAATCGTATTTCCTGGTACTACTAAAAATTATACCCACACATCTTTCGAGTAAAAAATTAACTTAAAATTTGGATTCAAATTTTAATTATAAACTTTGGAAAGAGTGCAATCTCTAGATTCCATTACAAGGAAAAACTCCTTTTTATTATTCCCTTCAGTTAATATTTGATCCAATAGTTGTCTAAACTTGATCTTGGATGGAAGTTGATATTTTCAAGTGTCGTGTTGACTTGCTTTTGAAAAGGGTTTGGACCTCCTTCTTTAGTTGAATTAGACCTATAAATGACTTTTATTCAAAATTGATATGGCATTTGTCAGAATTTCATCAAGTTTTCTAATTTCTTCAAAGATTTCTATAGAGAATTTATGTACTTCTTGAACTTATAAATATGTGTTGAATGGCTTGAAGGTGGCCGTTTTTAAAAGGCCAGTCAGTCAAGTAAAAAAGAATTTTCTTGTAAAATTTAACTTATTCATTTGAGTATTCTACAAGAATTAAAGGAAAATATCCCAAAAATACCAAAAAAAACTAAAAATTACCGGAAAGGACAGGTTTCAAAAATATTGACCGGAAAGGGCAATTTCCCCAAAAATCGCGTCCCACGTCGGTAGATTTTTTGGGAAAGCTAAAAAGCGCGTCCATGGGGAGCGCTTTAGGCCACCTCAAAGAAAAAACGCCCCACGAGGCGCTTTTCTTGGTGGCCTCAAAACGCCCCCATGGACGCGCTTTAGGCATTTTTGGGGAATCTTTCCCGTCCACTTGCAATGTGAAAAATGAAATAATTTTTTGGACAGTAGTCTCCGGCAAAATAATTTTGAAGAGACGTTTCAGAACAAACCGTGGCCGAAAACGCTCTCACGTGGACGCGCTTTTGCTCTGATGGTTTCCGCAAATTTATTTTGAGGAGACGTTTTGAACAAATAGTGGCCAAAAACGCTTCAAATAGGTGCACTATTACGAAGCATCGAAAAGCGCTCCCACGTGGACACACTTTTGCTACTGATCTTTGTCCGGCAAAATTAGGCTATAATCACCAAATTGCATTCTCGGTTAGCGAAAGCATTCAAGCAAAAGAAAAAAAATTGAAAATGAGTGAACGTATTAATGGTGTTATTTACTACGATGATGAAGTCGTGACACCAAAATGGTGTTATTTTCTTATCGAGAGAACACAGTAGCGATTGAATTTTAATCGAAACGTCGATTTGGTAGAACTTCAAAAGAATTAGGCGTAAAATATTCGAACAATGCCAATGAAAGTTCAGTCTATTAAGTATAGATTTTGTGCTTCGTTGATCCGGTGAGATATGACGATTCGACATCAAAGGTCCTCGAGCCTTGAGGCAATGGTGGAGACTCATTTTGCCAATGGATCGCCTATCTCGAGTTATATGTAGAATTTTCATCTCCAAGTGATCATTTGCTACCTCAACATCTAGTATCGTTCGAGGGAATACACGACCCAGTGTCGACACTCTGTAAGTGGGAGGCAAAACACAGAAGTGCCCGTGTGCGGTGGTAGTATGGAAAACATAACCCCGCACGACACTCGATTGGTGGATGGGACATGCATATTCGTCAATCGACGTCGGATGACGTAAACACGTATTGGGGATGTCATCAACTTCTAGTGGATGGCAATCCACATACGATTGGAATCTTCTACGAAAGATGTTTAAGGAGGATGATGTACTACCGACGGCATCCACCAGTGAGGGCCCTCGTTTGTTGCGAGTTATGGAGGATCGGACGATGAATCCGATGTGGATCCACCTCGGGAGCCGGGGCACGACGGTGCGAAGTTGGACTATTTTCTCGAACCGGGCCGTTCCAATTGTACTGAAGATGTTGAGGGCGGTTCAGACGAAGAAGAAGAAGATCCGCTATTCAGGGCATACTCGCCTCCAGCGCACATGTATAATGTCGATCTATCTCAAGATGATGCATTGGAGTTTCCTAAACTACCACACCGGACGCGTGACCGTACAAATTCTTCGTTGGATTCGGACCAATTAGAAGTTGGTAACCAATTTTCCAACAAGAACACTTTTCTTGGTGCATTGAAACAATACAACATCAGGAACGGGGTTAACTACACTATGGTTAAATCAAAGCTCGATAGGTACGAGGCGAAGTGTCTTTGTGCAAGGCGGCACATGTGCATGGAAAATCATGGCATCGTTGAGAAAAGGACGGGGATATGGGAGGTGAAGAAGTACAAAGGTCCGCATACATGTCTTACCAGACAAGTACCACTATGTGTTTAATGATTTGAGTAACACTAATATTATGTAATGTTGCATTATTTAACGTACTTCATTGACAGTGTAACACAAGATCATCCGAGGATGGATTCGGACATGTTGGTGATTTAATAATCCGACGGTGAAGGCCGATCCTAAAACTACAAAGTCTTACCTTAATTGGCAATATTCGTAGCCAAATGGGGTATCGCCCTCTTCTGAAAAGGCTTGGATAGCCAAGCGAAGCGTTGGAAAAGTTGCACGGTCGGTGGGGCCTTCATATAATGAAGTGTGGCGGTGGTGTAAGTCTTTGGAGAGATATGTCCCGCAAAGACAACTGTGAATTGAAATGGAACAACCGTACTACAACAATCGTCGCTTCGTGGATGCGCAGTGTTCAAGTGCTGATACGGACATTTAAGCAATGCCGAGATGCTTTTACATCTGCAAGCCATTGGTACAAATTGACGGTACCTTCATGTATGGTAGATATACGCATCGGCTATTGCTAGTGTGGCACAAGACGGCTATGGGAGAATCCTTCGATTGCGTTTGCAATAACACCGAAGTCGGTGATGACGGGACTTCTTCCTATCTAGGTTAAGGAGGCATATCTTCCTCAACGACATATCGTTATATCGGATCGGGGCCTGGAATACTTGCGGCAATAGAGCGACAGGGAAGCATGTGGCATCGCACACCATCGATATTGCACGAGGCATGTGGCATCCAACTACTATGGGCAACACCGATCTAAAAGATGAAATGGTAAGTGACCGATATGGGTATGAAATTTCTATTAATATAATTTCTTTTGAAATTTTCAATTTATTCGCAATTGAATAGTGGTATGTAATATTCGATATCAACGTATATTGGCGAGTACGAGATCAATAAAGACCATTTTCACAAGATGTTGGCCATTTATGCGAAGATAACGCCAAAAGCGCAGAGTACCTGTGCAATATTCCTTTTGAACAGTGGACACAAGCATATGATGGTGGCCTACGATATGGTCATATGACCACAAACCTGGCCGAATGCATAAATTCTGTGCTAAAAGGAACCCGTCATCTGCCGATTCTGGCGGTTTTGAGGAGACATATTTTCGTTTAAGCGGCACTATTTTCAAAGAAGCGGCGAGTTATCGAGGCAGATGCAAGGAGGCCATGTATGGAGCCCGAAGGTCTTGCAAGAAATTAACCGTGGGAAGGCACGGGCGAACACGATGCACATAGTTTGTCACGACCGCGACAGCCTATGGTTTCGTGTCACGGAGTTTGATGACCGAACCAAGGTATTGTTGGCGGGCATTATCGTGTACACTTGACAAATAGGACATGCGATCGTGGGATATTTGATGCACCGTTACCCATGTGCTCATGTACTTACGGCTTGTCATAATCTTCGTCTTGACCCCATGAGCTATGTCGACGAAGTCTACAAATTAGAAAACATGTACAACGTGTGGAGACACGTATTCCCACCGATCCCGGATGAGCGTAAGTGGCCATCGGTATCGCTTGCACCGTATAAGTTTGTTGGGATAGAGAATTGAGACGAAACCAAAAGGTCGACCTTCCTCGACTAGAATACACAACAATATGGATATCCGAAACCGACCAACCAAAGTCGGCGATGCGGGTGGTGTAGGAACCCGGCCATACATCTTGCTCGTGTCCAAATCGGACTAGTTGATCGTGTTCTTAGCTTGTTTGTCTCTTCTTGGCTATGTAATTTCATTTTTTGGAGGAAAACTAAATTAAATCATTTCTATCTTATCAAAGATATTAAAATTAAAATAAAAAATTAAAATACAAAACAAATAAAAGTAAACTCAATTTTATTATATAAAAATTAAATTTAAAAAATTAAAAAATTAAAAAATTAAATTACAAAAAAAAACAAACTCAAATTGTATTAAATATATTACAACTTAATTACAAAAAAAAACCAAACCTATTTTGTCAAAGTTATTAAAATTAAATAAATTAAAAAATTAAATTACAAAAAAAACAAACTCAAATTGTATTAAATATATTACAACTTAATTACAAAAAAAAAAAACAAACTCAAATTGTATTAAATATATTACAACTTAATTACAAAAAAAAAAAAAACTCAAATTGTATTAAATATATTACAACTTAATTACAAAAAAAAAAACCAAACCTATTTTGTCAAAGTTATTAAAATTAAATAATTTAAAAATTAAATTTAAAAAATTAAAAAATTAAAAAATTAAATTACAAAAAAAACAAACTCAAATTGTATTAAATATATTACAACTTAATTACAAAAAAAAACCAAACCTATTTTGTCAAAGTTATTAAAATAAAATAAATTAAAAAATTAAATTAAAAAAAACAAACTCAAATTGTATTAAATATATTACAACTTACTTACAAAAAAAAACCAAACCTATTTTGTCAAAGTTATTAAAATTAAATAATTTAAAAAATTAAATTACAAAAAAAAACAAACTCAAATTGTATTAAATATATTACAACTTAATTACAAAAAAAAAAAAACCAAACCTATTTTGTCAAAGTTATTAAAATTAAATAAATTAAAAATTATATTACAAAAAAAACAAACTTGAATTTTATTAAATATATTACAACTTAATTACAAAAATTAAACCTTAATTACAAAAAAATTAAACTCAAATTATATATTAATTTACAATTACTCAAATTAGGGGTTTAGGGTTTAGTGCGGATGCTTGGGTGGGAACCAAGTGCCACTGGGGCGATCGACGATTCTGCGCTAGATTCCTCCTTCTTCTAGCTTCCTGAGGGGTCGTGGAACCTCGGTGGGAATCCGATCCCTCCGGCGGTGGGTCCAGTTACAGGCATTGCGATGATGACCCACCTTGATAAAATAATGACCTCGGAGGTGTTTGCATAAATCACGGAGGGTGATGCATCATGTACGGTGAAGGAGCTGGTAGAAAGAATCGCTCCCCGACGGCACCTCCTCTAATCCCACACCGATGTCGGCCTCATGATCGGTGGCTAAAAGGAGTTGTCGAACGGACTCGAACCCGCCATGCATTCCAACACAGGGGGACTAGAAAAGGAAACATATATGGGTTAGGAGGATACATGTAAGGCGCAGTGCGACTTTGGCATAAATCGTGGACGTTGTGTTGTCGATGTTGTCACCGAATCGATGGGCGGTGATTGTATAGGCGCTGTTGATGGGCCCGGTGGATCGTAGGCGCTTGTTGCTGGGCCGCCTCATCACCCATTCTCCTTGAATGTAAAGGGCCCGACGTTCCCTTCGCCATGAATTTGCCATCGCTTCTCTTCACCGACAACAGATCTGACTTGCCATGGATTCTAAACCATGGCATGTACTCCAAGACGCACGCTAACTCAGGGAACTACGATCGGTTCCGGTTAGGTAAAAAGTCATCTGGGTTCTCCCGTCTTGATATGTTCGACCAAAATATTGGCCAATCCATGTCTTTGCCCAGTAAGTCCACACTTGTGCTCATCATCGAGCACCTCAGAACCACGGAATCGATTGTCGAAATCTAAATTGCCGCATAACTCGATCGACGGTGCATCTCCACGGTCGCGTAGGTGATTAGCGGGACCTTAACGTGCAACTGCTCGGATTTTGGAGGAACTCCTCCGAATTCTTGCCCAATTTCGGGATCCTCATCGATGTCCATTGAAACTATATTAACATTACCAAAATATTAGTTATATACATAAATACTAAATTATAATAACGAAATTGACACTTACTTGTGATTCCACCGTTGTTCCAATAGGAGCCGTATATCCTCAAGCGAGTCAGGTATTCCAACATGACTTGTCGGATGGTTCCACCTAATTAAATAAACTTTTAGCATGCAATTATACTATAAATCTATGACATAATTGTAAAATATAATATTAAATTTACCTCGTTATCAATGGGAATGAATATGGCTGGTCGAGTCGAGGACGTAAAAATGGAAATCGAAACCATGCCCATGACTGCAGTAGTGATAGGCAACCTCCGATTTTTGCTTTATCCGCACCGTCGCCCGACATCTCCGGTACAACCTCGATAGCACGCGGACCCCAACTCAATTCACCGGCTGCTCTGAAATCAACAAGTTTCAGGAGCCATCTCAAGTGGACGAGGTTTCTAGAGAGGTCCGGCATCAGATAGCCTCCAATTATCTGAAGTATGTATGCCCATGCATACCGTATTCTTTCATCTTGATCGAATCTTCATTCGCTCACGGAATGTCTCGTAACCAAACCATATCGATCCGACCTCCTTGCAATTTATCCGGAATGGCACCCGGAGCTCGTAGCATACTGCCATCCAATCGAGAGATGTTACGGACGGTGACTACCGACCCGTCCACCAGTAATCCCAAGCAGAATCGCACATCTTCTAAGGTGATGGTACACTCTCGCATGGCGATGGAAAGTGTGCGTCTCGGTCTCCACCTCTCTATCAACGCTACCGATCAAAACCGGGTCCAACTTGAACCCCTACCTATCGTGGCCACGTGCAAAAACCCGCTTCCATGAGTAATTCTCGATCAATGGCGATGGGGACCGGGCATGTTGCGAATATAACATTGCAACACCGATCTACGATTTTTAAAAATAATAAAATTTAAAATTAATTAAAATTACATAATTAAAAATTTTAATAATATTGAAAAATTAAAATTCAAACTTACCATTTTCAATTCTTTGGGCGCCAATGTGATTCTTTGTCTAGGCGATGTAAATCCCGACCATTGTACTCGATAAAGAATTTTAAATTTTCCAAAAAATAAATATATTAAAAAATTATAAACGGCTTTTTAGTAAATGGTAGAAGACTATTTTGAAATTTAAGCGTAAATTTCAAGGGCTTTGAGAGAAACTTGAGAGAAAATTGAGAGCAAATTGAGAGAAAATTGAGAGAAAAATGAGAAAGGATTGAAGTGTTAAAAAAATGAAGGGTTGGGGGATATTTATAGGTTTTTTTTCCGTTGCTTTTTGATCGTTCTTGACCTAAAGCGCGTCCATGGAGGCGCTTTAGGCCACCTCAAAGAAAAGCGCCCTCGTGGGGCGTTTTTTTTTTGAGGTAACCAGCGCCCCCATGAACGCACTTTTAACCTTTCTAAAAAACGCTACCGACGTGGGCGATTTTTGGGAAATTGCCCTTTCCGTCAATATTTTTGAAACACATCCTTTCCGGTAATTTTGATTTTTTTGGTATTTTGGGATATTTGCCCAATTAAACTCTTTTATTTATTATTTATCTCATATTAACTTAATTAATTAGAAATAAAATAATCATTTAATATTATCAATTAAATATTTTATTTTAATTAGTGATAAATTATTTATCTCCTAGATAAAAATAATTATGACATAAATATGATATCATATTTTAACCTATGGTAATTTCGACTTGACATATGAATTTTTTGTAACTAATTCGAAAATTTCTTCATCTACAAATGCCCCTTAAAACTTGATCACATGCACGAATGTTGGAGTGTGATAAGTGAACTGTTCTTGAAATTTCATAAGCTAAGCATCATTTACTTGAATTGTCTTGTTAAAAAATGAGAAATTAATTTTCACCTCACAAGTCCTTTTTGAATAAAAAATAATTCATTCATTTTTCACGAATTTGCTAGTAACTTCGTGCACTTTGATTTCTTCATTTGATGCAACGTAACTAATAAAGTTTCAACTGACTATTAGAGTTCCACTTTTGTTAGGACTTATTGAATTCCTAAAACAAGGGAAGCACGGTCCATATTTTTAAAGAAAATCGATATTCAATTCCAATTTAGTCTTGAATATTAAATTCACTAGGACTAAAATTAAATGCTTTATGTATGCTCTCTTTAGCCTTCAAGATTTTTCGATTTTTAGAAGTGAAACACATCGAGAATCATTAAGCAAGCATCGAAAAGAGTTGAGATATCTTGTATAATGAATATTCATCTACTTCAGAGTTTATCAACTTTAAAAATCAAATGATTTTTTTGGGGTGATTGAACCTGTCGATAAAAGCAAGTTTCCTATGTACCTTCCCTTTTTAAAGGATCGAGTCATGGCATACTTTAATTTTTTTTTTTTTTTTTTTGAATGTGCAATATAAGCTTGTGCTTTGGAGCATCATTGTTTGGGCTAAATAATTTAAGCTTATGTTTAAGAATATCAATATTTTGGTGAATAGTTTAAGCTTGTACTTAAGAGTAAAGTGACAGTTTAAGCTCATGCCTAGGATCGTTTCATTTTATTGGCTTCTTTGACATGTGGCTAGAGTCCAACCATGACCATTTTGATATTCTACAAATAGGTGATTGCCTTATCCCTTGGAAATCTATTGTCTTGCTTTTACCTGGAACCTATGTAATAAGATAAAAAATTGTAAAATTTATGGTTTTATCCAACTTATTGGATTGAGAAACCATAGTGGTTGATGTCAAGGTTGATGATGCTACTTCTTCAAACTCGATTTTCTCTTCTTCATAGAGTTACATGATCTTATCTTTCAACATAAAATACTTCTGAAGAAGATGGCTAATAAGTTGGTGGTATTTTTTATAGTTGGGATCATCTACGTGATTGGCTTCTTTAAGCCGCTTCATTTTTGGCAACTGAATCAACTTAGCTTTTATCAATTCTTCAAGCATCTTTGGAACATCAATATTAAGGAAAGAATACTTCTTTTGTTGCCTCTCCGTCAATGTGACTCTTGTTGTACCTTAAACTTGAGTTGAAATGGGTTTCACATTCATCATCAGTTGAAACTCCCTTATTATGGATTACTTACTCAGGAAGTTCTTGATTTGTAGTAGTTGTCATACTTAACTCCATGTTGTGACCTTGAGTATTCTTCAAAGGACTTTGCCTTGATGCCTTAAAGAATGTAGCATAAGCCTCAAATCATGCCTTGTATGCACATGTCGATGGGAGAGGATTTTGACAATTTCTCTTTCCAGTTTAGACTTAGATTCCTCCACCAGTGGATGTTATTGATGACTGGCTCATATTTCCACTTTTTTGAGCTTGTGATCTTGGTCATGCTAACAATATGAAGAGTGATATAAAATCGATTGTGAAATTGCTACTCAAGTTCTTCCTGATTGTTAAACATTTTATGCTCAATATCAGTGTACCAATCAAAAGCACTTCCTTACAATGATCGAATAAAATGTTCCACCATGAGATCTCTATCAGTGTCGATGTTATTACAGGTTTCCAAAAAGTGAGAGACATGTTGATGTGGATTTATTTTTCCATCAAATTGTTGGAATTTTGAAGGTTGATAATTTTCAAGCATCATTAAATGCTTAATCCTCTAAGTGTATGGCTTTAAGTATGCATATGAAGACAGAACAACACTTTCAACTCGGTCTTTAATGGATTATTTAATAAGGTCCTTGGGTTGACCAATAAGGAAAACTCAGTTGATTATTGGTTGAGGATCTTAGGCAACTTGTACATGTGATTGTTCAACAACCTCCTCTTGTAGATTCTCATGTGAGACTTCTTCATTGGTTGGCCTTTTCCCTATAAGATCAAGGATCCTCTTCATTATGAAAGCCATCTGGTCATCTCTTTCTTTGAAACTTATGGTAAGGCTCTATATCGTTTTTATGAGAGAGACCACTTGTTCTTCTAATGATGTGGCACCATTTTTCATGATATTCATCATTACAAAATTTGGTTTTGAGGGAGATGTAGAAATAGAGTTATCGTCTAGTTGACTCTCTTTCCCCTCAAATGATAATTGTTGAGCTATACTTTATCTTGTTGGGAAATGTGCCCATATTGTAGTAACATGTAACCGTTTTCTATTTATTTAAATAATGAATAAATAAATAAAGTTAATTTTATATTTCACTATTATGTCTTTTGTATTTTTTGTCTTTTATATTTTTTTCATGCATAGCGAAATTGTGACAATCAAATATTAACTCATTAATTGTCTAAAGTTCAAATTGAAGATAAGTGACATTGTAAAGAACGTTTACATTGAGAGAAAGACAACTTACTTCAGTAGATAATCTAAATGAGTCTGTAATCCCATAAAAGAATTAAAGTGAACATTTGATTCGAATATTGAGAATGATTCTTATGTCGTCTACAATTCCAATTGGGGAGATGACTAGTCTTTGACTATCGGAATAGTTGATTCCATGAGTAGAGACATGGATGTATTCATTAGTAGAATGGTACATTGGATTGGACACAAGATGAATTAATTTTGAATATGTTTGTGAATTAATTCACTTGTAACATTCATGGTGTGATTTACTTAAATCCTAAGTTAGTCACTGACCATGTGTATGCAACTCATGTGCTTTGATATAAGTGGAAGCTTATGCTTTAAAAATGATCGAGCCTATAGTCGGTATATTGGGCACATGGCTTGTGTATGGCATGGCTTTACTAGCAACAATGAAATTCATAGCTCAAATAAAGAGTTAATGATATCCTCTCATTGGTATTGTGAGGATTGATAAATATGGAACGTGGCCACGGATTGCTCATTCTTGAACGAGCAATTTATCATAGTCATTTGTTGAAAGTGATCATATTAATCATTAAGAAGACACAATGGTGACAATGAGATAAAATAGGATTGTATTGAGTGAACGGATTTAACTCAAAGGAATCAAGGATATCATATGAGGGTAACAAACACATGACGAGGTCATTGGACAAATCAGTTGGATGAATTGCTTCCGTAAAGAGTATATAACAAGGAGTTTTTTTAACATCCCTTACCCATATTCAACGCTGGAATAGGGTACGAGGCATTACCAAACTTATACACCAACAATTAATCAATAGCAACACTCAACTTTCCACTCGAAATTAAAACTTTTCGTAACATCTCTTAAACAAGCCTACTAGGCTCAAATCAAACATTAGAAACGGTCCGGGATCAACTCGAACCTCTTTGAAACTCTTTTGAAAATCTTAGAAAAATTTTCACTAAACAGTCCACACACCCGTGTGGAGGAAGGGGCATGCCCGTGTGACATATCACATGCCCGTGTGACATATCACACACCCGTGCTCCACACCCGTATGGAATTAATTCTCAATTCGAACCTACAAGGGTTTTCACACGACCGGACACACGCCCGTGTCTCTAGCCCGTGTCCCTCATATGGCCTCGACATGCCCGTGTGCCAAAACCTTGGCATTCTATTTCTGACATCATCACCCGTAAATGTCACACGGCCAAGGTACAAGCCCGTGTCCTTCGGTCGTGTGGATAATTAAATTCCTAATTTCAGGTGCAGACTTCACACGACCTAGGCACACACCCATGAGGCAGATCGTGGGTTACACAAGCCCGTGTGTTTACTCGTGTGGACAAATTCTAGGCTATTTTCCAAGCCATCTTGCTACCCTCACATCCACACATTCATGCAACATCACATATCATTCTAATATCATCATTTATAACACTTAATTTCACATTTGATCCATGATAACCATACTAGCTTCACATACACAAGAGAGCGTTATTACTAGCATAACTATAATCGACATAAGCCATCATCCGAGGTTATACACAATTGATTCATTAACTGTTTTAGGCCAACACATTTGGCTACATTAACTATGACTCAATTAATCGAAAGATAAGATTCCTATACATGCTATATCTCAAGAAGACTTGAAACTTATACCCAAATGTCTGTGCGATAGTGTGAAAGCATTTCTGGCGATCTCCAGCCCGAGCTATCCCAAAGAGAACTAAGAATGAATGATTATGCCAATGCAATATTTTCAGAAATCATAAAGCAGAGTTTTTTAGAAAATTTCCAACCAAACTCCACAACACACCAAAAGAGAGTTCCCTAGAACTCGTCCAACCAAATCACAGCAACAAAAAATTATGGATATTGTCATCAGAGATTGCATATAAAACTTTCAGATCAAAAGTATATGTGGTCAAGCTACTATATTATAACAAAGCTGCTAGAATAAATATGAGTGGGCGAGCCACTATAATGCAGACAAGCTGTTAGGAAAAATGTGGTTAAACCACCAGAATGTGAAGATCATTAAACTTCTAGAAACTTCCTCTTTTGAACATCATCGCAAACCCTATGCAATGTATCATGGCATGCATATATAGAAGGAAAGTCACAAACATGTAAGACATGCTGGCATACAATAGCAGAAAACAGAAGGCATGAGGATCCATGCTTCGCAGAACAAGTTTATCAAATCTCATTGAAAACACATCAGTTTTGCCATGAAGTCACATGCATGGTTATACAAAAGATTTAGAGATACTCAAATTAACATATTCTGACATCACATGCTCACATCCAACATAGTAACACGGAAAACATACCATCGGAATTGATAGAACACAGATCATATACGTATAAATCACATACCCTAAACACATCATATGCAAAAGCATATTAAAAAATACCTCATTTTTAGGTCTTATTTAAGCAATATGGACCCTATAGAAGACCTACACTCGACTCATATGAAAAATATGACCAAGGGAAATTTTTAGAATTTGGGCCCACACGGCCGTGTGGCCTACACGGCCTACTAGACCAACTTGTGTAGCCCACATGGCCCAATTGGCCCAAATCATGTGGCTCATATGGTCTAGTACACGGCCTGTCACACAATCGTGTGTCACGACCTACCACATGGCCGTGTGGCGTCGATAGTTCCAGATTTTGGTTTTCGTCGTTTGCTATTTTCTCGAGTTTTTAGTATACACCTGGTCGTTTTTCTGTGCAAATCCAACCACGAGATTTCCAAAACCTAAAAGCATCACTAAAATGACTAATTTTTGTTACGAAACCCGAAACTTAATCAAAATTCCAAGCAAAAACACCTACATGGGGCCCCCATAAATAATATTAGAACACTTACTCCAATTGAAGAGAAAGATTCTAAGCCTCCCTCAATATTGGAGGATGATTTTTCGCCTCTCGAGATTCACTAAGTAAGGATTCAAAAATAAAAGAATTAATTCAATCAAACCTTCACCAAAACGACGTCAAAAAGGATTCTCACTACACCCCATAACCAAAACGAATAAACTTATACTTATACCCAACTTAATGTTGCAACGGAAACTTTAAAACCCACCAAAACGGGTACAAACTCCAACGATGAAACACCATATTCAAAGCATAATTAGTACAATTTTCAAAGCATTCTGATATTCTTTTGAAACTATTTTCACTTTCTAACTACCTTTATCTCTACATACATTATTAATTGTTTCGCCATTGAACTCTTTCATTCCATACTCATGAACTTACTCAACTTGACTCTCATAAAAATCTCATTGTGATTCAATAGTGGTAAGGGGGTAAGGTCGTAGAGCCCATAACTTGACTCTCGCGACTACATACATATGATTTAACATTCATCATTAATGAAATATCATCGTAGTCACACAACTTGCTCCAATCAAGTTTTCACGTTCACTTATGCTACAATTGTTTCTATCACCCATAATTTCGAACAGTGACTTCACTTACTCAAGCTCCACATTAATGTTTACTCGAGTACTCAACACTTAACTCCAATTTCTCTTACCATTACTTATCAAATTAGGGAATATCTTACGGGTTTGAGTATGTCGTTTACTTGATTTTCATAGTCCAACTATGGTCTTACTCGTATCACAACATCATAGCCCAACTATAATCTTACATGTCATCACGATCCCATAGCCTCGCTATGGTCTTACACGAAATCTCATATCGACACCAATTCCATATCCCAGATACGACCTTACATGGTAAAGCATGTCTATGCCAATGTCATATCCTAGATATGGTATTGCACGGATCTTATATCGATATCGACGCCATATCCTAGATATGGTCTTATACGATTTCATACCGAAGCCAGGTCCCAGACGTGGTCTTACACGGAATCACGTATCGTTACCAATGCGATGTCCTAGACATAGTCTTATATGGGATCACATGTACCGCCATGGTCCAACCACGGTCTTATTCATCATTTTATCATTGAACGACCATACTCATCTCATGCATTCTACTTAATCAAACTTCTCAGTTTAACTCCCACGCTATAATATGTGTGGCTTCATACAGAGTCACGAAATAAAACATTATACATCCTCATTCAAATAGTTGTACATACACACATATCCCGTTCTCTGGGTAAATTTATTCACTATATGCACCTAACCCAATAGGTTGAGTATATAACACTGTATGCATATCAAGCCAATACAGATAGGTTTATCACTTTATAACTCTCATTTCATACCTTATCACACACATGTCATAAACTTCTATTCATACCTCCCTGAATTTTCTCAATGCATAAGCACATTTCAATTACCTCATTATCACTTACAACATTATTGAAATTAGCTCGGTTGGGAATCGTCTCTGTCTTAACAAAATAATTTCATTAGAGCTGAGAGATATCACACTATCATGGTCCACATATGACATGTATAGCTAGACTCTTACTCACGCTAGGTTAGTTCGAGAACCGACTAAACCATAACTCTGATACCACTAAATGTAACACCACTTACCCAAATTCTATGTCGAAACTGGGCAAGAGGCATTACCAAACTTGAATTGCTTAATCATTCCACTTTAGGCTATGAAAATTCTTTCCAATTTAAAACTTTTTGTTCACCATCGTAACGTCCCCATCATAGGTCAATGAGACCCTTTACACCCATTCTAGATGTCGAGGAACCAAACCGAAACTTTTCAAACTTTTAGAAAATTTTCACCTAAACAAGGGTTACACGCCCGTGTGAAATGGGACACGCCCATGTGGTCACACACACCCATGTCCCTACGCCCGTGTCCTCGCCCGTGTGTAAATACTTTGGTATTTTGTTTGTAACGTTAGCAACCTCATAAGAGTCACAAGGCCTAGGCACATGCCCGTGTGGCTAGCCTGTGGTCGACACTGACTTACAACACTAACATGAAGGGGGCACATAACCAAGTCACACACCCATGGGGTTGACCGTGCGTCACACACGGCATAGACACACGCCCGTGTGTCTATCCGTGTGGACTAATTCAAGACTATTTTCCAAGCCATTAGACACTCTTATTTGCATACATTCATACACCATCACATAAACTTCACATATCATCAATTATAACTCTTGAATTATCACATTTAAACCATGAAATAAAGTCTTCGTCCCATACATGAGGGATAACTATTTCTGGTATAATTACAAATGACTTAAGCTATCATCTATTGCTACACACAACTGAACCATAACTCTCTTAGGCCAACACATTTGGCTATCTCAACTATGACTTAATCAACTTTAAAAAGAATCCCTATACATGTCATAACTCATAAGGACTTGAAACCTCATACCAAGTGTCTACTCGATAGTGTGAAAACATCTTCGACGGTCTCCAACCCGAACTAATTAAGCTAACCTATAAGAGATGGGAAAAGAAAAGGAGTAAGCACTAATGCTTAGTAAGTTCATATGCAAATAATAATCAATTATTGATATTCATTGATTATACTCAATCACAAGGTATTATAATGAGTTTTCTCAATCACAAGGTATTATAATGAGTTTTACTCTTAAACTCATGGTTACCTATTCAACCACTCATAACGCTTACTCATTTCGTCTCTTACCATATTCTAACCATATCTCGAGCTTAATGCTCACATTCATTAACATACATTTCCTGCACTTATCATCACAATTTTTCATGATACAACACATCATAATATATCACTAAGCCAACTTCAATGCCAAATCACTCGGTGGTTTCGTACTTAGCCCACCATCAATCTTTACTAGGGTGGCATCGCACATAGCCCACCAAATAGAGAGTTACGATGGTATTGCACATAGCCCCAAATAATAATCTAAACGATGGTATCGCACATAGCCCATCGTAAATAAGTAACAAGGTGGTATCGCACTTAGCCCACCGTCATGTGTTGTTATTATACATTTACATCAATATGTCGTCATTAATGTAGGTACGAAGCCAATGCCACATCCCCGAGGTGGTCTTTCATGGAGTCACCTCTAAAAGTCAATGCCATATCCCGGATATGGTCTTATATGGACTTTCACATCAAGTATCAATGCCATATCCCAGATATGGTCTTATACAATTTTCACATCAAGTATCGATGCCATATCCCGGATATGGTCTTATACGGGATCTTAACTCAGTGCTGAGGCCATGTCCCAGACATGGTCTTATACGGGACCCTACTCATTTCTCATCTCAATGATAGCATTTTCATATTCATTATAGTCCACTAGGACTTCAACATCTCATTCAACATTAACTACTCAATTTAGTAGAGCATCAATATAATGCCAAGCATTCTCAAACATGCTAACATAAATGTTGAATCTATCACATACAAACTTACCTCTCGTGGTGCGACCACGTACTTTCTCATTTTCGACATACCTGTTGAATCACTCAAATTGTGAAATAACAATCTTGAGTCTCATACACATAACATCTCATCGACATCATGCCCCCTATAGGGTCTTACATGAAATATCATATCGATGCCATGTCCCTGACATGGTCTTATTCAATATCTCACACCGAGGCCATATTCTAATATGGTCTTATATGGGACCTTAACATCATCATATCATGCTATTCGCATTTCCCTCTATTCTTATATTCAATTCTTTTGACATCTCGTAAAAAAATATTTAATACATTTATAGAGTAAATATACATTCCATACAACATTTTAATATTAAATAACTCACACATAATTGCAACATTTGCACACAAACTTACGTCAATATCGAAAGGGTAAAAAGGGGCCTATTTGTCCATATGTCTCTTTTCTCCCGTTCTAGGTCCGAATCTCATTTTCTTTGATCTAGAACAATAGAATTTATTCATTTAATCACTTATAAATCATAATACATCATACTCTATACTTAGACAAAAATGACTATTTTGCCCTTATACTTTGGTAAAATTATGATTTTGCCTCTAGGCTCGTAAATCACTTTTCATCACATTTTCTTATTAAACAAGCCTAGCTAAACTTTTGATCCTCTTACAACTATCCACAATTCCAATTATTTCATGAATTAATGAACAAACTACAACATTTGCATCATAGTCTCAATTAGGTGTTTTCATGACAACACATTTCACAAAAGTTGTTTCTCATCTTCCTAACATTCATTTTCTTCCATAAAACTCAGCAACCAACCTAAACTCTCTCATGGATAGTCTTTAGACTTTCAACCATATCACAAATTAGTCCCCTCATTAGCTAGCTTAAGCTTTGGGGACTCTAAAAACACAAAAATCATCAAAAATTATCATCAAAAGGACTTACTTGCAAGGATGAGATGTAGCTGAAATTTTCAAGCTTTCAAACCCTTAAGCTTTGCTGATATTTTCGGTTGGAGAAGAAAACAAAAATGAAAAGATGATAGCCTTGGCTTATTTCATCTTATTTTATTCATTTTTGTCAACTAATATCACCAACTATTGACCAAAATAAATGCTCTTGTCCCTTTGCATACTCTGGCCAGCCAACTCACTTAAAACAAGGCCAAATTGCACATTTGGGACCTCCAATTAAAATTCTATAGCTATTTGGCACCTCTAACAATTAAAATAGAACTTTCACACTTTATACGATGTAGTCCTTTTTCGCGATTACACATGAAATCGCTAAAATTAAAGCACCAAAATTTTCATGCACCTTTATAAACATGTTATAACACATAAAATAACATGAAAATAATTTTATCTAACCTCGGATTAGTGATCCTGAGATCACTGTTCTGGCTAGCCCCTAAATAGGGTTGTTACATGATCTGTCTGTCTGATTTCTGTACCAAGCATGTATACTGATCTGAATATATATATATATATATGAGTTTTAATTGCATAATAGCATGTCATTCATGTATGTTGCATTGCATCGGGGTGGGTTGGTTATGATTAGAGGAAGTATCTGAAAGGCTCTTAAGCATGTTATCTGGCAGCTCAGCTGCAAATCTTTGATTATGTGCCGCATTCGGTACACCATGGTGTGTAGGGCTAGGTGGGTTGATTTTATCCCCACATGGTGTGTAGGGTTGGACGGAGTTGGTGTGTAGAGGCTGGTGGGTAGGACTTTGTTTTCTGCATATTCTGTCTAAAATGGGCTAAGGCCCTGTAATACATTTGATTCTGTATCTGAGTGGGCTAAGGTCCACACCGTTTCTGTAATAGGCTCAGACCCGAATTGTGAATTGATGTTTGTTATCTAATATTTTTGTGTGTGTATGTTTTTGTGGGGATTACACACTGAGTTTTCGAAAACTCACCCATTTTCTATTTAATCTGTTCAGGTAATCCCCAGCAGTAGATGGATCGGTGCGGCGGAGGACTCGGTGATGACCATGGTTCCGGACACTTAATTACAGTTTATTTTTAATTACGATTTGGTTATTTTTTGGGTATATTTCTTGTAATAAGGCCTTTACAGATTTTTGCTTAAAATTTGGGATAATTATTTTATGAACTGCTAGCGGTAGGACAATACACAAATTTTCAAAATAAAAAAAGGTTTTATCAAATACACACAAACCTGCAAATTATTTTAAAAGCTTCCGCAACACATAATGTTTTGAAATGGATAATGAATAATTAAACGAAACATTTTTACGAAAGCCCAAGTTATCTACAAGTGGTTTTAGCGCAATTATGTTTTCCAAAGCACTACCATGTGACGTTGCCAGATTCGGCCATAACGTCTAGGCTAGGTTTAGGGTGTTACACACACGGCCGTGTCACTAGATTGTGTAACTCTCTTAGTCCGTGTTGTTCATCATGCACCTAAAAATTCAAATGACACACGCCATGTGACAGCCTGTGTGGAGCATGAATTGCCCCTAAAACAAGTCATTACAAATCCAATTGCTTACACACCAAGCCAGTCCATTTCCACATGCATCCATATGATCAAAGTATATTCAAACACACTCTAAAACATACCAAATCAACCATTTTATAAGACCTAACCAATATTCCATCAAAGGCACCACATTTCACACACTAAACATTAATTCAATTCAACATTTCAAGTTCAAACATTAAACATATCCCAAACATACCAAGTAACCACATCATAGCATACCAAGCAATCATAAACTACCTACTTTCAAAAGCATACACAAGCATTCAACACCACAAATTTACAGTTTAGTTACAAACCATCAACCAAGGGACATGAAAACACAAATGAACTTGGCATAAATTGAAAACCAACAAAAATACCAAAATAACATTTTAACCCTATTACTTACCATTTATAACCTTATACCAAAATAACCAAAATCTACCAAAATGATGGTTGGATAGTGTGATCGTGCTTTGATGCGATTCCAACCAATCGAGCTTTTGATGATCTACAAAACAAGGAAAACAACTATATAAGTAACTAGTGCTTAGTAAACTCATCTAAAGGAAAATTAAACTTACAGAACATAGAAGGATTAAATCATTCAAATATTGTTCATTAGATCACAAGGATACTTTCTTTTCCTATCTACAAAACTTCACATGTAACTTTCTCCTGTTTTCAAACATAAACCCAAAAACACATTTGGTACATAAACCAACCCTCACACATTCATTTAACAGTTAACATTTTTATTTCAGATATTCATTTCAAATATCCCTTTACACAACAGTAGTTCCACATATATTTTGTATAAACATATCATATAATCATTTCCTATATCTATTTTCATATAAACATTTAGTATAGCCATGTTGTATAACCACTTCCTCTAAACAATCCATTTTACCACTTCATTCACACATATAACTTATAATCATCTTGTATAAATTCATTCATTAGAACATGTGCCTATATATTACCTCCCTATAACACAAACCAATTATCAGTAGGTGAATTAATAAGACTTAATAATAACAAGAAATATTGAACATGTGGTAACAAGCATTTCAATACATATATCGTCTATCACAAGTTCAACAATCATACCATTCCAAATCAACTGCTTACAACAATAAGATTCAATTCACAAGATTTAACCATGAACTCAAACTTTAATTATGTATTCATAAGTTTGTATTCGCATAACTTACCCGAGAACATTGGTATAATGATATCATTTTCAACCTGTCCATTAATAAACTTTTAGTCCTTTTCATTGTTTCGAGGATGCCATAGTATCTTTCAACCAAGCTCTTACACAATTCCGAAATGATGCCTTAGTATCATTTAACTATGGTCTTTTCTTTTTGATTATAGCGCTATTATATATTTCAATCATGGCCTTTCCCTTTTATTAATTCAACAAATCCAACTATCGCTCTATAGACATACATAAATATCAATTCACTTTTAGAAATTAAATTAAATATTTTAATTAAAATATGAACTTACCTTGACAAAAATAGTTGTAAAAATAAAGCCGACGGCTCTTCTGACACTTTAGCTTTTCATCGATTTAGATTAGTTTGGTTTGTTTCTTGATCTCAATAATAATTTTCATTCAATTAAACCATTCAAATAACTTAATATAATTAATTCAACTTATAACCCTTATCAATGATAAATTTACAAAATTACCCCTAATGTTTTACCTTTTATGCAATTGAGTCCCTAAATCCAAAACTTGCAATTTAACCACTTTTAATTAAAATTCATGCTAGCTGATTTTCCCTTAATCTTATAACAACCCATATTTTTCCTCATTTCACACAATTTACATTGAAATTTACTATTTCAACAATTTAATTCCTAAACATTAAAATCATTAAAATCACTTAACAAAATACTTTTTTAACTACCAACTTTAATAATCTATCAATTAAAATAAAAAAAACATCAAACTCATAGATGGAAAGTCCCTAGACTTTTAGCAGTTTTACAAATTGACCCCTAGGCTAGTTAGATTAAGCTAAAACGATCACAAAAACATAAAAATCATAAAAAAAAAGGGGATAAAAAACATACCATACACCAAAGACAAGATTGGCCGAATGTTTTTTTCACTTGAAAACGGTGGTTTTGGAAAACAAAAGGAAATGTGAAGATGATGATAACTAATTTCTTATTTGTTTATATTGTTAATTATTAAATTACCTTTTAAGTTTAATAATTTAAGTAATAAACAAAAATCTTTGTCCATAAATGTCCGCTACACATTTATATAGTTTAATTACCATCTAAGTCCATTACTTTATCTTTCCTTAACCATTTAACCCATTAAACTAATAAAACCCCACTTTTTCAACATTTACGATTTAGTCCTTTTAATTAATTAACTAACTAAACATTAAATTTCCAGACCAAAATTTCAATATATCTATATAATCATTCCATAAATATTTAATAAAAATATTTATGGGCTCAGTTTATAGAAATGAGGTCTTGATACCCCATTTTTCAAAACCACTTGACTTAAGGGATTAACCACTTGAACTTGACTATATGATCAATTATAAAATTTATTAAATCAAAATTTCAATAATATTATACTTGAATCATAAATATTAATTAATAATTGTATGGCCCAATTTCTACCGGGGCCCATTTAAGCCAAAATAAGAGTCCATTAGAACTAAACCCAAAATTACAATACCCAAACCCAATAATAATAATAAAACCTAAGCCCAAATGGCCCAAAATTAAACTAATTTTCAGCCAAAACAGTAGAAAAAGAAAACCCTAGCCGTACTCCCTTCTGCCACGACCGCCTGACGCCTCTGCCACAGACACCTGCTCCACCGCCAATTACGCCTGCAAACAACAGAAACAAAGAAAAAAAAAAAAAAAGGCAAACAAAAACAATAATATGTATTCGGCTATATAAAGCCATGAATAGCCATGTAATTTTCAGATACTTTTGAATACAAAAAAATAGATTCAAACACATCAAAAAAACAAAACAACGGTAAGTAGATCGAAGAAAAAAGTCAGAAACGCACAAGGTTTTTGGTTATTTGCCTTATTTTCCCGTTTTCGAATCGATTATTTACAAAGTTTCTTCAATTTCTTTTTAAAAATCGTATATATACAATATATATATATATATATATATATATATATGTATTAAAAGAGTATGAAAAGGGAGAGGGTTACCTTTTCTTGGTTTTCTTCTAGAAAATGGGCTTTTTTTGGGCTCCAGCCGCCGTGCACGGCGGTCAACGGTGGCGGAGCCCATGGCGGCTCATGTCGGTCTAGCAATCGGTGACTGGCCGGAGTCCCACCGACCCTTGGGCCTGCAGAGAGAGCAAAGGAGGGAGAGGATTTGTTTTTTTAGAAAGGAGAGAAAATGAAAATTTTCAAATTTTTTTGGGCTTATATAGCCACTTAAAATGGCGCCGTTTTGGCCGGCGTCCTAAAGTCCCAAAACCGACATCGTTTTGCCTTGGCCCAACCCTATTCGACCTACTCCAGCCTAGGATCCGCGCGTTTTTTAATGGAAGGGCTAATTACGCTTTTAGCCTTTTCGCTTTTTTATGATTTTGCAATTAAGTTTATTTTATTTTTTAAATTTTCCCAATAATTTATTTCGGTTTTCAATTTGGCTCTGCCTGATGCTGTGCGTTTTGGAAGAGAATGGAAAATTTCCCTTTTAGTCCTTCCTTGTTATTCGCGATTTCAATAGGGTCCTTTTCTTTTTTATTTATTTCAAATTTGCCCCGAACTTTTGTTTTTAGTTTAATTTAGTCCCTTTTTTAAGTTATTTTTGCAATTTTATTATTATTACTTAATATTTCTATTATTATTGTTACTGTTACTATTACTATTATTATTACTAGTATTATTATTTTTATTTTTATCACTATCATCATATTATTATTATTATTATTATTATTATTATTATTATTATTATTATTATTATTATTATTATTATTATTTTTTATTTTTATCACTAGTATCATTATTTGTTATCATTATTTTTATTATTACACTTATTTATTTATTTATTATTATTATTCGCTTATTAATGTATTATTATTTTTATCATCATTATTATTATTATTACTTGTATTTATTTATTTATTTATTTATTTTATTCATTTATTAATGTATTTATTATTATTATTTAATCTCGATTTAATCTTCATTCACTTAATTTCCACTATTTATAAATTCATTTTTATGTATTATTTTATTCATTATTTATTTATTTGTTATTTTATTTATTTATTGTTCTTTACTTTTTAGTACTTTAAATTAATTTATTTCCTTTATTGTTTTTTTTCTTTATTTTATTATCATTATTATTATTATTATTTATCATTATCTATTGTGCTTTATTACAAATTGCACCCTCTTATTTGTTTTTAATTTGATATTTTATTTTAATATTTTAAATTATTTTTCTCAATATTTATTTGTGTACGATATATTTCTTTGTCCTCATAATATTCGGAAATTTGGTATTTTCTTTTGTGTGCATTGTATTGCCACTAACATTATTATTAATATCATCGTTTGTTTATTTTATTTTCTTTGATTGTTCATAGTAGCGTTAAAATAATGTACATTATGTGATTATCCTATATTATTTTTATTAGTATATTCATTATTGTCATTTTATTAAACGCGACATTTCATTCGTATATCATCGTTTGTACCGTCATTCATCAACGTAATATTTTATATCATTAATTTTTATCCGAACATGTCAATAAAATTTTTAAAAATAGGCAATATTTCGTATTTGAAAGATTCGATAAAATCGAGCCCTAACTTACGGGGTTTCGATTTTTCTCATTGAATTCGAATAATTGAATATCCTTTCAAAAATTAAACATGTAAGATTTCAAATAAAAATCAGAGGCTAAATTATTCTCAATGATTCGAAATGTCATGTCCTAACTTACGGGACGTGACGTTTTATAGCCTCGAGATAAGAAAGTCTTCAATATATTTTCGACTTATTTAACCATTCCAAAACAAAATATACATTAATACAAAAAGGGATCGTATTTTAAATTCTTTTCGAGTTTTTAACTTTCGACATAAACACATCAAATAATCAATTAGGTACCAATTTTGGGCGTCACGAGGGTGCTAATCCTTCCTCGTGCGTAACCGAATCCCGAACCCATTTTCTAGATTTCGTAGACATCAAATGATTGAATTATGAGGTGACCTGATCACACCTCATTAAAAAGGATTGGTGGCGACTCCCATGTTCATTTTAATTTTCAAAATCAAAGTCAACCCCTTTTTACAAAAAAAAAATAGTTTCGACAGCTTGGCGACTCCACTGGGGACAAATAAGAGAGTCAAGCCACGATTTGATTATTTCTTGTCCTTTTGTCAAAATTGATAATTCAGTTTAAATTTACAATCTTTTCTTTGCATTTCATTTTTTTGGTCTGCATCATCTCGGTTGCTTTATTGGTCCGAGTCTTGTAAATGTATTTCCACATATTGCATCGCATAATCGGATAATTTTACCCTTTTAAGTGGGAGTGAGAAATTATTCCTTCGTGAGGTCTTCACTTCCGTATAGGATAATGGATCGCTTTTGGGATACATCCGTAACTATATCTTCATGAGATTTTTATATCTGTATAGCCATAGGGAAATGTATTCCCCTGAACTAAACTCGGTCCGTATGAGCCTATAATGGGTGAGGATCGAGGAATCTACCGGTTCGGTATCTTTGCTTTAGAACTGAACCCCATATAGCGAGCTTTAAGAGCCCATCCTAGGTAGAACCACTCCAAATCCTTAGTGGTCATCCAAATATGTGTTCTATTTGTTGTTTATGTTTTTGTACTAACGTATTTTCTTTGTTCTGGTTATGATTGCATTGCATTTTCATCATAGAAAAGAGATGTTGATTCACGTTCAGTTGCTAAATAGAGAGCTTGTCATGGAAAATGGATTTCTTGATAAAGTAGAGGATAATGCGATCTTCTGAATATGGTCCAAGCACAATGAGAGAAGGGTGATAGTTTGACGGAGGAGTACACGACTTCGCTTCGTTGCTCGAGGATTCAAGCCGACAAAGATTATCCAAGAGCCGTTAACGTCTCGATTTCCTTAAAGAAGCAAACAAGAATCACTGGGATAAGTGAGCAATGGGTCGTAGCCTGGATCAAGCAAAAAGGAGTTAGTAGAGGCATCCATTGGAAAAATTCGCGAGATTTGATCTTAACATCTGGATATGAAGAAAAGGATCGATGTCTTCGCTTTGAGTATTAGGGCAAGGCCGTATATGTAATCTTTTTTACTTAAAGAAATTTGTTTTCTAGTAAAGTTGTTATAACAAAATTGAATCAGAGTCAATGCCTCTTTTTGTATTCATCTCATGCATTTGCATCACATTGCATCATATGCATTAAATTTCACAAAGAAACCCTAATTAAAACAAATTTATTTAAATTAATCTGGAAATCGATAAGAGCCAACCAATAGAACATCGTTACGGTACAAACTAAAGTAATGGACCAAAGGTTGAAGAGATTAGAGCAAACACAAATATAGATGCAAGAGCAATTGGCCAAAATTCAACAAGATATAAAGAATCAAATGCTAGAATTTCAAAGAAACATGATGAGCCAGTTAACCCAGATGCTAGCTGGAGGGTTAGAAAAAGGAAAAAGCCATATGGTTAATTCTGGGGATGATAACGAGGACTCCACTTATCATTCAGGCTTTACCCCAACAAACACCCAAACACAACCAGACGCGTATCCACAAAGGGTGTCTGTTAACATTAGACCACAATACCATACCGGTACCTCGACACTAGTGAACTTTCCTATAGGTTCAGGTTCTAGTCTAAGGGATAATCCAATCAATCCTGTCGTCCTTGATTTAGATGATCTAGCAAAAACAAAAAAGGCGAGAGTGGAGCTCCCAAAACAATTTAAAAATCGGTACAAATAGAAAAGGCGAGAGAGGAGCTCCCAAATTAATACTTTAAAGGCCTTGAGGAAGAGGGAAAATGAGGTGAATAATACGAGTATGTATAACAAGGGCTCTTTAAAGCAGATTACCGTAAGCCAGCCAAGGACGGCAACTACTAGCCATCAGGTCCCCCAAGGCAAGATTCCAATCCAAGATCGAACTCAGAAAAACTCCGGTTCACGCCCATCCCAATCACGTATAGAGAGTTGTACCAAAGTTTATTTGATGCACATATAGTATCCTCTTTCTACCTAAAACCTATGCAGCCTTCATTCCCAAAATGGTATGACGCGAACGCCCAATGCGAGTACCACGCGGGAACTACAGGACACTCAATTGAGAGCTGCACCACTTTTAAAAAGATAATTGAAAGACTTATCAACATGGGTATTTTGAAATTCAATGATCCATTTGATGCAGAAAATTCGTTACCCAACCATTCTAACAAAGGGATCAATGCGATAATCGAGAATAAGGGGAAAAGAATCAAGAAGAATATCGCAGAAGTAAAAACCCTATTGAAATGGGTTTTAAAACAAATGACAGAAATGAGATTAATCATTCAGGCTTCGGAGGAGGTACCCAAAGGGATGAGGAGCCACTGTGAATTCCATACAGAAGAGGGTCACGAGATTCAAAACTGCAGTGAATTCAGATCCTAGGTGCAAGGCCTGATAGATAATAAGGAACTAGAATTCCTTGAAGAAGTCAAAAGCTCAGAAGGAATATCGGGGAATCTGAGCATTAACTCTGTATCTGAAGAGAGAACAGGGGAATAGAATTTTCCAAGTGTTTGCTCTTACATACTTGGGAGTGTTTTGAGCAATGGGACTGTGGAAGAGATCCCTGTATTTTTTTAGAGCTAATTTAGAGTAATATTCAAAACACACTTATTGCTTTAAGCCTAGAAGCAATAAGAATCCTTTCGTGAAATAGACTCATGTCCAACATCTTTATTTTCAATGGAAAATGCATTTTTGTATCTCACTTTGAGAAAATATTCTTTATTCCTTTATTTCATTCATGTTCATACCACATAAATAATTATTCTTAGATTCATTTGTTCTTTGAATATTCCTTCATACCTACAACATGTCCCTAGATATCAATGACATGAGTGACGCTGCTACTGGCTCAGAATCTACTTTTGAGCAAGATATGTGTCTAGAGGGATCTCAGGACTTTGAAGATGACAGAGATTGTAACCTATCTCCTTATTTGTTAAGGATGGTAGAACAAGATGAAAATTAGATCCTACCTTATAGAAAGTCATTGTGAGCCTAGGAGAAGGGAAAGAGGTGAAGATCGGAGCTTGTATCACCACAGAGACAAAGCGAGACGTCATTGAGTTATTCCAATAATTCAAAGATGTTTTCGCGTGATCATATCAAGATCTACCTGGGCTATTAAGACGTGTGGATACTGTTAAGGCTAAGGAAATCTCAGAAGAGGAACATATGCTAATGGTTTTACAATGGCCAGGCAAATTATGACCATCGAAGGGGATTGCATCAGTTATACCAAGAAAGGCCATAAGTGCCAAATTTATAGAGATAAGATTCCTATGCCTCTTTCATCTTCTCATGTATGACATCTCCGTGGACTTTCTCTATATGGGGCATGGATGTCAGTGGGTCAATCTCACCAAAGGCTTCTAACGGGTATCGATTCATCTTTATGGTCGTCTATTACTTCACTAAGTGGGTGGAAGCTGCTTTATACGCTGATGTCATAAAGTCAACACTAAAAAAATCATATATCGGTATGAAATGCCAAAAAAAGATCATATCTGACAGTGTACTAAATTTAAACAACAGTACAATATCAGAAGTTTGTAGTCTGTTCAAGATTAACACCATATCACCCCAAAATAAATGGTACAGTGAAAAAAAAAAGAGAAGATCATGGGGAAAATGATTGAGACTCATAAAGATTGGCATGAAAGTTACTATTCACCCTCTATGCCTGACTTAGACTATGAGTTGACTAATTTGACTGTGGTTGTATGACTGATATGCTTTTATTACATGTCTAAATGTTTGTTACTGAGCATGGCCATTTTGAATACACGTGTAATGATTGAGCATAACATACATGACATATTGCATAGGGTTGATACAGAGAAAGTTCTGATCGGGTCGCATGATGACTGTGGATCCAGTATTGATCTATTGAGGTCACACGAGTTGCATGACTACTGTGGACCAACGGACGGCTTAAAGCCGTGTATTCTGATTATGGCTCTGTGCTAACCTAAATACGGCTCTGTGCCATCTTGACTATGGCTTTGTGCTAATCGTATTTAGTCATGGCTATGTGCCTAACATATATATTGATGACTCTATGTTGATCATATTTACCCAAGGCTGTATGCCGGTTATATTACCGTAGCTGATGGCTATGTGCCGATCTTATTACAGTTATCGATGCCTACATGTCAATTATGAGACTGTTACTGAAGGCTTAAAGCCTCATATATACTAGCAGCTTTTCTGCGATTTCGGTTAGTGCTGCAACAGGTTCTAACATTGTAACTGTAGGGATGGCGTGCCCACAGGTAGTGCAAGGTTGGATGGGTTTGCATGCATTATACATTATTCATACTGAGACTGTTACTGTGATGGGATAGCCCAATGGATTCTATTATGGGCTATGACCCAAATGACATTATTTTGGGCTTTGGCCCACATATACTCTGAACTGAACTATACTGTTACTGTTAAAAGGGCTTTGGCCTAGACTGTTTAGGTTTCTATTTTGTATACTATCTGTTACTCTAGTAAGGGGATTACACACTGAGTTATTATAACTCACCCTATTTTTAATTGTGCAGGTAATCCCCAACCTTAGACTGGTCGGTGCCGCGAAGGACTCGGAGAAGGCCACACTGCTTGTGTTTTCCGTTTTGATTATTTACATTCAATTATTTTGATTTGGGTTGTAATAAGGCCGCTTTTAATTCTTAGTTTTTGTTTGGGATATTTAACAACGATTTTTTATAACTGTTAAAAGTAGATCGCGATTTTCCTAAACAAAATTGTTTTCAAAACATTACGCTTTCGCAACTTAATTTTTCAATGTACCACATTTTAAAAATAAACTAACATAACTGGAATTTTACTTAAGCCTTTAAACAATAAGGGTTTTCAATGAAAACATGGTTTTCGAAAAACACTTCAATGTGATACGCCAGATTCGGGCCTAACTTCTAGGCCGAATTTGGAGTGTTATATTTAATGGTATCAGAGCCCAGTTGCAAAACTCGACTATGGATTGGGTCTTTAAAATTGAATTTTTAAAAGTATTATTTCAAAAAGGCTTGAAAAGATTTAAAGTTCTGAAATGTTGTATTGACCATTTTCCTGAAAGTGTGGTACACCGAGTCTCTGGCACCAAAATCGTAAGCTTCTAAAACTATTGTTTGTTCTTGTTAAAAAGTAGTAGATAGAGATACTGTGATATTAGACTGTATTACTACACTCAAACTTAGAGTTTGTTTTAATTATGTGTGTATTCTAGAATTGCATGTGATATCCATTCGCTCTGAGGGGTAGATGGTGTGGTGTGTGCTTGTTTATTAAGATTAGAGTCTGTGACAGGCGTAGTGTGGTAAGGTGGGATGTCATTGTTTAGTAGTTGGAAATTTCAAGGAAAAATTTCTTTAAGGGGGTAGAATTGTAATGCCCCGAATTTGGGCCTAGTAGAATTAGGCCTATTAGGCCTTGGGCATAGGAGCGTTTAAAAATTTTATGAATAAGAGAACAGCACAAATATAAGTTGGACCTATTAGTTGAGTGATTTTGGAAGGTTAGGGGGGCTTTGATGAAGTCTTGGGTTCAAACCTGGGCTTTAGGAAAAAAATTGGTTTAGGTGAATAAAACCCGATATGTAAGTAAGTAGGCTTTAAGAATATTGTTGTGGAAAACATAACACAAGTAGCTAGTCGGTAGGTGGTTAGCAGCATGGATTAAGTTACAGGGGAGCTTGAGTTCGAAACTCTTTGCATGCGAAATGTGACTATTTTGCTAATTTGGGACAGTTTTGGAGGATTGATAGAGGGATCCTACATTAGGAAGCTAGCATGAGAGTAGGCGAGAAGCTAGTTTTAAATAGAGCGATCTATGAGGAGAGTAAGCATACCTTGGTTGGAGTTTGGGCACAGGAGTGTTTGGAGCGCAGATTAACTCCAGATTCCTATCAGGTGTGTATTTCGTACTACTCTAGCTGTAGAGCGACAAATGTCAAAATACCGATCACACGAAATGGTAGCCACACGAGCGCGCGAAGTGCACGTGTAGGAGCTTTGATGCGATAGTTGAGGCCATAATGAGTGTTCTTGTGAGTTTAGGCTGTTTAGGCCACGATGGGCCGAAAAGGGCCATGTGGGGCCAATAAGCCCGTGGGCCCAATCGGATAAGTTGTATGATTGTGTAGTAAATATTGGACTGGACTATGTAAATATCATATTTGTGGCTAGATATGGGCTAAATGGGCCACACAAGCGTGTGGGACCATTCGGGCCGAGAATGGGCTCTAGGCCCATTCGCATCGTTATCTTTGTTTAGAATACCTTGGTTTACAAAATTATCAAAATACCCCCAGTTTGCAAAATTACTGAAATACCTCCGATTTGCGAAATCATCGAAATACCCCCGATTTATGAAATTATCGAAATACCCCCAGGTTACGAAATTATCAAAATATCCTTAGTTTGTGAAATTATCGAAATACCCCTAATTTATAAAAATTACCAAAATACACTCAATTTGTAAAATTACCAAAATATCTCTAATTTGAAAAATTATCAAAATACCCCCAATTTACAAAAATTACTGAAATACCCCTATTTTGTAAATTACTGAAATAGCCTTAGTTTGTAAAATTACTAAAATACCCTCGATTTGTAAAATTACTGAAATACCCTCGATTTATTACTGAAATACCATCGGCTTGCAAAATCACTGAAATACCCTCGATTTATTACTGAAATACCCTCAGATTACAAAAGTACTAAAATACCCCCAGTTTGTAAATTACTGAAATACCCTTGGTTTGCAAAATTACTAAAATACCCCTGTAAGATAGAATTACTAAATTACATCTGTAGGGTAGGATTACCGAAATACCCTTATAGGGTAAAATGACTATTTTGCCCTTGTGGGTAAATGACTGACTTAGACTATGAGTTGACTAATTTGACTGTGGTTGTATGACTGATATGCTTTTATTACATGTTTAAATGTTTGTTACTGAGCATGGCCATTTTACATACACGTGTAATGATTGAGCATGACATACACAACATATTGCATTACGTTGGGACATTGATACAGAGGAAGTTCTGATAGGGTTGCATGGGTCGCATGACGACTGTGGATCAAGTATTGATCTGTTGAAGTCGCACAAGTTGTATGACGACTGTGGACCAACGGACGGCTTAAAGCCGCGTAATCTGATTATGGCTCTATGCCAACCTAAATACAGCTCTGTGCCATATTGATTATGGCTTTGTGCCAATCATATTTACCCATGGCTATGTGCCTAACCTATACATCGATGACTCTGTGTCGATCATATTTACCCAAGGCTGTGTGCCAGTTATATTACCGTAGCTGATGGCTATGTGTCGATCTTATTACAGTTACCGATGGCTATGTGCCAATTATGAGACCATTACTGAAGGCTTAAAGCCGCATATATAACACTGTAAGTGTAGGGATGGCATGGGTGATTTATTCCCCACAGGTAGTGTAGGGTTGGACAGAGGCAAGTGCAGGGTTGGATGGGTTTGCATGCATCATGCATCATTCATAATGAGACTGTTACTATGATGGGCTAGGCCCAATGGATTCTGTTATGGGCTATGACCCAAATGACATTATTTTGGGCTTTGGCCCACATATACTCTGATTGTACTGTTACTGTTAAAAGGGCTTTGGCCCAGACTGTTTAGGTTTTTGTTTCTTTATACTATCTGTTACTCTAGTAATGGGTTACATACTGAGTTCTTGTAACTCACCCTATTTTTAACTGTGCAGGTAATCCTCAGGCTTAGACGGGTCGATGCTCGATGGACTCGAAGAAGGCCACACACTGCTTGTGTTTTTCGTTTTGATTATTTACATTCAAGTATTTTGATTTGGGTTGTAATAAGGCCACTTTTAATTCCTGGTTTTATTTGGGATATTTATCAACGATGTTTTATAAGCTGTTAAAAGTAGATCGTGATTTTCCTAAACAAAACTGTTTTCAAAACATTACTCTTTCGCAACTCAATTTTTCAATGTACCACATTTTAAAAATAAACTAATGTAACTGGGATTTTATTTAAGCCTTTAAACAAGAAGGGTTTTCAATGAAAACATGGTTTTCGAAAAACACTTCAATGTGACATGCCAGATTCGGGCCTAACTTCTAGGCCGGGTTTGGGGTATTATAGGACAGTGTAGTAAGATCGTTGAATCCACAAATCTCTTCTCCCTGAAGTAGTAGTGGAGCAGATTGAAGTTTTAAATCTTGTCTCTTTGAAGTTGCAATGGAGTAGATCGAAGATGGCGAATCTTATCTTCCTGAAGTTGCAGTGAAGCAGATTGAAGCCACCAGCCTTATCTCCCTGAAGTTGCAGCGGAGCAGACTAAAGACAACAAATCTTATTTCTTTGGCGTTGCAGTGGAATAGATTAAAGCTACAGGTTATGGTAGATCTTATCTTCCTGAAGTTGCAGTGGAGCAGATTGAAACCACCAGCTTTATCTCCCTGATGTTGTAGCGGAACAGACTGAAGACAACAAATCTTATGTCCCTGATGATGCAGTGGAACATATTGAAGCTAAAAATTATGGCGGATCTTATCTTCCTGAAGTTGCAGTGAAGCAGATTGAAGCCACCAGCCTTATCTCCCTGAAGTTGCAGCGGAGTAGACTGAAGATAGCGAATCTTATTTCCCTGGCGTTGTAGTGGAATAGATTAAAGCTATGGATTATGATAGATCTTATCTTCCTGAAGTTACAGTGGAGCAGATTGAAGCCACCAACCTTATCTCCACGGGTTACAAATGGAGCGGACTAAAAGCAATAATTTTATTTCCCTGGCGTTGCAGTGGAACAGATTAAAGCTATAGATTACGGAGGATCTTATCTTCCTGAAGTTGCAGTGGAGCAGATTGAAGCCACCAGCGTTATCTCCCTAAAGTTGCAGCGAAGTAGATTGAAGACAACGAATCTTATTTCCCTGGCATTGCAGTGGAACAGATTAAAGTTACAAATTACGGAGAATCTTATCTTCCTGAAGTTGCAGTGGAGCAGATTGAAGCCAGCAGACCTTATCTCCCTAAAGTTGCAGTGGAGCAGGTTGAAATTACTAATTCTTATCTATTTGAAGTTCCAACGGAGTAGGTCGAAGCTAAAAATCTCTTCTCCCTGAAATTACATTTGAGCGGATCGAAGCACCAATTCCTATACCTCTGAAGATACGGTGGGATGGAAGAAGGCTACCTGAAGAAGAGAAGTACAAAAAAGTCAAGACTCGGTGAGACCGAGCAAAATTGGTCTTTCTTAAAAGTCTTTGCTCCATTCCCGTTACACGACAACTAGCAAAGAGGGGCAGCTATATGGCCCAATTTTGCTGGACCCATTTAAGCCAAAATAAGAGTCCATTAGAACTAAACCCAAATTTACAATACCCAAACCCAATAATAATAAAACCTAAGCCTAAATGACCCAAAATTAAACTAATTTTCAGCCAAAACAGCAGAAAAAGAAAACCCTAGCCGCAGTCCCTTCTGCCACGATCGCCTGACATCTCTGTCACAGACTCTGCTCCACCGTCAATTACACCTGCAAACAACAGAAGCAAAGACAAAAAATAAAAAAAGAAAAAAAAACAATAATATGTATTCGGCTATATAAAGCCATGAATAGCCATGTAATTTTCAAATACTTTTGGAATACAAAAAAAAAAGATTCAAACACATCAAAAAAAACAAAACAACAGCAAGTAGATCGAAGAAGAAAGTCAGAAACGCGCAACGTTTTTGGTTATTTGCCTTATTTTCCCGTTTTTGAACTGATTATTTACAAAGTTTCTTCATTTTCTTTTTTAAAAATCGTATATATATATATATATATAAGCTTATAAAAAGGGAGAGGGTTAACTTTTCTTGGTTTTCGTCTAGAAAAGGGGCTTTTTTTTGGGCTCTGGCCACCATGCATGGCGGTCGATGGCGGCAGAGCCCACGGCGGCATGCGGTGGTCTGGCGATCGGTGACTGGCCCGAGTCCCACCAACCCTTGGGCCTGCAGAGAGAGCAAAGGAGGGAGAGGATTTGTTTTTTTTTTTTTTTAGAAATGAGAGAAAATGAAAAATTCAAAATTTTTTGGCTTATATAGCCACTTAAAACTACGCCGTTTTGGCCGATGTCCTAAAACCCCAAAAACGATGTTGTTTTTCTCTGGCCCGACCTAATCCAACCCGCTCTGGCCTAGGATCCGCCTATTTTTTAATGGAAGGGCTAATTGCGCTTTTAGCCCTTCCACTTTTTTATGATTTTGCAATTAAGTTTATTTTAATTTTAATTTTGCCCAATAATTTATTTCTGTTTTCAATTTGGCACTGCCTGATGCTATGCGTTTTGGAGGAGAAAGGAAAATTTTCCTTTTAGTCCCTCCTTGTTATTCGCGATTTCAATAGGGTCCTTTTCTTTTTTATTTATTTTAGATTTTCCCCGAACTTTTGTTTTTAGTTTTATTTAGTCCCTTTTTTAGTTATTTTTGCAATTTTATTATTATTATTACTTAATATTTCTATTATTATTATTACTATTACTATTACTTTTATTATTACTAGTATTATTATTTTTATTTTTTATCACTATTACTATCACCATCATATTATTATTATTATTATTATTATTATTATTATTATTATTATTATTATTATTATTATTATTATTATTATTATTATTATTATTACTATTTTTATTTTTATTTTTTTTTTTTTTATCACTAGTATCATTAGTATTATCATTATTTTTATTATTACTCTTATTTATTTATTTATTTATTTTATTATTATTATTCATTTATTAATGTATTATTTATTATTATTATTATTACTCTTGTTTATTTATTTATTTATTTTTATTCGCTTATTAACGTATTATTTATTATTATTATTTAATCTCGATTTGATCTTCACTCACTTAATTTCCACTATTTATAAATTCTTTTTTATGTATTATTTTATTCATTATTTATTTATTTGTTATTTTATTTATTTATTCTTTATTTATTTATTGTTCTTTACTTTTTAGTACTTTAAAGTAATTTATTTCTTTATTGTTTTTTGTTTTATTTTATTATCATTATTATTATTTATCATTATCTATTGTGCTTTATTACAAATTGCACCCTCTTATTTGTTTTTTAATTTGATATTTTATTTTCAACATTTTAAATTATTTTCTCAATATTTATTCGTGTACACATATATTTCTTTGTCATCATAATATTCGAAATTTGGTATTTTCTTTTGTGTGCATTGTCTTGTCACTAACATTATTATTAATATCATCGTTTGCTTATTTTATTTTTCTTTGACTGTTCATAGTAGCGTTAAAATAATGTACATTATGTGATTATCGTATATTATTTTCATTAGTATATTCATTATTGTCATTTTATTAAACGCGACATTTCATTCGTATATCATCGTCTGTACCGTCATTCATCAACGTAATATTTTATATCATTAATTTTTATCCAAACATGTCAATGAAATTTTCAAAAATAGGCAATATTCTGTATTTGAAAGATTTGATAAAGTCACGCCCTAACTTACGGGGTTTTGATTTTTCTCGTTGAATTCGAATAATTGAATATTCTTTCAAAAATTAAACACGTAAGACTTCAAATAAAAATCAAAGGCCAAATTATTCTCAATGATTCGAAATGTCATGTCCTAACTTATGGGACGTGACGTTTTATAGCCTCGAGATAAGAAAGTCTTCAATATATTTTTGACTTATTTAAGCATTCCAAAACAAAATATACATTAATGCAAAAAGGGATCGTATTTTAAATTCTTTCCGAGTTTTTAACTTTCGACATAAAGATGATCGAGTCCAAACTAACTATGACAACGAATAAGGCAAGCGTACCTATCGTTTGATAGTATAGCTATGGCAAGACTAGAAAAATCGTATCCTCAAGGACCAAGAGTATTAGTAATTACTATATTTCAATTATTTAGCCTAAGAATTAAGGGAATTATTGTTTAATTTAAAACTAACTAATTACTAAGCTAAAGATGCTAAGACACGGAGAATGAATTGGGGAAATACTTTTGGAAAAACCAATTGATCGAGACAATACCCGAGGAAGAATCCACCTAGACTTCACTTGTTATCTAACTCTGAACTAGACGATTTATTCACTTGACTTGATCCGTAGGATTCCATAATTTATATTAATATCTCTCTCGAGGCTACTAACGTCTAACCCTAGGTTGATTAATTGAAATCTCTTTCTAATTAAAACACCTAGAGTTGCATTAACTCGATCTATGGACTCCCATATTAGGTTTGACCCTAATCCGGCAGATTTTCGTTATCCTATCTCTAGGAATGCTATCAACTCCACTTAACTATGCTAGATCTACTATTAAATAGGGACTTTTGCTCCATTGCCTAAGCACATCAATACTTGAATCAATATCCTAAAATATCAAAACAAGAATAAAGGACACATAATTAAGAACAAATCAAATATTTATCATATAGTTCAGAAAATAATAATAAGATCCGTCTTAGGTTTCATCGCCCTTAGGTATTTAAGGGGTTTAATTCATATTTATAAAAGAATACATCTTAGAAGAAAGTATAAAACAAAACATAAGAAAAACCCTAAAACCCCCTGAAGGATATTGAAGGGAAGATCTTCCGTCTTGAGTATGATTCTGGCTTCTTGAGATGAATCAACTGGCTGTCTTCAAGTAAATCCCACAATTCAGCCCTCTCTGGCTTTGCTTCACGGCCCTCTCTTTTAGGATACACTTAGGGTGCTTATATAGGCTTTCAGAATGTCTTTTTTTGCCTCTAAGTATCCTTTTTCGAGTGGAATTAAAATAGGTCACGGCGGGGACACGCCCGTGGCACACGCCTGCGCGAATCGAACCCAGGACTATGTTCGAGTCTGCTAAAGTAGCAGAGCCATGTGGTGAGCTTCAGGCCGTGTGAATTTTTTACTTTGGCCCATTTTCTCCATTTTTGGCCCGTTTCTCGTTCTTTTCACCCTCATGTGCTCTCTTAGGTATAAAACATGAAATTAAAGGATTAGGAGCATTAAATTCCACATTTCAAGGGATAAATAATCCAAAAGTATGCTAAATGCAGGATTAAAATATGTATATATTATGATTTATCAAATAATCCCACACTTAAGTATTTTCTTGTCCTCAAGCAAAATGCTCAACTTACAATTAGAATTAACTTCCCTTGATTCATAATTCTCTTCAACAATGTCTCATCATAATTCATAGATAATTTATACATGGATAATTTTAACTCAAAGAGTCCTAGAGATCCAGACAATCAAAGTCATAAATTTTTGTAGCACGAAAAATATAAGTGTTTCCCCTTATCTAAATAATTACCTTTGATTCAAAATCGAGAAGGATTGACATCCCCACTAAGGATTCACTTAAACCACTCAAAGTGTTTAAGGTACAAGATAAGCACTCATAAGTCAAATATGAAAAGTTAATCCCATAGGCTTGCATGAAAATCAAATCTCCACCACTATAAAATGAGATGATACACAAATCAAAAGGTCTTTAAAGGGTTGTAATGGGGCTTGGGTTAAAGGTGTGGATATAGGCTGAATTAGAAGGTTAGAATTGAGATTGAATTGACAAATTACCTAACTAAAAACAATGAACTGATTAATGAATAATTACATCAAATAACACGAGCTTCTTCTAAAGATGTGAATTTAACTGTTTAAGCTCATAGAACAAGAACTAATGATGAATAAATTTTCTAACTTTTTTTTAAAAAAATCACAAAAATAGAATTTAACAATTTAAATAAAGAATGTAGTTAGGCAACTGATCAAATCAACTCTCGATATAAGGGTAATCAAGAGAAATGGTGATAACAAATACAAGATGGGTTTTAAGTTAATATTAATGGGTGAGTCAAGAAACGGTTTGTTAAGATCAAAGGGGTTCACTAGGGGTTAATTATGAGGGTAGGCTTTTAGTGGAGTAAGTGGGTTAAATCCTAAGTGTCTTTATCATCTCTGTATATCAAATTAAAGGTGTGGTCTCAAAATGTATAATCGAAGCAAGTGCTAGAATAACAAATTAATATTAACACACTCTTAGTCAATAAAGTGAGCAGAAAAAGAATATGCTCTAAAAAGCTCAAAATCTCACAAAAAAGTATGGTTTTTGATGTTAACCTTGCAAATTTCAAATTTCAAAGTAATATTTAAATTTAGCTTAACAACCTAGCCAATTTTTAATTCTGAAAATAGACTTATCATGCCTGATTCTCTAATATCTTAAAGTTTAAATTATTAATGCACAATTAACTATTACTTAATCCAAAACATATTAATAAAAATCATAAATCAATAGAAGTTTCATTCTAATTAGTAATACGAGAAAATTACTTAAGACAAGATATCATTCAAGGATTTGAGCAAAAAGTTAGGAAATTTTGAAATTCACCCCCCACACTTAAGATGTACAATGCTCTCAATGTACAAAGATAGATATTCAGAGAGTAATAGCATGAAATCATAATAGATAGGGAGAAGTGAAACTTCCTAAATTTTGGATGGATTCCTTGGAGGATGATCAATGATGAACATGATGACTAGGCATAGGTGAAGGTGGTGGGGAGTACTCTGGTGATGTGTTCGTTCCTTGAGTGGCACATTGAATGTTTTTAAACTGCAAAGTCATCAGTTAACTTTTTATGGAGTATTATTTAATGCATGTCGTTATAGATGCTTGAGAGTTAGACAGTCAAAGATAAAAGAAATTAAGCTATACCAATAAAAGTTTTAAACAAGAAAGGTAAAAAGTTGAATTATAAAAGAAAGTAAACTAAAATAAAAATAGAGACAAATGAAAAGAAAAACAAAAAATGAAAATAAAGAAAATAAAAGGACTCAAAGGCCCTCGTCATCGGCAGGGTCGTTAGGTGAGGGCGGCGATGAAATGTGAAGGTGTTGACATATCTGGTGGAGGGTAGTGTCGATGTGGTCAAATCACTGGAAACATTGTTGCTCGAATCGTGTCAGGAACTTAGATATGTCTGTAAGAGAAGCTACCACATAAACTGGCGATGGGTCGGTTGTGGCCTATCGTGTGGTGGGGGGACATCGTCAGTAATGTCCTTAGGATCCTCCTCTTTGGTGACACGGGCTAGACGATATTGGGGAGGATCGGTCCCACGGTGACGCTTGATTATCCTCATGTTTATCATGGTCGAGATGCCCTGTGGAGACACCTGGCCTATCAAGGTGAGGGATGATGATTGTGCCGCGGTGTTGAAGAGACCAAAGTGTTTTGCGAGGCGTGTCACATAGGGTCCCATGGAAATTACCCCCTTACGGTGCTGCTCTGTCTGATGCTGAATTACGAGAGGGATGAAATAGGTAAGGTCAAACATACGGCCTTACGCCATGTTCCACAGAAAATAGGCATTGTGGGTATTAATGGCGTCGGTACTCTTGCGCCTTCCTATCAATGTATGTGCGAGGGGGCATAGAGGTACCTCAGTGATAGGGGAAGAGCGGTTGCCTTGAAGTGAATAAGGTCGTATGTTGCTGAACCTAGGGCCAATGCTTGCCAAAATTTGAAAGGTGAATAGTGGATGTGACGGTGAAGAGTGTCGAGCTCATACTCTTCCATAAACTCTTCCGTATAAAGTCCCAGGGAAACTCCAAATTCGGGGACACTCATTTTGCGAACCAAACCTCCTAGGCAGAACTGTATGGTGCCTGGGTTGTCGTGGTTCATCATCACCACCTGCAAATGAAAAGTAGAACAAAGCTCTAATGTTAGTTTGAGGTATGTGGGCTCGACGATATTGAAGAATCGCTCCCAAGGGTCGGTGGTTAGTAGGGCCCAAACTACATCAGCAAGTTGTACTTGTTCCAGAGTGGCCCAATCATTACATCTACCTTGACTGATAGGTCGTGCTTGAATAATTTAAAAAAGGTCCTCTTGAGATCCCGGAGGAAACCGTAAGAGTGGGTGTCGCACTTCGGCAGATGCGCTTGCAGATGATGAACCGGGCCCTTTTGTTTTTTCGAAGTAGGGACTGCAGTTTTCTTGCTGCGAGAAGAAGACATTATGTTCCTGCAAAATAGAGTAAATAATCAACAATTCAAGTGTTATTTTCGGCCCAGACATGTATTCTATCCTAGTATAATCCTATTTCATCAAATATATTGTAGAATGTAAATACTAGTTCAAATTCGAAGTAAGTTTGATAACATTGGTAAAGCTAAGATAATGAACTATTAAACTAAATAAAACTTAAGAATGAAAATATGAACAAAAAATAAATAAAATTCAAATAGATAATCAATGGTGGAGAAGAAGAACCGATGGATTGCTAAACAAAATGGCACGATCAAGGTAGTTGTACACGAGCGTAGTCTGTGGGCTGAGGTTTGCACAGGTGGTAACTGTGGTTGCACGGGCATGGTCTGGTATGCATGGAGAGGGAAAGAGGGGAAATATAGAAGGGAAAGGGAAGGGGGAAAAGAGGGGAAGGGTCAACGGTGGGCAGTTTGAGTAGGGGAGGGGAAATCGGCTAGGGTTTTGAGAAAAAAGATTTGGGGAGAAGATGAATAGTAGGTTGGTTTAAATAGGAAAATAGGGTACACGAGCTTGGCACATGCCCCTATTAGTTATTTGTAGCCCGTGTGTGTCAAAAATTAGGATTTTGGTGCATCTGGTTTGCGGCCTACGCTCATGTTCTGTGGGCATGTTGTCCCGCACGACCGTGTCGAGCTTCGTTCACTTCTTCCACGCCCGTGTTATAGTCTTCACGCTCGTGTTAATTTGACAGGCTCGATCACAATTTTTAAGGCACGAGCGTATCGCAGGCCTGTGTCATTTTAACAGTATCGATCTTTGTCCAAAGGAACACCCGTGTTATTCTTGCCCATGCCCGCGGTATTCCCACGGCCTTATGACATGGGCGTGTTACATGCCCGTGTGACTTTGACAGTTTCTACCATGGCCGCATCGCACGGCCGTGGTGTTTTATCGTAGCCCATCTTTTGGGGAAGTTTTCGTCCTTGGTCCGCACGGTTTCTGCCACGCCGATATTCCTACTCGTGGTGTCCACACGGCCACGGCCACGCCCGTGTGCAAGGCTGTGTGGTGGATAAATTTGTACCTAAAACATGAATGATAATAAAAATAAAATAATTTATTGAGTTAGTGCTCGGGTTGCCTCTCGAGAAGCGCTTGTTTAAAGTCTTAAGCTAGAGTTACCCTGCTTTCATTCCTAAATGAAGGTTCACGAAGCTGAAGCTCCTCTCTTTTATCCCTAAGATCTTCACCATTATAAATTTTCAGTCACTGACCATTTACTTGAATGTGCCATGAGTCAGATGAGTTACCTCGATTGTGCCGTAGGGAAAAATGGTTTTGATTACGAATGGACCTGACCATCTTGATTTCAGCTTTCCAGGAAACAATTTGAGCCTTGAATTGTATAGCAGGACTAAATCTCCTACTTTGAATTACTTCGGTTGCTTTAAACGAGCATCATGGCGTCGCTTTGTTGTCTCCTTATATAGATGTGAGTTTTCATAGGCATTAGCTCGCCATTCATCTAGCTCGTTCAACTGCATGATTCTCTTCTCACTTGTAGGTTTAAGATCGTAATTTAAGAATTTTATAGCCCAAAAAGCTTTTTGCTCTAATTCAAATGGTAGATGACAACTTTTTCCGTAGACAAGTTTATATGGGTATGTTCCTATGGGGGTTTTAAACGCTGTTCTAAAGGCCCATAAAGCATCGTCTACTTTTAATGCCCAATCTTTCCTGTTTGATTCAACTGTTTTCTCTAGAATACGCTTAAGTTCTCGATTTGCTACTTTCACTTGTCCACTGGTTTGAGGGTGATAAGGGGTAGCTATTCTGTGGTGTACTCCATATTTCTTTAAGACCTTGTCAAATTGAGTATTACAAAAATGAGTACCCCTATTACTAATAATTTCTCTGGGTGTTCCAAATCGAGAGAAGAGTTTCTTAAGAAATCTCACTACCATTCTGGCATCATTAGTAGGTAAAGCCTGAGCTTCCACCCATTTTGACATATAGTCCACTGCTACTAAGATGTATTTATTCCCAAATGAGCTAGGAAATGGGCCCATAAAATCAATACCCCATACATCAAAAATTTCACATGATAGCATATATGTTTGAGGCATTTCATCGCGTTTAAAGATATTACCTATTCTTTGACATCTATCACACGAAGCAACATACCTGTTAGCGTCTTTGAACAAGGTAGGCCAATAAAAACCTAATTTGAGCATTTTATGTGCTGTTCAGACCCCGCTGTAATGTCCTCCTGAAGGTCCTGAATGGCAGTGTTCTAAGGTTTTGCTTGCTTCTGCTTTTGTAACACATCTCCGAATCACCTGATTTGTACATATATGGAAAAGAAAAGGGTCTTCCCGAAAATATTTTTTCGTATCAGCAAAGAATCGCTTCTTTTGATGATGTGTTAACCTTTTTGGTAGGATGTTAGTAGCTAAGTAATTCACAATGTCTACAAACCAAGGTATCTCGGAGTTAGATATAGCAAATAGTTGTTCTTCAGGAAATGAGTCATTTATCTCGCTTTCATCGAGTTCTTTGATATGTGGGTTTTCAAGCCTAGACAGATGATCCGTCGCAAGGTTTTCAACTCCTTTCTTATCTTGAATTTCCAAATCAAATTCTCATAAGAGTAAAATCCATCTTATGAGTTGAGGTTTTGCATTAGATTTAGTTAAAAGATAACGAAGAGCTGAATGGTCAGTGTAAATGACAACTTTACATAATATCAAATACTGTCTAAATTTATCAAATGAAAAAAACCATGGCTAGCAATTCTTTTTCTATGGTGGTATAATTTTCTTGTGCGGCAGTCAACCTTTTGCTAGCATAATAAATCGGCTAAAAGTGCTTGTCTCTTTGTTGTCCCAAAACTGCAGCTATTGCAAAGTCACTCGCATCACACATTTCAAAGGGTAAATTCCAATCAGGTGCAATTATAATTGGGGCATTTATCAATTTATCTTTTAGGGTATTAAATGTGTCTAAACATTCCTGATCAAAATCGAATGGTACATCTTTTTCTAGTAGTTTTGTTAAAGGCTTAGCTATTTTAGAAAAATCCTTAATAAATCTTTTACAAAATCTAGCATGTCCTAAAAAGCTTCAAATAGCCTTAACTAAACTAGGAAGAGGTAATTTTTCTATGGTTTCAACTTTTGCTTTATGAACCTCAATTCCTTTACTATAAATTTTGTGGCCTAATACAATCCCCTCTCAAACCATAAAGTGACACTTTTCCCAATTAAGCACAAGGTTCGTTTCCTCACATCTCATTAGAACTTGTTTTAAATTTTTAAGGCAAAGATGGAAAGAATTACCAAATACTAAAAAATCATCCATAAATACCTCCATAATATCTTCCACGAGGTCATCAAAGATGGCTAGCATGCAGTGCTAAAAAGTAGCAGGAGCATTACATAATCCAAAAGGCATTCTACGATAAGCAAACGTAACGTATGGACATGTAAATGTTGTCTTTTCTTAATCCTCAAGAGCTATTGGAATTTGAAAGTAGCTGGAGAGTCCGTCTAAGAAGCAATAATACATATGCCCAGATAATCTTTCTAACATTTGATCAATAAAGGGCAAAAAGAAGTGATCTTTTCTTGTGGCGTCATTCAACTTCCTATAGTCAATACAGACTCTCCAACCTGTGAGTGTTCTTGTAGGAATCAATTCATTCTTTTCATTAGCTACAACAGTCATGCCTCCTTTCTTTGGAACAACCTGCACAGGACACCCAAGTACTGTCAGAAATAGGATAAATTATTCCAGCATCTAGAAGTTTAATTACCTCATCTTTAACAACTTCTTTCATGTTGGGATTCAATCGTCTTTGAGGTTGCACACATGGTTTATACTCATCTTCCATTAAAATTTTATGGGTGCAAAACGATAGACTTATTCCTTTAATGTTAGAAAATTTCCAAGCTATGGCTCTTTTATGTTCCTTTAGTACCTGCAACAACTCGTCTTTCTCTTTGGATTCTAGTTCTGAAGAGATGATTACTGGTAAGTGTAGAATTATCCCCGAGGAATGCATATTCTCAGTGATTCAACAATTGTTTCAATTCCAATTTAGGTGGTTTTTCAATAGAGGGTTTTTGTTTTAGTTTGTCGTTTATTTCAATGCCTTCTTCTTTCTTTTGTCTAGGGGAAGAAGTATTCAAGTCATTGGTATCACCATCTACCCCCTCGCCTTGGGTAAGACACAGTTCCAGCGTGTCGTCATGTATGATTTCCTGTAAAGAATCTTGAATAAAATGATCAATGGCATCAATAAAATAATAGGAATCATCTTGCTCTCTAGAATATCGCATAGCATCATAAATTTGAAAAATAATTTCCTTGTTGCCTACTCTTAGCGCAAGTTTATCATCACTTACATCAATAACAGCCCTAGCAGTAGCTAAAAAGGGGCATCCCAAAATTAAAGGCACTTCAACGTCCTCATCCATGTCAAGCACAACAAAATCAACAGGGAATATAAATTTATCAACTTTTACCAAATATCTTCAATAATTCCCCTAGGATATTTAATAGATCTGTCAGCTAATTGAATACTCATCCTAGTGGGTTTTGATTCCCCAAGACCAAGCTGCTTAAACATTTTATAAGGCATTAAATTAATACTGGCACCTAAATCAGCTAGTGCTTTCTCAATGTTTAAACTACCAATTAAACAGGGAATAGTGAAACTTCCTGGATCTTTCAATTTGGTTGGTAGTTTATTTTGGAGGATGGCTGAACATTCTTCATTAAGTTCCACGGTTGATATCTCTTCAAACTTTCTTTTATTTGTTAGAAGCTCTTTTAGGAATTTTACGTACTTCGGCATCTGCAAAATAGCTTCCACAAAAGGTAAGTTAATATGTAACTATTTAAAAAGTTCAAGAAATTTACCGTATTGTGCGTCTAAGCGACCTTTCTTCAACTTTGCCGGATATAGGATTGGTGGTTTACATTCTTCACGTACCGGTGTTACATTCTCGACTTCCTCATCTTTTTCCCTATTAGTTTCTTGTGGCATCTTCTTTTCTGTTTCAACCAATACCTTCCCATTCCTTAATGTTACTGCCTTCACTTACTCTTGTGGTTTAGGTTTGATATTATTAGGTAAACGACCTGGTTGCCCTTCAGAAACTAACTTGGTTAATTGTCCTAATTGATTTTTAAGCCCTTGAATTAATGTTTGTTAATTATTCAACATCGTTTCGATATTCTAAAAATGGGTTTCTGATGCTGAAATAAAATTTGCTAGCATATCCTCAAGGTTCGACTTCTTTTTTTGTGAGAAAGGTTGTTGTTGAAAGCCTGGGAGAGGTTGTTGTCTTTGATTTACTTGGCCACCCCATGAGAAATAAGGATGGTTCCTCCAACCTGGATTGTAAGTGTTACTATAAGGGTTATTTTGGGGTCTAGATTTGTTACCCATATAGTTCATATGTTCGTTCTCTATGCCAGGGTTGTAAGGTGGGTATTCTGTATTATTTGTCCCTCCTCTATATGTATCGCACTGCATCACTGGGTGTACCTGCTAAGAACTACACAAACTATCAATCTTTTTATTTAACAGTTCTACCTGATTTGATAGCATGGTTACTGCGTTGAGGTTGAAGACACTGGCGGCTTTTGTTGGCTTTGTCCTCGTAACTTGCCACTAATAGTTATTCAGTAACTTCTCTTCAATAAACTCATAAGCCGCTTCAGGGGTCTTGTTATTCAGGATGTCGCCACCAGCTGAAACGATTAATTGCCTCGTTGAGGGGTTCACACTGCTGTAAAAGGTTTGAACATGTAGCCATAATGGTAAACCATGGTAAGGGCACCGTCTCAGTAGATCCTTGTATCTCTCCCATGTATCGTAAAGTGTTTCTAAATCCATCTGCACAAAAGAAGAGATATCATTCCTCAACTTAGCCATTTTAGCCGGCGAAAAATATTTTAATAAAAATTTTTCAGTCATTTGTTCCCATGTAGTGATTGATCCTCGTGATAACAAGTTCAACCACTATTTAGCTTTGTTCCTCAATGAAAAGAGAAACAACCATAGGCGAATGGCATCATCGGAAATGCCATTGGTCTTGAAAGCGTCGTAGAATTCTAGAAAATTTACCAAGTGATTGTTAGGGTCTTCATCCTGCAAACCATCAAACTGAACAAATTATTGTATCATCTGTATAGTGTTAGGTTTTAGTTCAAAATTATTTGCAGCAACAGCAGGTCTAACAATACTGGATTCTGTTCTTGTTAAATTAGGTTTAGCATAATCATACATAGTGCGAGGAGTAGGATTTTGATTCACCGAGTTTGCTGCCACCATAGGCGGTAGTGGATTATTATCAGCCATCTCTTCGGTAGTATCGGGATCATTTTCTTGCTCTTCTTTTATGTACTATAGGCCTCTCCTTTATTTCCCTATGATTTTTGCGAATGGTACCTTCTATATCACTATAAAAAATCAAGAGTTTTGTCGAGTTCCTTCTAGTCATAAACTAGAGGTACCTTCTAGAGACAAATAAAAGAAAAATTAGTAAAGTTAAGAATAAAATAAATATAAATTGCAAATAAATAAAATGGCTAAAGTAATAAAAATTTAGTTTTCCTAATATCTTAGTCCCCGGCAACGGCGCCAAAAACTTGATTGAGTCCAAACTAACTATGACAACGAATAAGGCAAGCGCACCTATTTTTTGCTAGTATAGCTATGGCAAGACCGAAATATCGTACCCACAAGGACCAAGAGTATTAGTAATTACTATCTTTCTATTATTTAGCCTAAGAATTAAGGGAATTGATGTTTAATCTAAAACTAACTAATTACTAAGCTAAAGATGCTAAGAGACAGAGAATGAATTGGGGAAATACTTTTGGAAAAACCAATTGATCGAGACAATACCTAAGGAAGAATCCACCTAGACTTCACTTGTTATTAACTCTGAACCAGAGGATTTATTCATTTGACTTGATCCGTAGGATTCCTTAATTTATATTAATACCTCTCTCGAGGCTACTAACGTCTAACCCTAGGTTGATTAATTGAAATCTCTTTCTAATTAAAACCCCTAGAGTTGCATTAACTCGATCTATGGACTCTCATATTAGGTTTGACCCTAATCTGACAGATTTTCTTCATCCTATCTATAGGAATGCGATCAACTCCGCTTAACTATGCTAGATCTACTCTTAAACAGAGACTTGTGCTCCACTACCTAAGCACATCAATACTTGAATTAATATCCTAAAATATCAAAACAAGAATAAACGACACATAATTAAGAACAAATCAAATCTTTATCATATAGTTCATAAAACAATAACAAGATCCATCTTAGGTTTCATCCCTCTTAGGTATTTAAGGGGTTTAGTTCATGTTTATAAAAGAATACATCTTAGAAGAAAGTATAAAACAAAACATAAGAAAAACCCTAAAACCCCTTGAAAGAAATTGAAGGGAAGATCTTTCGTCTTGAGTATGATTTCGGCTTCTTGAGATGAATCAACTGGCTGTCTTCGAGTAAATCCCACAATTCGGCCCTCTCTAGCTTTGCTTCACGGCCCTCTCTTTTAGGATACACTTAGGTTGTTTATATAGGCTTTGAGAATGTCTTTCTTTGCCTCTAAGCATCCTTTTTCGAGTGGAATTAAAATAGGTCACGGCAGGGACACGCCCGTGGCGCACGCCCTTGTGAATCGAGCCCAGGACCGTGTTCAAGTCTGCTAAAGTGGTACGGCCGTATAGTGAGCTCCAGTGTATGGATTTCTTACTTTGGCCCATTTTCTCCGTTTTTGGCCCATTTCTTGTTCTTTTCATCCTCCTGTGCTCTCCTAAGTATAAAACATGAAATTAAAGGATTAGGAGCATCAAATTCCACATTTCAAGGGATAAATAATCCAAAAGTATGCTAAATGTAGGATTAAAATATGTATATATTACGGTTTATCAAAAGACATAAAAATCAATTAGGTACCAATTTTGGGCTTCAAGAGGTTGCTAATCCTTCCTCGTACGTAACTGCCTCCTGAACCCGTTTTCTGGATTTCGTAGACCAAAAAAATCGTCATTTTAATAAATTAAAATTTTTATTAAAATGATTGAATTACGAGGTGACCCGATCACACCTTATTAAAAGGATTGGTGGCGACTCCCATGTTCATTTTCATTTTCAAAATCAAAGTCGACACCTTTTTACAAAAAAATGGTTTCGACAATAATATTTACGAACTCTCTCATTGGATTTGTGATCCCGAAACTATTATTTTCGACTCCACTGAAAACAAACTATTACAACTCTCCCCCTTAGGATAATTTTGTCCTCGAAATTTCTCACCTGAAAATAGTTCCGATTATTGAGTTCTGAAAGACTCTTCGATTGTCCAAATCAAATCTGTCCCAACTAACTTGTTTTTGCTCCATTATAACTAGTATAACGGGCCTCTACATTTCTATCCGTGAAAAGGTTCAAATGGTATCTTTTAATACAAGACTAATATTTATTATAATCGAATTCCACCAATGATAAAAAATTTCCTAATTTCCTTTGAACTTCATAACAAGTTCTTCTTCCTCATCATCAAAGTTAGTCCAGATGCAAAATCTACCATGACTCACGCTCATTCCCATTCAGAAATCATAACATATCATATTAATTCAGACATAACTTGCTATTTAGTTTTGACCGATTAACAAAACAATCACCTCAGTACAACCTTTGAAATTTCACATTTTATTCTAGAGCACCAGTACCTCTATCTTAAGTCATTATATATTTTGTCGCTTCCTGGTTTAAATCAAATAGACGCTACTATAAACCTCGTGTAAGATGTTCTATAAAATCACAAAATTGTTTAACACACATACTTGAATATTTCCTTTGCATCTCATAAATTCTCCGAAGAATTAATGATTTAACCCTGACTCCTCCATAATAATGAAACCATCATAATTCAAGGTCATCTAAGTCATTATATATTTTGTCGCTACCTGGTTTAAATCAAGTAGTCACCTGACTTGACTAAACAAGTTCGATGTTTTCTTGTAATAGTTCAAACGAAAAGGTTGAAAAGGATATATCCAAAAAGGATATCAAATGAAAATTTTGGAAAGGATATTCTCTATAAAGGATAACAAATGAAAAGGATGTATTTGAAAAGGTAGTTGATTGATTAATTATATATTGAAATCTTCATGATATATTACATGTTATGATTAATTTGTTCTTGTATATGTGTATAATTACTAACTTGTGAATTGGTGTGACTAGGAAGAAATGTTCATTTAGGAAATAAGCAATGCTTGAATGGTTTAATCATGTATAAGGGTTTAATGTAATAAGAGTTTTAATGTTATTTTACCAATGTGACTTGGAGTGAAAGTGCTTGTTTATATATTTTGATTTTGGCTTGTAAATGTTTATGTAAATGTGTGTGTAAATTTGTGGTGTTCAATGCTTATGAATGCTTTTGAAAATAGGTAGTTTATAGTTGCTTGGTATACTTTTGATGTGGTTATTTGATATGCTTAGGATATGTTTAATGTTTGAACTTGAAATGTTGAATTGAATTAATGTTTGGTGTGTGAAATGTGGTGCCATTGATGGCATATTAGTTAGGTCTTATAGAATGATTGATTTGATATGTTTTAGAGTGTTTGAATGTGCTTTGATTATATGAATGCATGTGGAAATAGATCGGCTTGGTGTGTAAGCAATTAGACTTGTAATGGCTTGTTTTAGGGGAAATCAATGTTGCACATAGCCTAGGACATGGGCTGTCACACGACCGTGTGTCACACACGAGCACCCTACACAGTCGTGTGCCATTTTAATTTTTAGGTGCAGGATGAACCACACGGTCTAAGAGGGTTACACGGCTTGGCGACATGGTCGTGTGACCAAACTTTGAAAGCACACACGGTTAGACACACGGGCTAGGGCGCGACCATGTGTCCCGTACTTCAAATACTCAAACAGTCTGGGCTATGTCACACGGCTTGGCCACATGACCTTGTGACTCCAATTTTCAAATTTTTCCAATTTTTCTAAACTTTTTTGATTTATTTCAAATTGGTCCCTAGACGTTCCCAACTTATTCTTATGATCTCATAAGCTTGAAATAAGCTTTGAAAAAAGTACAATATTTGGATTTCATTATAAATAAAAAACCTTTTGATTCTTATCTTTAGTTGGGCTTCGATCCAAGGGTTGTCTAGACTTACTCTTGGATGGATGCGAGTTGTTTCAAGTGTCGTGTTGACTTGTCCTTGAACTAGGTTTGGACCCCTTTTCTTCGGTTGAATTGGATAGAAAGGTGCCTTTCTTCAGAAACAAATTTTGGTTTCCTCTCCTCAATTGAACTAGATCAGAAGGTGGCTTTTCTTTTAAACTGATATGACATTCATCATAATTTCTTCAAGTCCTTTAGACATTTTTGTAAAGAATTTACGGACTTCTTGAAGTTGTGAATGTGTTGAATGGCTTGTGGGTGACCCCATGCCAACCAGTTAAGCAAAAGAGAGTTCTTTTAAAATTTAACTTCTTCATTTTAATATACTACTAGAATTAAACTCTTTTATTTATTATTTAGCTCATATTAATTCAAATAATTAGAGATAAAGTAATGAGTTAATATTGTCATTCAATTATTTTGATTTAACTAGTTTCTTACTCATGCGGTGCATAAGTTGTATTTTACAATTAAAATATATTAAATTATTTTTAAAAATATAAGTAATCTTTTGATAATTATATTTATATTATTAATTTTTAATTTTTAAACAATACTTTTATTGTAAAAACATTATATTCTATTACGATATATTATCAAAATTTTAAAATACTATATGAATAGTATATACATTTTAAAACAATATTCTAAGAAAAAGGTCATTGTTTCTAAGGACGGTTTAAAATAATTTAATTTTATTGTTTAAAATTTTATATATATATATATATATATATATATATGTATGATGTTGCTAACAATATTCTATTTTTAAAATTTAAAATTAATTTTAGAAAATTAAATTAATTAGAAGTATCCAAAATACTCTTATTTGTTTTAGGACTTCCATTTTAACTTAGTTATTCTCTATGTTAATAATATATAATTATTAAATTTATTTAGACATCAAATAACAATTAAATCACAAAATTTAAATTACCGTAAAGCTCAAATAGTGAAAATATAAAATATTATTGCAACCTTTATAAATTTAATAATTAATGCTAAAGAAAAATATAGCAGTTAGCATTTAACCTAATAAATGCAATTAAAACTTTTCTTTTATAACAGAAAAAAACATTTAAAAGCATTTAAAATTAATTATTTCATAAAAAAGTAAAAGAAAAGAGAAAAGTAAAAGGTAAAAGGTAAATAATAATAAAAAGTAAAAGAGAAAGGTCTAATTTCATCCGATTTACTCCTGTGGACTCTCTTAGGAGTTTAAAATTATATATAATATATAGATTAGTGATAAATTAAATTTCTATTAGTTATCTTTTTTAACAAATTTATTATTTAATTAATTAAAATTAATTAGAGAAAATAATTATGACATAAATATAATGTTATCATTCTAATTCACAATATTTTCGATTTGATTTTGTTATAGAACCGTAAAATTATTTTATAAAACTTAATAAATTAGTATCTGTCATGTAAAATTATCAAGAACAAAATTAAATTCGTAAGCGTACTTAAATTTATTGATTTATTGAAATCTTCGATCTTGTGATTTTGACATTCCAAATTAGCACATAAGTAATTCAGAGAATGTGACTCTCTCTTTTTTAAAGATGAGATATTATAAAAGTTACGTCTGTGTAATTTAGAAATCATAACCCTGATATATAACTTTTGTATATTAACTTAATTTCTAATCAGCCCATCATTATTACTAGAGTATTTACACATATTTGACCAATATTTTATTTAATAACTAAAGCCTAATAAATCTTAACCAAATTAGATCGCTTTTAACTTAGACTAACCTTTTATAATAGTAAATGATAACATGTAATAACTCTTATTACATATGTAATGTATATATTACTCCTTATATGACAACAAATAATAACATGAAATTGGGTTAATCATTTCGAGGTTTGACACATTGACGAAGAAAAAACAATCAACAAAACAAATGTGAAACCGAAAACAACATGGCTTTGAGAGGGTTGAGTCATAAATTTTTGCTCGTTTCCCACTAGAGACGCTAATTGTTAAGGTGAGGGACTGGGATGAAGAATGATCTTTGAGGAAGGTAAGATAACCTCCGATTCTTCGACCCTTACAATACAAATGGGATAAAAAGCGTTGGAATTTGCATTTTGGGATCCTCCAATGCTTAAATTAACATAATAAAGAAAGAAAAGTGAAGTGTGAGAATAAGGAACTGAAAAAACGAGAAGCATTCTTTATTGTGGAGTACATGTCTGTAATTATCCTTGATTCTATGGCTGTCCGAGTTGCTGCGGTCTCATCCTCCAATGGTCAACTCTTGACCTACCAAGCTCGGGTACTCATTGACTGGTAGTCTTGTGCGTGACACCAAACAATTCACAAAGGCTTGGGCAGATTCACCGGCCGGCTTGTACGAAATTGATCATCACGTTAAAGTTTTCTAGTTTCAAGCAAAGAGTAAGAGAGACCCAGGTTTCTGATAGTACTATTTTTTTTAGTAACATCTTTTAATGACCATTTCCAAATCTTATCAAGACTCAATGTAGCCATTGTCACAAATAAGCTTTTCCAAGACTACATATGGTCGGGGCGGAGGAAGACAACCAGACACCAACACATGGACTCTGCTCATAAAAAATATGCAAATCCCGCTTGCAAAGCCCGAGTTTTCAAACCTTCAAATATCACACATCGGGATTTAATCTTTGGAGGAAGAAAATTTATTCAGAAAATAATATACAATGACACCACAAAGACCATATATATAAGTAATTCGAAGTCCAATAAAGTTGAATCAGATCACTTCTTTTTTCTTTTTATTTTACCAGTGACGATGCGATGAAGGGTTTACATCTAGAGTGATCTTACAAACCATGTGACCAAATATGTTTTATTTTAAAATTATGGGTTAGTCAAAAGTTTTCACAAGGGTTTGAAATAGCTTAAATTAAAACCTTGAGGGGCCAGTTTTGGTGAGTTTTATAATATGATGATAATACTTATTGTTGCATGACCCAAAGATATTGCCAGCTATTTTAAACTACTTGAGTACCCGATATTCATAGATTAATCTTTTTCTTTTTTATTAAATAATCTTATTTTATGCGCCACCAATACATAAATCTTAATATATATATATATATATATATATATATATTAAAATTGTGAATTAAAATAACAAGATAAAGCCCAAACAACAAATACAACTAATGCAACTCAAATCCAAGCTACACTTGAGGTGGTGAATACCCTTAACCATTAAGACATCACATATGTTCCTTTTAAACATAATTTTTGAAGATATTTAAATATGCAAATTATAAATAAATATTAATAACGTCATATTTAAGATTTTGGGATTAATAGTTTCGGGGTAGGGTCTTAGATATAGAATTTAGGGTCTCAAATTTAAGATTTAAAGTTTTAGCATTTATTTATAATTAATTATTTTATGATAATATTATTAGTATTTGTTTCTAAGTTTATTATTTTTATTTTATTTGATAATGATACGTCGTCTTATTATTTATTAATAGTATATAAAATTTATATATTGAAAATACATCAAATATTTTCCTCTTTAACTAAAATGAGAAACATTTAGTGTTGACACTTGGAAGTTAACCATTTCAGTTAAGAAAATAGTAGGTTTTTAATAGCTAAAAATAGTTTAAATTTAGTAAGTACATAAGTTAATGGAGAGCCATGTTGTGCAGAATATTACAGCTTAATAATTATTTGAACGTTAAATCCCTAGTAGATTAAAAAGATAAGATTAAGGTCATCATCATCATCATTTGAGTTTATAGCTATTTCAACAGTGATACACGTAGAAAGTTTGAGATGACAAACTTGATGATTAACCCCAATTCTATTTTTATTTGTCATTGTAAGATAACTATGTCAGTTTATGAAATTATTTGTCAGCTTAATAAATGGTGTGCTCAAACACTACTTTATACTTAAAAAGTATTAAGAATAATGCCACCTGTGTCCCCTGTGCCCCACTTAATTTGCAGTCCAGAAGGATCAACATTTATTGGCTAGATTTTCTGTTACATTTGCTCCTAGTCTTTTATCCCATCATGCATATAATGAATATAAATGTAATAGTCTACACTTAATCGGGTTGAATGTAAAATGTTACATTGTTATTGTAACAATTCAAAGTAAATATTTAAAACACTTATTGAAGCTAAAAAAAATTAAGCGTGATAAGTTTAAATAAAAAATGTTATAAGTATTAAGTAAATATAAATATACTCAAACGAATCCTTATATTAATCTGGGTCAAATATGGTAACACATGGAATCAAGTTACAAATATTGAGATAAAATAACAAAATGAAGTGTACTGTCTTAGGATTATAAAGTCATATCTCGAGACATGTCTCCCCTATTTCATGATTTTTAGGTTAAAAATTTGAAGTCTGAGACAATAGACCCATGTCTCAAGACCTGTTAATGAGGTCTGAGCAATATTTGCTGTTATTTTGCAATATTATATGTAGATTAGTTTCTTATTTCATGTGATGTATGAGTTTAATGTTAGTACAAATCTCCGGTGAGGAAAATCTTGAACACACAAACGGAACTCGAACAGAAGAAGAAATAGGACAAGGCTCCAAGGCGTGTATCAAGCCACTACCTTTAAGGTTATATTCACCCCCACATATCTTCAGTGTGCAAACAAGTTCCAAAAAAATTAACATCGAGGATACAATGAAGCCAATGACTATTTGCGTTTTTCCCTAATGAGAATAGTCCATTACACACTGAGCAATGTATGACAAGAAACTCAATTTCTATAAAGGATTTCTGCAGTAATACTTTATAGAATAATCTAATAATATTAGAAAATGAAATAAGGAAATAATGAATATTAGAATTTGTTGGTATGATTTCCAAATGAAATCTTATTCCTATTTTAGGAATTTTCATGTCTCTTCATAGATACTTCTTTCATCAATAGGTATCTTTCGAATAATGTTTTAAAATAAACACATAATTATTCATTTATAACTATTCAAATAATATTATTTAAATAGTTATAATTCTTTTTCAAAAATTAAATAATATAATCTTTTGATTAATTACACCCATTCATTTATAGTTATTGGAACATTATAAATATTTGAAAATGTTCCAACAATCTCCTCCATTTTCAAAATATTTTAGATTTTGATATTCTTGGAAATCAATTTGTATAAATGAAGGTATCTTATGATTGAACATTCACTTAGTGAAAACATGTTAAAGTTAATCGAAATTTCATGGAAGACTAAGCTTTGAACCAACTATTTCATTTGATTAACCGAACACATCTCACACAATGATTTCAACATCGGACAATGTATAGTATCTAGGGACACTATTATGGCCATGTGTTTGTGTCCTCTTTTCATGAGTGCTGTCAGAGCCAAGCCCTTGAGCTCCTAAAAGCGGCCACACTTCCACTCACATAAGTAGATCCCATCAAGAGTGTCCCCGTAACTATAACACTCTAACATATTTATGTTATGGGTCAATTAAGAGTACATTACTCATCCTTCCCTTATCATTACGAGAACCTAGCACTTTAATCTTAGGATGGATTTATTTATAGTGCTAACAATCACATACTAATGATGTACTTTGTCTTGTTGAACTCAAGACTTGACGTTATTCCAAGCGTTGAGTCGAGTTTCCATCATGGGTGACTCCAATTAATGGGCTTGAGTCCCATCCTTTTTGATGTCCTTTTTACTGCATCTCTAGCAAGACTTTTTGTTAAAGGATCTACCAAATTTTCACTTGATCTCACATAATTAATAGTGATCACTACATCAGAGATTAATTGTCGGACATAACTATGTCTTAATCCAATGTGTCTAGACTTTCCATTATATACTTGGCTATATGCCTTTGCTAGAGTAGCCTCACTATCACAACGGATAGAAATAGGTGAAATTGGCTTAGGCCATAAAGGTACATCATAAAGCAAATTTCTTAACCATTCTTCTTCTTTAGATGCAGCGGCTAATGCAATAAATTCTGCTGCCATGGTGGAATCAGTAATACATGTTTGTTTCTTGGAACCCCAAGAAATGACTCCTCCACCAAGAATGAAGATCCATCCACTAGTAGATGCATGATCTTCCAAACTTGTAATCCAACTAGCATCCGAATACCCTTCTAAAATAGGAGGATATCCATTATAACACAGTCCATAGTTAATAGTTTTCTTTAAGTACCTAAGTACTTTATTCAAAGCTTGTCAAATCAAACTACTAGGATTACTTGTGTACCTACTCAATTTCCCAACAGCGTATGCAGTATCTGGTCTTGTACAAGTCATTATGTACATAAGACAACCAATTAGACTTGCATATTTCAATTTATCAATTTTCCTACCAGCATTAGATACTAATTTTATTTGAGAATCCATGGGTGTAGATGCTGGTATACAGTTGAAAAGATCAAACTTTTTAAGCACATTTTCAATGTAATGTGATTGTGATAAAGTTATAGTGCTTTCATCTTGGGTTATTTTAATCCCAAGAATAACATCTACTACACCCATATCCTTTATAGAAAAGTTGTTTAACAAGGATTTCTTTGTGTTTTCTATTTGTTCCAAATTCATGCCAAAAATGACCATGTCATCTACATATGAGCAAATTATGACACCTTTTCCATTTTCAAATTTGTTATATATACACTTATCGAATTCATTTATTTTATAGCCATTAGCTAAAACAACATTGTCAAACTTTTGGTGCCATTGTTTTAGTGCTTGTTTACGTTTATATAAAGATTTAACAAGCTTATATACCTTATGTTCTTGTCCTAGAACAACAAATCCTTCCGGTTGTTCCATGTACATTTCCTCTTCCAATTCACCATTTAAAAATGCAATTTTAACATCCATTTGGTGAACAACCAAATTATATATAGAGTTAAGTGATATTAAGAGTCTAATTGTAGCAAATCTTGCTACTGAAGCATATGTATCAAAGTAATCAATACCTTGTTTTTGTGTAAAACCTTTGGCTACCAACCTTTCTTTAAACTTATCAATGGTTCCATCGACCTTCATTTTCTTTTTGAAGATCCATTTACAACCTATTGGTTTAGAACCTGGTGGAAGATCAACTAAGATCCAAGTTTGATTTCCCATTATTGAATACATCTCATCATTTATTGCTTCTTTCCAAAAAGTAGAGTCTTGAAATTTCATTACCTCTTCAAATGTAATAGGATTAGATTTCAATTATAATAATAAGGTATCTTATTGCATATACTTTCACCTTTTCCTTCTACAAAAAAACATAATGGAATCTGGTCCAAAATCTTTGACCTTTTTAATCTTCTTACTTCTTCTTAATTCTTGACAAGATTCAGCATTATTATCAATTTTTTCTAATGGAATTTCATTCTCATTTGAAGAATGAATCAATTGTTGTTGCTATAATTGTCTTTATATAGAATTAAATCTATTTTCATAAAAAATAGCATCTCTTGATTCAATAGCAGTATTAATTGAAATTGAATCATTTGGTTCAATTACCATGAACCTATATGCCTTGCTATTATGTGCATATCCTATAAATATGCATTCAATTCCTCTTTCACCTAACTTTTTACTTTTAGGTATTGGAACTTTGACAATAGCTCTACAACCTCAAACCTTCAAATAATTAAGGTTTGGTTTCCTTTTTCCATTGTTCATAAGGGGTTATTTTAATTTCCTTATTAGGAACTTTATTCAATATATGACAAGATGTTAGAACAGCTTCTCCCCAAAAACCTTATCCAAGACCTGAATATTATAACATTGAACTTACCATTTCAATCAAAACTCTATTTTTCCTTTCAGCTACACCATTTTGTTGTGGTGTGTAAGAGGCTGAAACTAAATGGACAATCCTAGTGGATTCAAAATAACTTGGATTATAGTATTCTCCACCTCTATCCGATCTTAAGCACTTGATAAATGATTCACACTGAAGTTAAACTTCAAATTTATAAACTTTAAATTTATCAAGCACTTCATCATTTGAATGCAATAAATATACATAACAATATCTAGAATAATCATCAATAAAAGTAACAAAATATTTCTTTCCACCTAATGTAGGATTATTATGCATGTCACATAAATCACTATGTATTAAGTCAAGCAATTTTGTTTTTCTTTTAACCTTAAGGAAAGGGTTTCTTGTAATTTTAGTCAACATACATGTATTGCATTTTCAATATTATTATTAAAAGCAGAATTAAATCTAACTTATGCGTGTCATTCAATTTTCTATAATTCAAATGACCTAATCTATAATGCCATAAACAAAAGATTCAACCATATAAGAAAAAAATAGTATTTTTATTCTTATTAATAATATTCAGTTTGAACATACTCTCATACATATACCCTTTCCCTACAAAAATTTCTCCCATAGATAAAATAAACTTATCTGCCTAAAAAATAAGTTTGAAACCAAACTTATTCAATAAACTTCTAGACACTAAATTCTTTCTAACTTCTGGTACATAATATACATCATCTAAGGTTAAAACCCTTCCAGAAGTGAATTGTAGTTCAACAGACCATTTTCCTTTGATTGCTGCGGTGGAAGAATTTCCCATGTACAAGACATTGTCATTTTCACATTGTGTGAACTTCGTGAACATGCTTTTGTCTTTGCACACATGTTTGGTTGCTTCAGTATCAATCCACCATGTGTTATCATCTTGTTCCATATTAATTTTAGATTTCATTGCAACAAACTTTTCGTTATTATCAGCCTTAGAAGATGATTTTAAAAATCAGAATAGTGGTTTCGGGATCAAAAGTATGAAGTCAAAATACTTAATTTATTATTATATTAAAGTTTACAGCATGACATAATAATTGTGTGAAAGTTTCGTAAAGAAATTTTACCGTTTAAATGCTTAATTCGATAAAAAGGACTAAATCGCGTAGAGTGTAAAAGTGGAGTTCTATTTGTTAAAGGTATTTAATAGAAATGAAATTAAATAGAGGAGGCCCTTATGTTGTAATTAGACCATTATTAAGGTGGGTGGACATTTATGGACATTATTTATGCATCTTTTAAAGTATTAATAAAGGGTAATTAGGAATTGTTAAAATAAAATTGTTAAAATAAATTTAGTAAAATAACTAAAAAACAAAGCCATCATCTTTGATTTGTCCATGTTGATTGAATATTAAGGAAAGAAAATAGCCATGGAAGCTCTTCAAGTTTCGGTAATTGCATGATTTAATTGTAAGTTCATTTTTGACTCGGTTCTTAAAAATTTTTACGTTTTTGAGATCGTTATAGCTTAATCTAGCTAGTCCGTATCTCCGATTTCAAAAATGTTAAAGTATTTGAATGTTTCCATTTTTGAATGCATGAGTATTTTTTTAGTTGATGATGGAAAATAAATCATTGTTGTTAGATGTACAAGTTTTGTAAAGTGAATTTTGGTAAAAATGTCAATTTTGGATTAAATTATGAAATATGAAAATTTAGTGGTTGAATTTTAAAATAAATGAAAAACATGGGCTGATATGAGAATGGGTAATATTCGGCCAACATGAAATTGTATTAAATTGAATGAATTGTGATTTTATGTGATAAGGACTAAATTGCAAAAATGTGAAATAATAGAGGCAAAAATGTAATTTTTCCAAAATATGTAAATTATGCTAAATTAAATGAAATGATGATTAAATAAGTAAATTTTGATATTATATAGATTGTGATAAACGAGATTTGGATCTAGAACGAGGGAAAACAAAGTATCAGATTAGTCAAACTAATTCGTTGTTACAACGAATGAGGTAAGTTCGTATAATTAGAATCAAACTTTTAAATACTTGTATTTATTTTAAATGTATGTATATAATTGAGTAATTGATATACTTGGAATACAAATTCCTATTTGATATAGACTGATGGTTACCGAGCCCTGTTTGAATCGTATGAATTCGTAAGATACGAGTGACATGTCACTAAGGTTACCATTTTGGTCGAGCTCCTACATTTGTTGTGGACTCACCACAGCTCGTATGAGCTTACCGATATATCAGCTCATTAGAGCTTACTATTTTCACTCGTCAGAGCTTACCGTTTCAGCTTAATAGAGCTTACTGTCCATCAGCTCAGGAGGAGCTTACTGATCATAGCTCGAAAGAGTGGAAATAATAACGAATTGATGTATTACTAATTATTACATGTAATGTATATCACCCGAGTATCCCTTGATATTCTAATAGGTTCAACGGTGTAAATTCTATTATTGGTTATGTGAAAAAGTTACGTGTTATATAGATGAATTACTATTATTACGAATGAATTACTATTTATACGGATGAATTACTGTTATTATGGATGAATTACTATTTATACGGATGAATTACTGATATTACAGATGGATTAGTGTTTATACGGATGAGATACTGTTCTTGAATGAAATATTGATTATATGATTGAGAGAGAGATGTTACAAATGATGTACATAATATATGAATTTGATGTGATACAATGTATTGAGTACTAAATTGAGATAATGGATGATTATATGCATTTATGTGACTAACTTGTTAATAAATGCTTGTGTTTAGGCATTTGATAATTGAATTAGGTACACCTTATTTATTGAATTGATCATGTCTAAATGGTAAGTTTAATTCTAAATTATATGGGCTTACTAAGCTATAAAGCGTACTCTATTTCTTTTCCATGTTTTATAGAGGTTCGGTAGCTCGCTTGATTCGGATATAGTCGGAGATACGCATCACACTATCCAGTTGCCGATTGGTATCTTTGAACTTATGGATATTTGTAAATATGACATGTATAGGCTAGTTATAAGGATGATAGTTAAGGTTACTTGAGATATTGATTTTGGGTACATGTTGTGGTATGAGTTAAAGCCATGTGATTTGGCTTAATTTGGTATAATATTTTGGTTGTGTATAAGTATTCAAATATGGTATGTTTTGGCAAGTAGTTTATGGAATGGAAATATGCAAATGATGTCTTGATATGTATTAGCCACATGAAAGGAAAATGCATGATATTATTTAGGTATTTGAATGCTATGTTGAAATGGTATAAAATGTGTATGAAATGTTGTGGATTGATTGCCTATTGGGTTATATAGTATTGCAATTTATGGTTGAGTATGAATGTAAAAATAGGGTGGCAAAATGGCTTTGCAAATAGCCTATTTTTGTCCACACAGGTAGAGACACGGGCGTGTGTCTCAGCTGTGTGTGACACACGGTCATGTTACATGGTTGTGTGTCCCTTGGTGTTGATATTAAATTGAAGTCAGTATGCTCCACACGGTCTCACACACGGGCGTGTGACTGGCTGTGTGGTACTAGTCAATATACCACTTAAATGGCACACGGCCTAGCACACGGGCGTGTGACTTAGCCATGTTGCATAAGTCAGTATTCCCTATAGGTTTGGCACGACCTAGAACACGGCCTGGCACATGGGCGTGTGTGGCCACTTCGAAGGGCATATGGGTTTGACACAAGGGCGTGTGGTCGGTCGTGTGACCCAAGTCAGTATGTAACGTTATTTTCACATGACTGGTGACACGGGCGTGTTTAATGGCCATGTGAGACACATGGCCTGCCCACACGGGCGTGTGTCCCCTATTTGAAGAAATTTTTTTCTAAGTTTTCCAAATTTATTCTAAATTATCTTTTAGTCCCGAATTATTTTCAAAGCATGTTTAAGGCCTCATAGGCTATTATAAGGGACAAAACTGATTTAGATTGATTAATAATTGAATGATTTGATCGAATGTATGAGAAAAGTATAGTTATATGTGATATAAGTCCAGTAATGCTCTATAACCCTATTTCGGCGTAGAATACGAGTGAGGGGTGTTACATTTATTGGTATTAGAGCTACGATTTAGTCAATTTTAGGTCTAACGTAGCATATGTGAGTCTAGCTATACATGCCATATAGAACCTGTGATAGTGTGATATCTTCCGACTCTGACGAAAATTATTTTAATTAGACAGGTATGCTTTCCAACCGAGCTAATTCTGATAGTGCAGAAAGTGGTACTCAAATATTTGAGCGAAAATGTGTTTATGATGAGTTGAAATTCATAAAGGTATGAATAAAAGTTCATGATATTATGTTATTGATAAATGTTATGTTATGTGCATGTATATTTGAAAGTTAAATTTGAGGCTTTAAAACCCTCACCCCCTTATCAGTATAATGTTACAATGAAATCTGTAAGATTTGGATTGAATAAGCTTACAAGTGTGGAATTACAAAGTTCCATGATTTAAAGATTAATACTGTGGTCAGATAAGAGAATGAGTCAATAGTAAAGACAGTACTAGAAGAGATATCGGATCATTTTGAAGGCTATGTCAATTATGTAAAGTCACTATTAAAGAAGAAGTTGACTTCGATGAAACAAAATATTCAGGTATGATATCTAAAGAATGTATTAACTGGAAGTTATAGTTAATTGATTTCAATTAGTGATGGAATAAAGAGGAATCAATAATGATAGAATTAGACAGTGGAATAATGTTTGAATTGTAAAGATATATCTGAGTACAGCAATATAGTCGGATAGCTTATAATGATCTCATCTAGGTATTCTATGTGATCAATTATTCTTAAAGGTATATGTGGCTATTTATTTTCGAATGAAACTCTTATCGTATAAGAACACTAGCTAAACATGCTGATAGACGAAAGCATCGTTGGTTTATTTGGGTTTTGATCGACATTGCTTTATCGTCCCCTGGTATTCTATTCCATTGTGTTGATGGAAAAGTTGACGGTAAAATCTGTATGATGCTAGTATTCTATTTCTACTGGTATTGTTCTGTTGAATATACATGAAGATTATATTACTTCTATCACAGTTGATTTCAGTGCTTATGAGTGATGTTTTCTTCTGGAATTTCTCTAGGATATCATAGAGATCTTTATCATTCTATATGGGTTGTAATTTTCAGAAATTCTGTATAGTTCCATACCTTGAGATTTTGCTACCTCGGTATTATTATGATTCTATGTGAATATCTGCAAGAGACATTCTTTTGACGGATCATCATATTTATAGAGGTTATGTTTCTGCATTCATTTTTGTTGAAACTAAATTTGATTTTCTTTTGTGTTTAAAATACATTATCAACACCTGGGATATTATCAATTTATATGGTTGAGATGTCGGTTTTATTATGGCATTATGATTCTTGTTTGACGGAGGTGGCTTCTATATAATACAACGCTTCGATGATTAAAAGTTGAGATAGCTTTATTTTATAATCTTTTCTGGTTTTCTTGAAAGGAAATTTAAATCGGCAAAAGCATAGACGATAGAAGATTAAGTTCAAATCTATATAATAGTTATCACTTTCAAGCAAATCTTGTTATATGTCAATGAATAAAGACAGAATGTTATGTCATATTCGAATTATGCAATTTTTAAGGAGATCTATGACTAGTATCCTGAAGAAATTGCTATAAATTGTATGTGTGAGTTATTTTGACAAAAAGAAGAAAGGTTTTCTTTGAAAAGTTAATGTTTGACAGCCAAGATTGATTCAGTTGTTTATTTTGATTGGGTCATTTGTTTGAAAGGTTAATTGAGTTATATGTATTTGAGTTTATCCTTGGGTCCAGAAATAAATTTTGTGCATTCACGAATAAATAGATGGATGCTCTAAATCAAGAATTCATATTTTAGAAGACATGATACAGAATTATATCTATCGGAACGGTTCTATTTGAGAAATATTATTGTAAATTAAAGTTGTTTCGATTGTTGAAGTTTTCATTTGTGCGAAGTTTGATTTGGTTTAATATATGTTAATAAAGTTATAAACAGTTGAAAACAATTTTAACTGAAGCATTAGTTTTGGTTCATCCTGAATAGAGTAAAGAGTTTATGATTTTTAGTCATGCGTCATTGAATGGTTTGAAGTGTGTTTTAGTACAAGAATGTATAGTGATGGCTTGAATTGTCGAATGATTTTGAGCCAGTAATTGGTTATCATCTTGGACAAACGATTATAGTCATGAATATTTTGAACAAGAAATCTTTGTGTGCTTTACAAGAGATGAATACGCGATTGATCTTATTGGATGATGGATAGATATTAGCTGAGTTAAAAGCTAAATTGATTTATATTTCGCGATTTTGTGAAGCTCAAAAATGTATCAGTGAATTGAAAGTTAAAAGAGTTCAACATGAATTGACTTCTAATTTAGAGCTTCAGATTGGAACCGATGATTAATTGTTGTTTCAAGATAGAGTTCATGTACTGAGAAATCTAGAGATTATACAACAATTTTTATATCTAGTTCACAGTGGTAATTATCTGTTCATTCGGGGAATACTAAGATGTAAAATAATCTGAGACAGTTTTACTAGTGAATGAGTATGAAACGTGATACTTCTGACTTGTATCCAAATATCTGATTTATCAACAGGTTAAAGTTGATTATCAAGTACCTTCGGTACTGTTACAATCTGTGTTATTATCTGAGTGGAGATGAAATAGAATTTCATTGGATTTTGTAAAAGGAAGATGTTATCTGAACTATTGTTGATTATTGTAGAAGTCTGTACAATTTATCTCAGTATGTATAATTTCTCTCTTGATAGACTAGCTAAGTTATACATTTCTGAAATTGTCAGTTTTTACAGAGTGCTAGTCTCCATTATTTCGGATAGAGATCCGAGGTTTATATTGTGTTTCTAAAGAAAACTACTGTAAAATTTAGGTATGAGGTTGCATTGTAACACCACATTTCATTCTCCAACTGATGAATAATATGAGAAAGTGATTCAGATTCTCAAAGATACGATTTGTTAATGTATTTTAGAATGTGAAAACAATTAATAAAGACAATTACTATTGGTTGAGTTTGAGCATATTAATAGTTATCATATGAGTATAAAGATGGCATTGTATGAAGTATTGTATGATTGCAATTACCGAACTCAGTTGTTATTGGATTGAGCTTTGTGGGAAAAAGATTCACGAGATTGATTTCAACAGAGAAATTGAAGAGAAAGTGAAAGTAATTCGTAACAGTTAGGAAGCAGTTTCAGATTGACAGAAAACATAATAAAAGCACTGAATTTCAATTAGTGAACTGAGTGTTTGTGAAAGTATTACTGTGAGAATAGAATTTCTCGAAAAGTTAAGTTCGTGATTCATCGGGCCGTATGAAATTATTGAGAAAATAAAGCCAGTGGCTTATTCAACTTATATTATTGTCAGAACTTGAGAAGATCCATAATGTGTTTCTTATATATATGATGCGATGATTCAGATAAGACCCTTTGTATATAATCTCTTTCAAAAGTTGAAATGCAGCTTGATATGACGTATAGCGAAGGATAGATCAGAATCTTAGCACATGAGATTAAAGAGTTGAGAAATCTGAGGCTATGTGAGAAATTGATAAGGTTACAAGAAAACCAATCTCTAATTTATTCTCTGGTAAGATTTTCGGGGACGAAAATCCCTAAGGGGGAGAGTTGTAACAACCCGTTTTTGGTACAAATCGGAACAGTGGTTTTGGGACCACAAATCCGGAGTCAAAATATTTTTTTATTATTTTATTAAAGTTTATAGCATGATAGAATTATTGTGTGAAAGTTTCGTAAAGAAATTTTACCTTTTAAATGCTTAATTCAGTAAAAAGGACTAAATCCCGTAGAGTGTAAAAGTGGGGTTCTATTTGCTAAAGGTATTTAATAGCTATGAAATTAAATAGAGGAGATCCTCATGTTGTAATTAGACCATTATTAAGGTGGGTGGGCATTTATGGATATTATTTATGCATGTTTTAAAGTATTAATAAAGGGCAATTAGGTAATTGTTAAAATAAATTTAGTAAAATAACTAAAAAAAAAGCCATCATCTTTGTTTTGTCCATCTTGACCGAATATTAAGGAAATAAAATAGCCATGGAAGCTCTTCAAGTTTCGGCAATTGCATGATTTAATTGTAAGTTCATTTTTGACTCGGTTCTTAAAAATTTCTACATTTTTGAGGCAGATGCAAAGATAATCTAGCTAGCCCGTATCTCGATTTCAAAAGCATAAAGTATTTGAATGTTTCCATTTTGAATGCATGAGTATTTTTTAGTTGATGATGGAAAATAAATCATTGTTGTTAGATGTACAAGTTTTGTAAAGTGAATTTTGGCAAAATGTCAATTTTGGATTAAATTGTGAAATATGAAAATTTAGTGGTTGAATTTTAAAATAAATGAAAAATATGGGATGATATGAGAATGGGTATTATTCGACCAGCTTGAAATTGTATTAAATTGAATGAATTGTGATTTTATGTGATAAGGACTAAATTGCAAAATGTAAAATAATAGGGGCAAAAAGTAATTTTTCCAAAATGTGTAAATTATACTAAATTGAATGAAATGATGATTAATAAGTAAATTTTGATATTATATAGATTGTGATAAACGAGATTTGGATATAGAACGAGGGAAAACAAAGTATCGGATTAGTCAACCTAATTCGTCGTTACAACGAACGAGGTAAGTTCGTATAATTAGAATCAAACTTATAAATACTTGTATTTATTTGAAATGTATGTATATAATTGAGTAATTGATATACTTGGAATACGAATGCCTATTTGATATAGATTGATGGTTACTGAGCCCCGTTTGAACTGTATGAATTCTTAGGATACGAGTGACATGTCACTAAGGTTACCATTTTGGTCGAGCTCCTGCATTTGTTGCGGACTCACCACAACTCATATGAGCTTACCGATATATCAGCTCGTAAGAGCTTATTGTTTTCAGCTCATCAAAGCTTACCGTTTCAACTTAATAGAGTTTACTGTCCATCAACTTAGGAGGAACTTACTAATCATAGCTCGAAATAGCGAAAATGACAACGAATTGACGAATTACTGATTATTACATGTAATATATATCACCTGAGTATCCCTTGATATTCTAATAGGTCAACGGGCTTAAATTCTATTATTGGTTATGTGAAAAAGTTACTTGTTATATGGATGAATTACTGTTTATATGGATGAATTACTGTTTATATGGATGAGTTACTGTTATTGAATGAAATATTGATTATATGATTGAGAGGGTGATGTTACAAATGATGTACATGATATATGAATTTGATATGATACAATGTAAATATTGATTATATGATTGAGAGGGTGATGTTACAAATGATGTACATGATATATGAATTTGATATGATACAATGTATTGAGTACTAAATTGAGATAATGGATGATTATATGCATTTATGTGACTAACTTGTTAATAAATGCTTGTATTTAGGCATTTGATAATTGAATTAGGTACACCTTATTTATTGACTTGCTCATGTCTAAATGGTAAGTTTAATTCTAAATTATACGGGCTTACTAAGCTATAAAGCTTACTCTGTTTCTTTTCCATGTTTTATAGAGGTTCGGTAGCTCGCTCGATTCGATATAGTTGGAGATACGCATCACACTATCCAGTTGCCAATTGGTACCTTTGAACTTATGGATATTTGTAAATATGGCATGTATAGGCTAGTTATAAGGATTATAGTTAAGGTTACTTGAGATATTGATTTTGGGTACATGTTGTGGTATGAGTTAAAGCCATGTGATTTGGCTTAATTTGGTATAATATTTTGGTTGTGTATAAGTATTCAAATATGGTATGTTTTGGCAAGTAGTATATTGAATGAAAATATGCAAATGATATCTTGATATGTATTAGCCACATGAAAGGAAAATGCATAATATTATTTAGGTATTTGAATGCTATGTTGAAATGGTATAAAATGTGTATGAAATGTTGTTGATTGATTGTCTATTGGGTTATATAATGTTGAAATTTATGCTTAAGTATGCATGTAAAAATAGGGTGGCAAAACGGCTTTGAAGAAAACCTATTTTTGTCCACATGGGCAAAAACACAGGCGTGTGTCTCAGCCATGTGTGATACACGATCATGTTACACAGCTGTGTGTCCCTTGGTGTTAATATTAAATTGAAGTCAGTACGCTCCACATGATCTCAGACACGGCGTGTGATTAGCCATGTGGTACAAGCCAGTATACCCACTAAATCTCACACGCCTAGCACACGGGCATGTGACTTAGCCATGTTGCATAAGTCAGTATGCCATACAGGTTTGGCACGGCCTAGCGCACGGCCTAGCACACGGCCTGGAACACAGGCGTGTGTGGCCTCTTCGAAGGGCACACAGGCTAAACACACGGGCGTGTGGTTGGTCGTGTGACCCAAGTCAGTATGTACCCCTATTTTCACACGACTGGTGACACAGGCGTGTCTAGTGGCCGTGTGAGACACACAGCCTGCCCACATTGGCGTGTGTCCCCTATTTGAAGCAAAATTTTTCTAAGTTTCCCAAATTTATTCTGAATTATCTGTTTAGTCCCGAATTATTTCCAAAGCATGTTTAAGGTCTCATAGGCTATTATAAGGGACAAATTGATTTAGATTGATTAATAATTGAATGATTTGATCAAATGTATGAGAAAAGTACAATTATATGTAATATAAGTCTGGTAATGCTTTGTAACCCTATTCCATCGTTGAATATGGGTGAGGGTGTTACAAATGTCCCAACTTAGCACAATGATAGCATGAGCCCTTTTGTTTCTTTTTGAACTTAAGTGCTCTATCAGTCTATTTGAATTTTCTCATGAATGGTTTAGCAGTCTGTACTTCCTCCGTAACATGCACTTTGGCATTTTTAGAATTTAGATTCTAATCTTGCTTTCGATATTCTTCTTCAATATGAAAATGATTTGCCAAAGCCTCAAGAGTTATTTCCTCTTTCTTATGTTTTAGACTTCTTTTAAAGTCTTTCCAAGATGGAGGAAGTTTGTCTATTATGGAGGATACAACAATCATTTCTTCCATTTTCATAGCATATTGCTTGAATTGATTTAGCATGTTTTCAATATCACAGAATTGTTCCATAATAGAACGACCATCAATCATTTGATAATTATTGAAACGACTGACAATAAATTTCTTACTTTTAACATCTTTGGTCATGTATCTTGTCTCCAATTTGTCCTATAATTCTTTAGCAGTGACCTCATTTTGGTAGGTGTCGAACAAACCATCAGATGAACCATTTAATATGTGGCCCATGCACATGTTATCATCATTTTCCCATTTTTGTCTTTCTCAGGTTGCAGCAACAGATTCGCTTTCAGTCTCTTCAGGTCTTGGAGTATCCAAAACATAAGCAATCTTCAAAGTTGATAATAAGAAGTGCATCTTTTTCTGCCATCTTTGAAAATTGCCACCATCAAACTTATCAAGTTTGACAAAATTGGAAGCCAACCCCCTTAGTGTTCCACTTTCATGTGTTGTGGTAGTCATCATGAACTATAACCTTAAAATTGTTAGTACAAATCTCCGGTGAGGAAAATCTCGAACACACGAACAAAACTCGAACAGAAAATAGGACAAGGCTCCAATGCGTGTATCAAGCCACTATCTTTAAGGTTATATTCGCCCCCACATATCTTTAGTGTGTAAACAAGTTCCAAGCAAATTAACCTCGAGGATACAATGAAGCCAATGACTATTTGCGTTTTGCACTGACGAGAATAGCCCACTACACACTGAGCAATGTAGGACAATAAACTCAATTTCTATAAAGGATTTCTGCAATAATACTTTATAGAATAATCTAGTAATATTAGAGATGAAAGAAGGAAAGAATGAATATTAGAATTTGTTGGTCTGATTTCCAAATGAAATCCCATTCCTATTTATAGGAATTTTCATGTCTCTTCATAGAGACTTCTTTCATCAATAGATGTCTTTCTGAATAATAATGTCTTTAAAATAAACACATAATTATTCATTTATAACTATTCAAATAATATTATTTAAATAGTTATAATTCTTTTCAAAAATTAAATAATATAATCTTTTGATTAATTACACCCATTTATTTATAGTTATTGAAACACTATAAATATTTGAAAATGTTCCAACATTTAATTGTATGTATAAATTAAAATATATTATCTTTATTTTTTAAAAATTTGTTACAAAATTTGTAAATGTAATATAAATGTTTAATTTTAGAATATTTATAGTTTGTATTACTATTCATATAATCAAATAATTTTGTTATATTATTTAAAAATTTTAAAGGAAAAACAAAAGTTAATTATTTAAAATATTATATAAAAGTAAATTGTTAATTTAAAATTAATAAACTTTGATAGCAAATTTTTAAATGAGCATTAAAAATTACTAATGTTGTTCATTTATTGACTATAATAATCTAACTCTACTCATTAAATAAATAAATAATATTTTAAATAAATTTCTAAATAATGTAACACTCTAAATTGGCTAATAATTTAGAAATACGCAAATGCTACCTAAAAAAATGGTTGCAAGTTAGTTGATGTTTCAGACTTTCCTAAGTTGGTATCACTTAATTCTAGCTTCTTAAAGGCTTTGCCTTTATATCCACCTTATGGCTTACGTTTAAAGTTCAAAGCTTCATGGGAATTTGTTCTAGTCAAATACACATCAGCATTTAGCTTAAATAACGCAATGCGATCTTCTTTCAAATGTATATGGCATGAAGCATCATCCAGTGTCTCCATGCTTTCATTGTAGGTAAGTTACACTTTCATATGTCCCTACTTATGAGGTAAAATCAAATAATTAAAGTATAATCTAATCTTTTATCTTGTTTGACATTTGCCTTACATCTTGCCTCATATTATGGTTTGACTCTTGTAAATTTCATGCTTGATTATGATATTCTTAGATTTAGTGACTCATGTTTTTACCAAATTTCATCTTAATGCAAGCACTGAAATTTTTTCCAAGCTTCATAGGCCTTAGAATTCCTACTATGTTGGGTGGTATTTAGGAATAAGCAAAATTCGATTCAACTTGAAAAAAATTCAATTTCAAATTATTCAAATTGAGTGAATCAAGTCAACTCAAATTTTTTTTCGAATTTTTTTTATTTTCCCTCCCTTTTACCCCAAAAATCAAATCCCAAAATTTTTTTATCCCCCTTACCTCCAAACATTTTTACTTTCCCTCACCCTTTTACTCCAAAATCAAAATCCCCCAAAGATCTTTTATTTCCCCCTCTTTACCTTCAAAAATCAAAATCCTCTTATTCTTTTTTAATCAGTTTCTTTTATTTTTCACTTCAATTTTTCTTTGTATGATCATTTTTAAAACCTTTAAAGAAATTTTTTTTAAAAAAATACATAAAAATAAAAAACACCAAAATCATTTTTTAATTTAACTCGAATAAATATATTCAATTCGAATTGACTTTCATCTCACTCGACTCGATTCGAAAAAATTTCAAATCTAGTTAGAATGATAAAATAGGGTTCATCAACTCGATTAACTCGAAATTTTTTTTCATTCAATTTGATTGAACACTCACCCCTAGTTGTATTCCCATTTTTATGTTCTTTTAGAACATTGTTTTTGTCACATCCCAAAATATAGGGGTTAATTGAAATAAATAACCAATGAATTGAATAGGCTTGATGGTTAAGTAGTTAGTGCACTCCTTAAAGATCCTAAGTTCAAGCTACTCTTCTCCTATTTCTTTTTCTTTATTTTTTAGCAAACTATGATAAAAACCATACAAAAATAAATTCTGTTTGGAGTAAAAACTAAACAAGAAATAGGCTTAGGCCTAACTGTTGACACACCACTCCTCACCCTTGCACACCCGAGTTTGAGCCACACCATCCCCAAAATATATTTTATTTTTGACAACAAGGGTAAATTATAGTTTAGCCGCTTTTCCTAGTTACAATTGAATTATAGTTTTTTTTTCAAACTAAACTGAATTTTTGCTTTCTTTTTCCCTATTTCTTCTCCATGTTCTTTTTGATTTTCTTCTTCTTTGCAAAATATTTTCTCTCTATTGCTAAAAATATTTTTGCTTCCCGAATCAAAATCAATTCAAGTTCGAATTATTTTTCTATCGGTCGTTGATTTCTCCATTGAAAGCATCCGTTTCTTTTGATCCAAGACCGGTAAGTATGCCTCATTTCAATGATCAAATCTTGTAATTTTCGTAGTAGTAATGAACAACGTAAATCTTTGTTCAATCAAATAATATTTTGCAAATTCTTTCTCAAATCTTGAGTAACTCTTGTCAATCTTGAAATCAATCGTTAATCAGTGTATTAATTTCATTTAAAGAACCAAATTTAGGTGCATCAGACTAGAATTGATCGCGACGAACAGTCAGGCTCCTGATGAAAGGTGTGTGTTCTTTTGTACGCGAATTGGGGCAAAATGTGTCTAGGAATAAGACCAAACGATCTCCCACATAAATGTGTGGACCATACAGTGTCTCACACGACCATGTGCCACTAAAATACTAGGCTAGTTCGAATCTCACACGGCCAAGAACCTTCCACATGACTGTGTCTCCCTTATAGCTTGATTTTGCAATTTCCACACAACCACAGTCTATTACATGGCTTGGCCACACGAATGTGTAACTCCTTCACACGACTTATAGCAACACACATAGTCTAGCCACATGGTCGTGTGCCCTCTGTTTTATAGTTTTGCCCAAAATTTTGTGAATTATTCAGTTTGGTCCCTGAATAGTCCCTAAACTATTTTTAGTGTTTTATATCATTCAATTGAGTCTTTGATATTATGAATAATGTTGGAATCCATGATTTGATAGACTAAATTGTTAATGCATATGCATGATATGTGATTGGTACATGTTCACTGTCATTAGATTATTGATATATTATGCTGTTACTCACACCACTGTGTTTCGATTGTGTGATCAGCATGGCTGCTATTACTGATAAACTAAAAACATGTCATACATGTCTACTATTACTATTAATTTGAATACATGCCAAACATGCATACTGTTTCTATATTGTACTATTACTAGCATGTCATATTGCATTGTATGGGGTAGGACGATTGAAAGGAGGAAGTACTGGCAGTTTATCCACAAACAGTGATGATTTATCCACAAACTTACTAGTAGCTTTAATATGTAAACTTGTGGTGCATTCACAACCTATTGCAGTGTATTAATCTGAAAACACTGATGATTTATCCACAAATTTACTAGAAGCTTTTATTAGCAAACCTTTTGCGTATTCACAACCTACTAGCAACTTATTAACTTGCAACACTGGTAGTTCATCCACAAACTAGAGTGCCTGGGTTAAAAGAGTTCTAGGGAACTTTTACTGTGGAGTGAAGTGGAAGGGTAGAACCTTTTATTTTCTGTTAAACTGAAATTTCTTTTCATCATCACGCATAAGCATGCTCAAATGAACTGTCAATTTCTACTGTACTATATGATTGTTACTGTATTGAAAGATGTTATTATGTATGCTTAGTTTATTTTTCTGCACTAATTTTCTTGTGATGGAACTCACATCAAGCTTTATAGCTCACTCCCCTTTTATTTCCATTTCTACAAATAACCCACCAGGTTAGGATGTAGACACGACATCCAAAAGGTCTCGACTCGATTTTGATTTATTAAAATACTTTAGGTTTATTATTTGAAATTTTTATTATTCAGAGACTGTAAAGCTTTATTTTTGAAATGTGGCATGAGACTTAGGATTTGGGTTTTCTTTCGTTATAGCATGCATGATATTTAATCTATTTTTTTTAAATGTTGAAACATTGGTTTTGTTTAATTATGCATGAAAGATAGGTTTTTATTAAAAATATAATAAAATATCACTTTTACATTGCTAAATTATAAATAAATTTTGAGTAATAAATTAGGAATTAGCTAAGCTTTCAAATGAAATCAACATTACGGAAAAATGTTAAAATTAACCGGTTGTTATTAAATGATGAGTTTTTCTAAAAATCAACTAAGTCTTCTTCTGAAATAATCAAATGTTTTAATGTGACAACTTTTTTAAAAAAAAAACTTCGATAGCTTACTAGGCCATTTCAGTGGCTAATGTAATCATCCAAATTCGGGCCTAACTTCTAGGTTGAGTTAGAGAGGTTACATTTGGTGGTATTAGAGCCCATGTTTTCTAAACTCAAACTATGGAAATTTGAATGAGTCTACATGCATGAATTGAAAAAGGGTATTTTGAGAAAAACAATGCCATAAGTTTTTGAGAAATTGATTTTCTACAGGAAATTAATTCGAAATCTCGATGTCGGTGCTACTTTAGTTATTGTTACTTTAAATGAACTATAAAACTTAGATTGTGAACACTTTGGAGAAATAACTAATGTTTGAAATTTTATTTGAAAACTTTAGATATACTTAGGATCTAAATTTTCAAGAAATACTCTATGAACACTCAAGGTAGATGTGGTAGGGGTAGGCCACGTAGGGTTGCGCCCATTGTGCCACCCACTGTTAAGGGAGAAAATCTGATTCCTGAGGAAAACTACATTGAGAATTCTACCGCCAAAGTTGGCAAAGGCTACGAAAATAGAGACGATGCAGTCTCACAAGCGATGCTTAGAGTGTTACAAAGGGTTGCTGGAGCCTAAACTAGATCGGGAAGTCGTGGGTCTATTATGAAGAGGTTCCGATAGAATAGGGTGGAAACATTTAAAAGCGTTGCTGGAATGACTCCTACCCTGGCGAAACCGGATGGTGTCAACAGATAACTTTTTGGAGGATCTGAACTGTACTTCAAAGCAAAATTTGAAGGGCACTGTGTCCTTGCTAAGGGAAGAGGCCTATTATTGGTGACAATTTATTGTAAGGGGCATGCATGCTGAACATATAAAATGGGAATAGTTCTAAGAGGCCTTTCAAAACAAATATGTGGACACTAAGTATGTGGAGGCCCATAAACTCGAGTTTATAGAGCTAAAGCAAGGAGATAAGACGGTGTCGAATACGAGGATGAATATTTTAGGTTCAATGGCTATGCTTAATGAATGGTCACCATAGAACATGACACATGCTTGAGGTTCAAATATGAGTTGTGTTTGGCCTCAAAATATAGGTTGCTTCACACCAAGTATTAGTGTTTGAGTCACTAAGGGAGAAAGCTAATATCGTGGAGGAAATTAAACAAGTGCAACGCGGACAATGGGAAAATAATAAGGTCTCTGTTAAAATAGATTCAGGTTCCACTAGCTTAAATACTTGTCCCATAAAAAAAGCCAAACAGGGTAGACCGTAGCGAAGGGTTGCTGTGACTAATTTTAGGGGTAGGATTCCCAACTATTCATACTGTAATAAGTGCCATATGGGTGAATGTTTAAAATAGTTGGGTGTTTGCTTGAGGCGTTAGTTGACATAACATATAATGAAAAATTGTCTTTGTCGAGGCGAGCACGAAAAAACTTCGGCCCAAAATCTAACCAAAAATTAGAGAATGGGTTATTTAACTCCGAGGGATCGATGTCAAAATAGGGCCACAAAAACTGTAGCAATTAGCACAAACCAAACTAAGGCTAGACAAACTGTAACACCCCAAACCCGGCCCATAAGTCCTGACCGGATCTGGTATGTCACGGAGTAAAATATTTTGAGTCATTTTGAAAGTTTGGTGAGAACTTGGTAAAATTTGGCTAAGGTATGAAAACGGAGTTTGAAAACTTAGTTGGGCTTTTTATAAGTATAGTTGGGTTGATAAACCTTTTTTTCTTTAAAACGGTTGATCATGTAGCCTTTTAAAATCCGTCAAAGTTATAGTTGACTTAGTTTAATTTTTGTTACCCGATGGTAACATCTTTGAAAACCCATAAAAGTTTATTAAGTTTGAAAAGTTACTTTTACCGGTTCAATTAATATTTATAGAAATCCATTTACAATATAACGTAAGTAAAATAAAACACTAAAATAACATCCAAAATAATAATAGCAGCCTTATTACAATCCCAAAAATAATAAGACTTAGAAAATAAGTAAATAAACTTAATGATAATGAATTTAAATCCAACGATAAGCATGGCCGCCTCGAGTCCTCTCCGGCTCCATCTCCGCGATCTACTCATCTGCAAAATGTTAAGGGAAAGGGGTGAGTCACCAAGACTCAGTATGTAAATCCCCCACCCGGAATAGCACTCATACACAAGATATTTAATTAACATGCAAATATACAACCCAACCTAACCATCCATACTCCTCAACTACCCCGTGTGGTCAAAACCACTGGTGACTTAGAGTCACAATTTAAATGATGGGGCCAACCCATCGTGTGGTCAAAACCACTGATGACCAAAGGTCACAATATATCAAAGTGTGGTCAAAACCACTGGTGGTACCAAACCACTGGGACTTAGTCGCAAATTATCAATCGGTGTGGTCAAAACCACTAATGACCATAGGTCACAAATAATCTGATGGGGCCAACCTATCTTGTGGTCAAAACCACTGATGACCATAGGTCACAAATAATCTGATGGGGCTAACCCATCTTGTGGTCAAAACCACTGACGACAGTCCATAAAATCATCCCCCTCCTCTCATCAATCCCACCATCATCATGCTTACATATCAATTATCATAAATCATGTGTTTAGGCATGGCATTTGATAGCATGTGATGGCATACAAAAACATATATCAAAGATCATGTATAGGGGACTTACCCGGAATCCATGCTTAAGCCCACAAGCATAAATCATAAATCACTACAATAATGATTAACAAGGCAACAATTTAGCAAAGTTTACTAATAAAGTGTGTAAAGAGTTTACACACCTGTTTCTATCAAAATTCCTAGATCCCGAAGATTCGATCTACGATGCTAGATCTCTTGACCTTAAACGAATTTGATTTCCAAACAAATCCCAAAATCTTCACTTGATTAAGACTCTGCCGAAATTCCTTTAACCATATGTTAGATTTAATCTAACATTAAAACATAAACATGGCCTTTGGCCGAATATACATATATCTTACCTTAAATCTTTTAAATCCAAAACTTTCTTCTTGATTAATGGAGATGCGAAATACCTTAGATCCGAAATCCCGAAATTCACCTTCCATATTTCGATCAATAATAGGAGGGATTAGACTAACTTTCGGCTTAAAATAATGGAATACAATTATAACTATAGATCCTTACCCTTTATATTGAAATCGACAGATCCTTCCTGACACCACTTCAGAGATTCGGCTTAGAGACTTGATGAACAATCGTCTATGATCCCCTTATGTATTCGGTTTCAAAGATGAAAGAAGAGAGGAATAATATGCTTAGAAGGAATCGGCTAGGATGCTAAAAGAGAAGAGGAAAAAAAGAATGGATGCTCAAGAAGAATTTCGGCAGAGGGAGAGGAGAAAGAATATTTGGCAAAAGAAAAGAGAGGGAGAATGAATCATGAATAGCCTTAGTCTCATCCTTTTATAGTCGAAGTTAGGCCAAGAATCCTTTGCTTGGCCACTACTCTTCCTTATGTGATAACTTTATCTCTTTAATTTTAAAACAAATAAAGTATAATCCTTATTATCTTCTAATTAGTCAATTTAAAAGAGAGTGAAACTCCTCTTTTGCAAGTCTTGTGCCGTCCACCTCTTGGGCTTCTAGAAACAAAATAAACCTTATTTTATTTGCTTCCCATGTGACTTGAACTCAGGCCCAACACCCTTGTATGTGGCACCATTTCCAAAGGCCCTAAGTGGCATCTTCAGGCCACTTTTCCAAGCCTGTTTGTGTATCAAATTTCACGTACTTTTTCTTTTAAGGCCTCTTTGCCTTAATTACCTCTTTTAAAATTTAAAACTCGACATTTCTAAGTCATTTCTAGGTTTCCAAAATTTTCGTTCGGCTATGTAAACTTGACATTTCTTAGGTTTCCTAAAATGTTTACTTTCCTCTTTTAGCTTAGTTTCCAAAATGTTCACTTTCCTAATTCAGCTTAGTTTCCAAAATGTTTACTTCCCTCTTTTAGCTTCACTTTCCTAATTTACTTAGGTTTCCAAAATGGTCACTTTCCTATTTTTAATGTAACATTTCCATACATTCTCAGGCTTCCAAAAATGTTCAAAATTTATTCAAAACTCATAAAACATGTCATTTCGTATATTTAAGCCAAAAATGCATAGGCCCTTTTTTAGGATGTTACAGTTCTACCCCTCTTAAAATAATTTCGTCCTCGAAATTACTTACTATCGTTCATCCGTACAGTCTAAGTCACTACACTACGCTATTACTGCGCACTCTGATCTCAAAGAACTATCATATCTAACGATTACGTTTATCTATTTAAGAATTTTATGCATTAGTATTTCACTTGATTATCCGCGAAGAAATTTTATGATAAGAGTTTTAGGAGTGGTTCTTTCGTATCATACATGCACACATTTTTCCATTCATTCATTCAAAGAGACGTTGTTGATTTCGTTGCGATTGTTTTCCACTACCCAGGGGTATTTTCGTAATTTGTCCTACAGGGGCATTTTCGTAATTTTTCACAAATCGGGGTGAATTTGTAAAATTTAGTAAATCAGAGATATTTTAAAGGTTGTAAAACTTTGAGGGCTCTTTTTTTTATAATTGTATTTTCTAAACCAGTGATATTGCGAAGTTTTGAAAATCAGGGTCATTCTAGTAATTTTGTTGGTTAGGGGTAATTTTGTAATTTTCTAAAATCATGACGTTTTGAAATTTAAGGTTTTGGGCACTTTTATGTGATGAAATTTTTATTAAAATCGTGGGTATTTTGGGAATATCATAAATCAAGGGTGTTTTCGTAATTTTACCCCTAAGGGTATTTTAGTAATTTCACATAATCCGGGCATTTTCACAAAATGATTTCCAAAAATTGGATTCTAAGTGGTTTCACACAAGAAGGATATTTTGAAAATTTTTATTTGAAAAATTTTCATACGGAGGGTACTTTGATAATTTACAAGCCAGGGGTATTTTGGTCATTTTTTCAAAGCGAGGGTATTTTGGTCATTTTTTTAAAATCTAAGATTTTATTTATTTCCAAAATCAAAGCGGCTTGTCCCTTTCGGGTTTTAGTTATCGAGTTTAGCTTTGTGAGTGTGTCGTCTCATTAGGATGAGCAGATTACTACGCACTGTGTAGGATTCGAGTGAGTAGGAGGTGAGTCACGAGGATCGCTTAAATACCGTGCCCCAATCGAATCCAATCCTAGACATGCGTATAACGATTGCCACACCCTTTGCTTAATGACAACTCACAGGGTTGTTTAGGTAATTATTAAATCTTATGCATAGTTGAGGTATGCTAGCCCTAGGGTTCAATAATTCCTATTCTAATAGTCTACGTTCCCTTTTTACTCTTCTACCCCTCATCAAAAGAATTTACAAAAGTTAATAGAAGTACTTACCTGGGCGGATAGGTGCCGGAGACTCGGTGCCATACTGTTCAAGCCAAAACAGTTTTTCAAACATCATAATAAGGCCTACTAACAAAAACCAAACATTTTGGGCCTTGGCCCCCCCACAGCCGAGTTTTGAACAGGGCTCTGATACCAAAAATGTAACACCCCAAACCCGGCCCATGAGTCCTAACCGATCTGGTATGTCACGGAGTAAAATATTTTGAGTCATTTTGAAAGTTTGGTGAGAACTTGGTAAAATTTGGCTAAGGTATGAAAACGGGGTTTGAAAACTTAGTTGGGTTTTTTATAAGTATAGTTGGGTTGATAAACCTTTTTTTCTTTAAAACGGTTGATCATGTAGCCTTTTAAAATCCGTCAAAGTTATAGTTGACTTAGTTTAATTTTTGTTACCCGATGGTAACATCTTTGAAAACCCATAAAAGTTTATTAAGTTTGAAAAGTTACTTTTACCGGTTCAATTAATATTTATAGAAATCCATTTACAATATAATGTAAGTAAAATAAAACAGTAAAATAACATCCAAAATAATAATAGCGGCCTTATTACAATCCCAAAAATAATAAGACTTAGAAAATAATTAAATAAACTTAACGATAACGAATTTAAATCCAACGATAAGCATGGCCGCCTCGAGTCCTCCCCGGCTCCATCTCCGCGATCTACTCATCTGCAAAATGTTAAGGGAAAGGGGTGAGTCACCAAGACTCAGTATGTAAATCCCCCACCCGGAATAGCACTCATACACAAGATATTTAATTAACATGCAAATATGCAACCCAACCTAACCATCCATACTCCTCAACTACCCCGTGTGGTCAAAACCACTGGTGACTTATAGTCACAATTTAAATGATGGGGCCAACCCATCGTGTGGTCAAAACCACTTATGACCATAGGTCATAATATATCAAAGTGTGGTCAAAACCACTGGTGGTACCAAACCACTGGGACTTAGTCGCAAATTATCAATTGGTGTGGTCAAAACCACTAATGACCATAGGTCACAAATAATCTGATGGGGCCAACCCATCTTGTGGTCAAAACCACTGATGACCATAGGTCACAAATAATCTGATGGGGCCAACCCATCTTGTGGTCAAAACCACTGACGACAGTCCATAAAATCATCCCCCTCCTCTCATCAATCCCACCATCATCATGCTTACATATCAATTATCATAAATCATGTGTTTAGGCATGGCATTCGATAGCATGTGATGGCATACAAAAACATATATCAAAGATCACGTATAGGGGACTTACCCGGAATCCATGTTTAAGCCCACAAGCATAAATCATAAATCACTACAATAATGATTAACAAGGCAACAATATAGCAAAGTTTACTAATAAAGTGTGTAAAGAGTTTACACACCTGTTTCTACCGAAATTCCTAGATCTCGAAGATTCGATCTATGATGCTAGATCTCTTGACCTTAAACGAATTTGATTTCCAAACAAATCCCAAAATCTTCACTTGATTAAGACTCTGCCGAAATTCTTTTAATCATATGTTAGATTTAATCTAACATTAAAACATAAACATGGCCTTTGGCCGAATATACATATATCTTACCTTAAATCTTTTAAATCCCGAAACTTTCTTCTTGATTAATGGAGATGCCGAAATACCTTAGATCTGAAATCCCGAAATTCACCTTCCATATTTCGATCAATAATAGGAGGGATTAGACTAACTTTCGGCTTAAAAGAAAGGAATACAATTATAACTATAGATCCTTACCCTTTATATTGAAATCGACAGATCCTTCCTAACACCACTTCAGAGATTCGACTTAGAGACTTGATGAACAATCGGCTATGATCCCCTTATGTATTCAGTTTCAAAGATGAAAGAAGAGAGGAATAATAGGCTTAGAAGGAATCGGCTAGGATGCTAAAAGAGAAGAGGAAAAAAAGAATGGATGCCCAAGAAGAATTTCGGCAGAGGGAGAGGAGAAAGAATATTTGGCAAAAGAAAAGAGAGGGAGAATGAATAATGAATAGCCTTAGTCTCATCCTTTTATAGCCAAAATTAGGCCAAGAATCCTTTGCTTGGCCACTACTCTTCCTTATGTGATAACTTTATCTCTTTAATTTTAAAACAAATAAAGTATAATCCTTATTATCTTCTAATTAGCCGAATTTAAAAGAGAGTGAAACTCCTCTTTTGCAAGTCTTGTGCCATCCAACTCTTGGGCTTCTAGAAACAAAAATAAACCTTATTTTATTTGCTTCCCATGTGACTTGAACTCAGGCCCAACACCCTTGTATGTGGCGCCATTTCCAAAGGCCCTAAGTGGCATCTTTAGGCCACTTTTCCAAGCCTGTTTGTGTATCAAATTTCACGTACTTTTTCTTTTAAGGCCTATTTGCCTTAATTACCTCTTTTAAACTTTAAAACTCGACATTTCTAAGTCATTTCTAGGTTTCCAAAAATTTTCGCTCGGCTCTGTAAACTTGACATTTCTTAGGTTTCCTAAAATGTTTACTTTCCTCTTTTAGCTTAGTTTCCAAAATGTTCACTTTCCTAATTCAGCTTAGTTTCCAAAATGTTTACTTCCCTCTTTTAGCTTAGGTTTCCAAAATGTTCACTTTCCTAATTTACTTAGGTTTCCAAAATGGTCACTTTCCTATTTTTAATGTAACATTTCCATACATTCTCAGGCTTCCAAAAATGTTCAAAATTTATTCAAAAATCATAAAACATGTCATTTCGTATATTTAAGCCAAAAATGCATAGGCCCTTTTTTAGGATGTTACAGAAACTACCTTTGTTTATGTTGTTAAAGGACGTTAGGACAGAGATGCGTCCAATGTTATCACAGGTATTTTCACCATCCATTTAGTTCCATACTTTGTGCTAATCGAATTAAGATCCAACCATTCGTATGTTGCATGTAATATGTCCAATAAATTGGGTGTTGGAGTAGAGGAAACCACTACTGATGTTATTATAGTAAGCCTCTTAGGACAATTAGTTACTATAAATAAGGTCTATATGAGATGTCCATTGGATGTTCAAGGGGAAGTGTTTCCAGTAAATCTTATATAGTTACATTTTGGGGAGTTTGATTTAATTCTCGATATGACTTGGTTAGCAAAACATCTAGTTAACCTGGATTGTGCCTCTAATAGGGTAACCTTAAAAACGACTAAGAGTAGTGAAATTGTTATGGTTGGGGAGTGACAAAACTATTTATCTAATGTAATTTTTGCTATGGTTGTTGAGAAATTAGTTTGGAAAGGGTGCGAGGCTTACCTAGCCTATGTAATGGATGAGAATGCCAATAGTTCTACTTTAGATAACATCCGAACCATTAAAGAATTCCCAGACGTGTTTACTAAAGAGTTATAAGGGTTACCTTCAGATTGTGGGGTATAATTTGGAATCGAACTGGTGTTAGGAACTGCTTCGATGCCCATTGCTCCCTATTACATTGAACCTAAAAAGTTATAATAGTTAAAAATCCAACTTCAAGAGGTTTTGGATAATGGGTTTATTAGATCTAGTGTTTCTTTGTGAGGAGCTCCAGTCCTGTTTGTGAAAAAGAAAAATTGCTCTCTAAGACTTTGCATAGATGATCGACAGTTGAATAACTGATCGCTAAGAATAAATACCCACTGCCTAGGATAAACAACCTATTTTATCAATTTCGAGGTGGGTGTTTTCTAAGATAGATTTAAGGTCAATGTACTATCAACTTAAGGTAAAGGAGGCGGATGTGACCAAAACCGCATTTAGAACCTGATATGGCCACTATGAATTCCATGTAATGCCTTTTAGTATAATCGACGCTCTTTTAGTCTTCATGGACTTAATGAACCGAGTGTTTCAACCCTTCTTCGATCAATTCGTCATTATATTAATCAACGACATCTTAGTCTATTCTAGAATAGAAACCGAACATGATGGATACCTTATAAAGGTTATGCAAATCCTCTGAGAAAATAAATTGTATGTAAAACTAAGTAAGTGCGAATTTTGGCTTAAGGAAGTTACGTTTCTAGGTCATGTGGTATCTGCAGAGGGTATCCGAGTGGACCCGAAGAAGATAAAACCATCTTAGAATGGAAATAACCCAAAAATGTTTTCGAAATCCAAGTGTCCTTGGTCTAGCTGGGTACTATAGTAGATTTTTTGAAGGGTTCTCTCTAATAGCCTCACACCTAACCAAGTTATTAAGGAAGGATGTTCCATTTAGCCCAAGGCTATGTTAACCCAAGCTCCCATGTTAATGTAGCCCGAATTAATAAGAGTATACGGTGTACAACGATGTGTCTTACATTGGCCTTGGATGTGTGTCGATGCAAGGCGAAAAAAAAAGTAGTTTCCTATGAGTTGAGGCAGTTGAAACAACATGAGTGTAACTACCCAAATCATGACTTAGAGTTGGCAACAATGGCATTCGCACTGAAAATTTGGATGCACTACTTGTATGGTGAAAAGTGTTAAATCTGTACCGATAATAAGAGTCTCAAGTGCCTTTTAACTTGGAAAGAATTGAACCTGAGGCAATGGAGATGCAACGAGTAAGCAGAGGGATCGATTGGACATATGTAGTTGAGGCTCAAATGATTTATAATTACGTTTCGAATTTTCACTTATTAATTATAAACTCATTTAGTCACGAAGTCATTCCACTATAGTATCATGAATGAGCTCTCTCCAACAACATACTATTACGAAAGCAACTACTCAGTGCTCGTCTACTGACCTTGTCATAAGTTTATTACCCTCATAGGATATCCTCTACCTCTTTGGGATAATATCCATTCTCCCAATATGATCCTATGTTATCTAATGGTAACCATTACATCTTATTTCGTGAAAATCCAATCACTAACAAATAGTGATCAAGTCATCCATCACAAAAATAGATGACTGTGTATTTGAATATAAATGAATAGAATGAATAGGAAAAGACAAAATGAGAAACATTCAGGAATAATTATGGTTTTCTCTGAAATAGAGAAATGGAATCATTTGGAAATGAATGTAGGTTTCCAAAACTAGAAATGGAAATGAAAATAAAAATGGAAATGATCCATTTACAATCCTATTTGAATTAGTTAAGAAATTATTGGAACAATGAGTTTATGCTTTTTGAATATTTTGAACCTAGAAAATGAAAATAAACTATTCAGTCATAGTGAACATGTTAAGTTGTGAAATATTGAACATATTTTCTCGAAATTTTACTATGGGCAAAATCTTTAAAAATTTACTAGGGGTAAAATAGGAATGAGAAAATTGTTTTATATATAAATATTCAAGTTTATATTGGGAAATAGAAAAATTGTATCAAGTTGGATCACATTACAAAGTACTACGTCAAAAAGGCCTAGGAGGTACTCGTAATTTGACCCAATGTAAGAGAGACCAAAAAACCCTTTATGGACATGAAAGGGGTGGCAAGCTTAGTAGGAATACTAGGGTATGTCATCCACATTAGTCCTATTCTAAGTAAGATGTTATTTTTTCTATTTGAAATAAACCGCAAAAACTCAACAAGGGTTCTACCTTCTTTTCCTATAAATAAATTGCATCGGTAGAGCTATTAACACAACTTTTGAGAGATTGTTACTTTGTCAAAAAATAAAGAGAATTTATTCTCAATTATTACATATATTTTTTCCAGAATAACAATTCTACCTGTTTCTATTAAGAAGAGAGAATTTTTATTTTTACCCCAAAAAGAGAGAAAACTTTATCGTGTTTTATGTTTCGGTTCAATTGGTTTGAGCCCACACTCGAAGTAGTTCATGGTACGAGAATAGCAGAGAAGATTGTTTGGTTAAAAGTCGGGAACAATGAATGTTCGCTAAGTAAAAAAATATATGTACAAATTTGGTTAAAGTTTATTTCTATAAATATCACAAACCGAGTCGATTTTCAAATTTTTAATTTTCTGCTATGCAAGAAAATTGTTTTCAAATCGGGATTTTTCCAACACCTATACTTGTGCACGGGAAAAAAAATTGTACGTTGAGTGATAATGCTCAGTGGAAATTTCCATAATTCAAGTTAATGCAATATGTTTATATCAATTGCATATATCCAATTCAAGTTCTATTATCAACTAATTCATATGCCATTAATGTCAATTCTTATTCAACACATCAACCAATACATGCCATTAAGAGTACCATTTATATCTTATGAATCAACCCATACATAATTCAACTAACCAATCTAATAAGCATATCATATTAACATACTAGTGTCAATAGTTTTTACAATCATATCCAATTTAAGATATTTGATCATAACATTATATATATCACTTCCAAATCAAATTGATTGATTCGTCAAATTCCATTTCGACCCTACTGGCTCGTATAACCGGTTCACATGATTTTTCACATGCTATCGTTATTCGTATATCGCAATTGACATTCGGATCATCAAATCACAATATCAATCCAAATCATATGTAATTTAACCTATTCACATTTTATAACCCTATTAACCTGACTCAGATTTAAGACGGGTACACGAATTAACCAACCTGGATCCTGATTTGGCACTATAGTGCATCATCAGATAAACCAAAATAATTATACTGGCATAGATAATGTATCATCAGACAAGTCAAGTTATTATACTGGCTCATAAGTGCATCATCGGATGAACCAAAGAAAATATGTTGGACATAAGTGCATCATCAGATGAACCGAAGCAAATATGCTGGCACATAAATACATCATCGTATAAACCCATAGACAATCTAATTCTATGGCATGGTATCTATATCTAACTCTACCTGAACAGTTAATAGGGTAACCAATTTTCCAATTTCATCATATAGTTCAATTCACATTCCGTCATTCTCAATTCAATTTCATACCAATTATCACATATCAATTAAATGATGCTACTTTTTATTTTATTCAATTTAGTCATTTATCTCGATATACCATATCAATCACCACAATTTAATTCATACAACCACTATATACTCACCTCATTACGAAATCATGAAATTTAACATGAATATGTTATAATTAGATCAATCACGAATCTTAGAAATACAAACAAAAATTTATGTCACTTATCGTTAACTCTCACATTTCCTTTCCCTTTTGACGACCCAATATCATCTTTAGCTACAAATAATAATTAAACAATGACACAAAATTCAAATTCAGTATCAAATCACATTCAAATACAAAAGTCACACATATTTTGTAATTTATTCAACCTAGTCTCTAAACCATAGACAAGCATAACTATCAATCTAGAGCTTCAGATTAAAATCTAATTTCACATTTACTCACTAGAAACCTCCTACTTTCTATTTCTACCAAAATTTCATAACATTTTTGCATTTTATTCAATTTAGTCCCTAATGTAGAAAACCAACAATTAAGCTTTACAATTTACTTTTTTCATAAACTATGTTTAACTTCTATCAATTTCACACCTAATTCTTCAAGAAATCAATAATGAAACTTCTTAAAACTTTAACAGTTTTACAAATTAGTACATGGGCTAGCTAAATCAAGATCCCATGATTCAATTTCCATAAAAATTAAAGAAAAATGGCTAGGGATAGCCGAATATCCAAAGGTTTCAAAAGCTTTCTATCCAAAGGTTTCAAAAGCTTTCTCCTTTTCTTTTCTTTTGTTTCCATGAGTTGAAGATGAAGATGATAACATTCTCTTTCTTTCCATTTTTTTGTTATTTATACTTTAATTAACATTGTTTAATCTTAATTAATTAACTTTAATATTTAATTAACTTAAGTTAATGGCATGCAACATCACAATCCACTTTCTTCTCTTTAAATTTGGTCTATTATCCATTTTATTCCTTTGGATAATTTCTATCTAAGCCCCCAAGCCTTTTTCTTATTAAAAAATCTATAGAGATTAAACTTTTTACAATTTAGTCCCTAGGCCTTAATTAACCAAAATTTCGGCTAAATTACTTAACCAATTTTTAATTCATCGATACATTACCACCTTAATTATTCCTATTTAATATTAAGAACACAGTTTGTGAAAATAGGGTTTCAAAACAACACTTTTGACACCACTGAAAATCAAATTATTACAACATAAATGCAAATTTATGCATGTATCATTAACAATTTTGGATGATAAGTGTGAATTATGAAAAAAAATTTGATGTGCTAACTGTTGCGAATGAAAATAAAGAAAAGTGGTAAGAGAAATTCTCATAAAAGAGATATATTGGTCATTTCACATGAAATTGAGTTTGTGGATAAAATATTGAATTTTTGGATTAATTGTAATCACTGGATGAGAATAGAACCAACGATTTAATATAGACCACACATTTTAATTTAACTTGGACTAGTACTTTTAAATGGATTAAAAAGATGAAAAAATATGAGAAATCCCTATCTCCTTCCTCACTTGGTCGACCACTACAAAAAAATGATGGGAAAACCTCTCTCTCTCTCTCTCTCTTCAAATCCAAGCCAAATTTCCATCCATTCACCTTGATTTTCACTAAAAATCAACTTGGAAATCCATTTTTAAACTTGTTTCCTCCATCATCTTTTTCATTAATGTTTAAGGTTTCTATAGGCTAATGAGAGAAAGCTTCTAAAAAGGTAAAAAGAGAACATGTTTTTCACCATCTCATTTATCTTTATTTAAGGTTTTAACATATAGAAAAGTAGAGAGTATGGTTTGAAAAATGTTTATGTTATGTTTATGTGTTAGGTGGAGATAACGAGAAAGAAAAGAAGAAATATATTTCAAGCATGGAAAAGGGTGAATATGGAGGGTCAAAAGGAAAAGAGTGAAGTTTTACTATGATTTTTTCTCATCCAATGGTAAGTACCCTTTGTTTTTTTTTTATACTTTTGATTAGTTAAGTATATGATTTTGAATTAAATAATTAGTGTGATTATTGGTTGGAATGAATAAGTGTACTAAAACTTGAATCCATGACTTGAAGTAGTTAATAAATTTGATAGAGTTAATAAAACTTAGGTTTTTTTCCTTTTCATAAGTTAAAATGTGATAAGAAAATGATATGGAAACTTTGATGCCATAACATAATGAGAAAAGTGTTGTTAAGTGATAAAATATTATTAAAGGTCATAAATAAGAAAATATTGTAATTCAATACAGTAAAACAATATATCAATAAAAGTGAAAGTTGAATTAATAAAATGTTAAAACATGCCTCATAATTCCATAAAGTGGAAAGAGTGAAATAATTATAAAGTGAATGGTAAAATGATCATATATGTAAAGTGGTGCATTATAATTTGCCAAATGTTGACTAAGTGGAAATGCTTATCTATAATATATATATATATATATATATATGTCAATGTGAATTGGAGATTTAATTCACCTATTTGAAAAGTGAAAATTTGAATTGGTTGTGAAGTAACAATGAGTTGTTCATTGAGCATTTAAAGAGTGATTTTGGTTATATATGTGAAGCTTGATATTATAAATAAGTGCTTATGCAATCATTTGTGAAATTAAAACTTGTATTAAATGTGAATAAAGTGAAATTCTCTAATAGAATTTTTAGAATGGCTAAGATACGATTAATGTGACTAATGACATTGTAACACCCCAAATCTGGCCCAGAAGTTAGGCCCGAATCTGGTGTGTCACATTGAAGTGTTTTTCGAAAACCATGTTTTTGTTGAAAACCCTTCTTAATATTCAAAAACTTCCTGCCATTTAAAACTTGTGTAAAGCCTCAGCTTGTGTTCGTTTAATTTTAAAATGGGGTTCATTGAAAAAGGTTGTTCACTTTTAAAACGTTTTTGATTTCCTTCAAAATCCTTTTCAACTGTGGAAGTTTTTTTAAAAAACGTTGCAAAATGTGATAATCGAAAACAATAATCATTTTGGAAAAACCGTGATTTACTTCTAATAGATATAAATTAAAATAAAACCAAACCTAAAATTTAAAATCCAAAAACTTTAAGAGGCCGTATTACAAACCAAACCAAAATAAAGTACTTATGAATAACTTAATAGAAAAAAAGAAACAGTTGTGTGGCCATCTCCGAGTCCCTCGCAGCTCCAATCCGTCTAAGGTTGGGGATTGCCTGCACAGTTAAAAAAATGGGGTGAGTTTACGAAAACTCAGTGTGTAGTGCCCTAATATAAAAACAGTCAGTCAGATAAATAGAATACAAAAGCAGACTGGGCTTGAGCCCTATGAAGTCACCGTACAGTTTCAGTGGGCCTAAGCCCATTGCCATATCGTTTGGGTCTCGGCCCATAACAGAATTGTTTGGGCCTACCCATATCAGTATCAGATCTCATAAACAGAAATACAATAGTGTAAGAATGCACCCTACCCCAATCCAGCCAGCACACCACCCATACCAACCAATACACTATGTGGGTATAAAATCGACCCACCCAGCCAGCACATCAATGTTAGTACCGGTTGCCACACAAACCTATATCACAGTGGAGCTACCAGAATATAAGCAGCTTAAAGTCGTTGGTAGGTCCATAGTCGTCTCGGGCAACTCATGTGACCCTAACAATCAAAACGGTGGGTCCACAGTCGTCTTGGGTGACCCGTGCGACCCTAACAAATCAATCACTTCCTCCAATTCCAAAATCCCAATCCCATATAGTATGTCTTGTATGTAAAGCACATATATATAAATCATATGGCATACTCTAGAAAGACAGACAAATCATAGCTCAGGTCAGTCAAAACATAGCATAAAATAATCATTTACCCACGAGGTAAAACAGTCATTTTACCCTATAAGGGTATTTCAGTAATCCTACCCTTCAGGGGTATTTCGGTAATTCTACCCTATAGGGGTATTTTGATAATTTTATCCTACAGAGGTATTTCAAAAATTTTGCAAACTGGGGGTATTTCGATAATTTTTAAAATTGAGGGTATTTCGATAATTTTGCAAACTAGGGGTATTTCGATAATTTAACAACACGGGGGTATTTCGATAATTTTACAAACTGGGGGTATTTTGATAATTTTGCAAACCGAGGGTATTTTAGTAATTTTACAAACCAGGGGCATTTCTATAATTTTGCAAATCGGGGTCTCAGCGACCCAACAGAAGGTCTATCGTTGTCACGAGCGACTTAAGTAACCTAAACAGTCACAACGGTGTAAATGGGCCTAAGGCTCATTACTCAGCCCAAGTGGGCCCACACACTTATGTAACCCAACTAGCCCAGAAATAGCCTCGGCTATACGAACAGCATAGTTCAAACCAATAGAAACCATATAACATGCATTTTATTCATGTGAGTCCCACCAACCCAGTGGGCCCACACAGCTTATTGGCCAAAAATGACCCTAGCCATGTGGACTATACGGCTTGATGTAACATTTACCACAAATTGCAAATTTTATCCGTGTGGGGCCCACGAGCCCATTGGGCTTACACGGCCCATTTTGGCCCATCGAAGCCTATAACAGCCTCTACAGTTCTACGCCTAAGATTTGTAGGCTCAAATCACCACACGTTCGATTGCACGTTGGTGTGGCATCAAACGCTGTATTTTAGCTTTTTGACTTTTCAGCTTTTTGGCTTTTACTGAACTACAATCCAATTAGTATGGAGTACACACCTGTTACGAGATCACACGAATAATCCAAGAACACCGCAACCTATATTCAATCAAGGCTTCCAATTAATCACTTACAAAAGATTAACAACCCTTTATACAGTTATCACGAAATAAACACCAACTATTTATCTTGATTACACGAGAAGAGATCTCCTACTTGAACCCTTATTCAAGACTAATAACTATTTCTCCTTAAGGGAATTCCTGCATTTCCAAATGCCACTCATGATACATAGCATACACACGAAGTTGAAATAAGAGCACTAGGATTTACCGAAATAGAAGAGAAACGATCGGCCTACAGCCCCACTAGAAAGAATACCCCACATGACAAAAGTAAGGCTCCCTAGCCATTTAATCAACAATAACAACCAAGGTTAGACATAAGATTTCCAACCCGTGAAGGAGAGAATAGAGAAAGATCAAGTGCTCACCGATTAATCAAAGAATATTTGCATACGACAAAAACCAGAGCAGAGGGGAAGAGCACTGAGATTCGGTCAATCAATCTACAAAGGAGAAAAGAAGGGAGAAGAAAAATAAATGATGAGGGAGGAAAAGGGGATGTGTTTGGCTAGAGTAGAAACAAAGTGCCAGAAAGAAATAATATTGAGAACAAGAAGGGAAAGAAAATCGGTTCAAAAGATGATACTTGAGAAGGAGTAGAAAAAGCAAAGGACCAAAACAAACTGCCCAAATGGTCGTAAAAGCAAAGCACCAACTTGCAAAAGAAGAGAGGGAAACCCGAAACACAAAAAGAAAAATTTGAACTATCAAAAATAGAATTCAGCACCTACTCATACACAATTGCCGAAAATGCACTCTTTAAAGCCCCTCTTAGCTGAATTTGCCCAAAGAAGTTGCACAATTTAGCTATAACACTCCAAGCCTTCAAATCCCTTAAAAATCTCCACATTTCCCTCCTCTAAATCCCCAACAACCATCATCCATATCCCATGACACTCTCCCCTTTTTACCAAGTCCACAACCACTCCAAAGTGTTTGAATCCTCCACAAACTATTGCCATCCTTGCTGCAAAATAAAACCTCCCTTGCTCCTCAAGAGACTTGAACCTCAGACCACAAGCTTTACTCCATACGCCACTTGCCACTAATCCACAAGCTCCTCTTGTGTCACAATTTAATCTTAATTGTTCTTAAGGCCTACATACCAACATCCAGGGTTTAATTCACCTAAAACCAAAATTTTTGCTAAAGCCCAAGTTTGAACCTAGGACTTCTCCAAGACCCCAAACACTCTACTATTGCTAACCTAGTAGTACTAACATACATTTGTGCCATTTTCTTGCTCTCAAGAAACTTAGGAGCTCCCAAACCCAAGGCCCAATTCTTCTAGGCTCAAAATTTGGGGTATTACAACTTTACCCCCTTAAAGAAATTTCGTCCTCAAAATTTCCAACTATCTAATAATCGCACAACATAGGTTACACCACCACGCTTCTACTGTGCACTCAAATTCTAATTGCAAATTAGGTAAATAGTACACTATGTATAAAGTACGTACCAGTATTCTCATCTAGAGTGTCTCCATCCTCTCGGCAGCATGCTGCATAGACCAAAGCTGGTTGTCTCGCCTCAGCATAACCAGCACCTCTGCCCAGTGCTCCACTACCCAAACCGTCTCCCCCTTTGGCCTGGCCATGGCCTCTCAATGGCTACTGACCACCCCTCAGCGGCTGCATATTACCTCTACCCGTAGTTTGCATCTAATCAGGCCTTTGAAGACACTCTCTAATATGGTGCTCCATCAATCCGTAACCAAAACAGACTCCCATCCTTCTCCAGCATTTGCCCACATGGCGTCTTCCATAACCTGCGTAAGGTGGCAACCTAAAAGTGCCAAAAGGGGCCCAACTCTAATTGGCTTATCTCCTCTAGCCTGTTTCTTAGGCCTCTGAACAGATCTGGAAGGCTCTATGTCTCTCTTGTTTCTACCCATTTCTTTTCCCGATTTTGGCGCTAACACACTTCACCTCCTCACCAACCATTGTTTTGTCGACCAGTGCAGCAAAATTCCACTCCCTCTATGGAGCTATCAGAACCTGAAGGCTATCTCTGAGACCGTCCTCAAAACAAACACAGTGCTTATATTCCGTAACTATTATCCTACGAGCATACCGACTAAGTCACAAAAATTTCACCTCGTACTCAGCCACCGATTTATTCCCTTGAACCAAGTTTAGAAATTTCTTCCTCCGGGCATCCACATAACTTGCACCCATACATTTCTCTTGAAACGTAGATTTGAAGAACTTCCAAGTCAACTGGTCCGGTTGAGCTCCTTCTTTCGCAGTAAGCCACCACTGGTAGGCTTCATCTCGTAGCAGTGATACTGCACCTTTCAACTTTTGTTCAGAAGTGCAGTCGAGGTCATCCATTATTCTTTTGGTAGCCTCCATCCAAAATTCAGCCACATTAGGAGCCATCCCGAAATCACCCCTGAATATCTCTACTCATTCGACCGGAGTCATTCCGTAACCTACCCACGGCCTATAGCACCATTACTGGGCCTAACGACCCTTTCCAGAATCCTCAACATTGCTTGAGACAATGTGTCGTCCCCAGCTGCTAGATCACACGACCCCATCTCAACTACCGGTGATGATGGTGCCTCCCTAGCCTCGACATTAGGTACGTGGCCCGATGACAAAGACTCAACTCTAGCACTCCCACGGCCTCTGTCGCGTCCTCTGGAACCCCTTTCACGAGTAACCCTAGTGCTCATTATCACTTTGCCAGTTATCTGAATTAGAAATTTTATGCAAATTAGCTTACATTTTCAGTTGTTAGCAGATGTATTATGCGAAACAGAAGTTTAGAATTTGTTTTCCCAATAGCAAGCTTAACTACAGTATTAGTTCCTTACGGTTTTCCAGTTTACTCTCACTAGAGTAGTATAGTCTAATTTCTAGAGTAATCACAGTATTTCCTATTGCATAAACGTAAAGAGCAGATAATGAAAAACTTACGGATTCGACGTCGGAGACTCGGTGAACCACACTTCCAAGAAACATTCAGTAGAATAGTTGAAATACTCTAAATTTTTTTGAAATAGTTCTTTCAGAAATTTAATTTTTAAAGCCCAATCCACAACCGAGTTTGGCAACTTGACTCTGATACCACTAAATGTAACACCCAAACCCGGCCCAAAAGTTAGGCCCAAATCTGGCGTGTCACATTGAAGTATTTTTTGAAAACCATGTTTTTGTTGAAAGCCCTTCTTAATATTCAAAAACTTCTTGCCATTTAAAACTTGCATAAAGCCTCAGCTTGAGTTCGTTCAATTTTAAAATGAGGTTCATTGAAAAAGGTTGTTCACTTTTAAAACATTATTGATTTCCTTCAAAATCCCTTTCAACTGTAGAAGCTTTTTTAAAATGTTGCGAAAACGTGATAACCGAAAATAATTGTTGTAACGTAGTGTGTTGAAAATAGTAATCATTTTGGAAAATCTGTGATTTACTTCTAACAAATATAAATTAAAATAAAACCAAACTTGAAATTTAAAATCTGAAAACTTTAAGAGGCCTTATTACAAATCAAGCCAAAATAAAGTACTTATGAATAACTTAATAAAAAAATAGAAATAGTTGTGTGGCCATCTCCGAGTCCCTCGCAACTCTGATCTGTCTAAGGTTGGGGATTGCCTGCAGATTAAAAAATGGGGTGAGTTTACAAAAACTCAGTGTGTAGTCCCCTAATATAAAAATAGTCAGTCAGATAAACATAATACAGAAGCAGACTGGGCTTGAGCCCTATTCAGTCACCGTATAGTTTCAGTGGGCCTAAGCCCATTACCATATCATTTGGGTCTCAACCCATAACAAAACCATTTGGGCCTAGCCCATATCAGTATCAGATCTCATGAACAGAAATGAAATAGTGTAAAAATACACCCCACCCCAATCCAGCCAGCACACCACCCGTACCAACCAACACACCATGTGGGGAGAAAATCGACTCACCTAGCCAGCACACCAATGTTAGCATCGATTGAGGCATTGACCGATATCATAGTGGAGCTGCCAGAATATAAGTAGCTTAAAGTCATCGGCAGGTCTACAGTCGTCTCGAGGACCCGTGCGACCCTAACAATCAAATCGATGGGTCTACAGTCATCTCGGGTGACCCGTGCAACCCTAACAATCAAATCAGTGGGTCCACAGTCGTCTCAAGTGACTCGTGTGACCCTAACAGATCAATCACTTCTTCTAAGTCCAAAATCCCAATCCCATGCAATATCTCATGTATGCAAAGCACATATATATAAATCACATGGCATACTCTACAAAAGACAAACAAATCATAGCTTATGTCAGTCAAAACATAGCATAAAATAATCATTTACCCATGAGGGCAAAATAATCATTTTACCCTATAAGGGTATTTCGGTAATCCTCCCCTTCAAGGGTATTTCAATAATTCTACCCTACAAAGGTATTTTAGTAATTTTTACAAACTGAGGGTATTTCGGTAATTTTACAAACCAGGGGTATTTCGGTAACTTTGTAAATTAGGGTATTTCGATAATTTTTGCAAACCGAGGGTATTTCGATAATTTTACAAATTGGGGGTATTTTAGTAATTTTGAAAATTAAGGGTATTTCGATAATTTTGTAACCCAGAGGTATTTCGATAATTTTTCAAATGGGGGTATTTTAGTAATTTTACAAACCGGGAGTATTTCGGTAATTTTACAAATCAGGGGTATTTCGATAACTTTACAAATTAGGGTCTCAACGACCCAACAAAAGGTCTACCGTCGCCTCGACCGACTTAAGTAACCTAAACAGTCATAACGATGTAAATGGGCCTAAGGCCGATTACTCGACCCAAGTGGGCCCACACACTTGTGTGGCCCAATTAGCCTAGAAATAGCCTCAGCTATACGAACATCATAGTTCAAACCAATAGAAACGATATAACATGCATTTTATCCGTGTGAGGCCCACCAACCCAGTGGGCCCACACGACCCATTGGCCAAAAATGACCCTAGCCGTGTGGACTACAAGGCTTAGTCTAACATTTACCATAAATTACAGATTTTATCCGTATAGGGCCCACGAGCCCATTAGGCCTATACGGCCCATTTCAGCCCATCGAGGCCTATAATAGCCTTTACAGTCCTACGTCTAAGATTTGTAGGCTCGAATCACCATACGTGCGATTGCACGCTCGTGTGGCATCAAACGCCATAGTTCAGCTTTTTGGCTCTTCGGCTTTTCGGCTTTTCGAATTTTACTAAACTACTGTCCAATCAGTGTTGAGTACACACTTATTACGAGATCACATGAACAATCCAAGAACATCGCAACCTATATTCAATCAAGGCTTCCAATTAATCACTGAAAAAAGATTAGCAACCCCTTATACACTTATCACGAAATAAACACCAGCTATTTACCTTGATTAAACGAGAAGAGATCTCCTACTTGAACCCTTATTCAAGACTAATAACTATTTCTCCTTAAGGGAATTCCTGCATTTCCAAACGCCACTCATGATAAATAACATACAAACGAGTTGAAATAAGGGCACTAGGATTTATCAAAATCGAAGAGAAACGATCGGCCTACAACCCCACTAGAAAGAATACCCCACACGACAGAAGTAAGGCTCCCTAGCCATTTAATCAACAATAACAACCAAGGTTAAACATAAGATTCCCAACCCATGAAGGAGAGAATAGAGAAAGATCGAGTACTCACTGATTAATCAAAGAATATTTGCATATGACGAAAACCAAAATAGAGGGGAAGAGCACTGGGATTCGGTCAATCAAACTATAAAGGAGAAAAGAAGGGAGAAGAAAATTAAATGATGAGGGAGGAAAAGGGGATGTATTCAGCTAGAGTAGAAACAAAGTGCCAGAAAGAAATAATATTGAGAACAAGAAGGGAAAGAAAATCGATTCAAAAGATGGTACTTGAGAAGGAGTAGAAAAAGCAAAGAACCAAAATGAACTGCCCAAATGGTAGTAAAAGCAAAGCACCAACTTGCAAAAGAAGAGAGGGAAACTTGAAACACAAAAAGAAAAATTTGAACTATCAGAAATAGAATTCAGCACCTACTCATACACAATTGCCGAAAATGCACACTCCAAAGCCCCCTTAGCTGAATTTTCCCAAAGAAGTTGCACAATTTTGCTATAACACTCCAAGCCTTCAAATCCCTTGAAAATCTCCACATTTTCCTCCTCCAAATCCCCAACAACTGTCATCCATATCTCATGATACTCTCCCCCTTTTTACCAAGTCCACAACCTCTCTAAAGAGTTTGAATCCACCACAAACTCTTGCCATCCTTGCTGCAAAATAAAACCTCCCTTGCTCCTCAAGTGACTTGAACCTCAGACCACAAGCTTCACTCCATACGCTACTTGCCACTAAGCCACAAGCTCCTCTTGTGTCACAATTTAATCTTAATTGTTCTTAAGGCCTACATACCAACATCCAGGGTTTAATTCACTTAAAACCAAAATTTTTGCAAAAGCCCAGCAGTATTAACATGCATTTGTGCCATTTTCTTGCTCTCAAGAAATTTAGGTGCTCCCAAGCCTAAAGCCCAATTCTTCTAGGCCCAAAATCCAGGGCGTTATCACTTGTGTGCATCATGGATCCATTTTTATAGTCTTTGAATAGTAGCACTTTTAACACGGTATTTCAAGGTGTTTGGTTGATTAGTCCCAAGTATCCAACCTTTATTTTTCTAAGGTTTACTAAGGGTGATATGTATAAAATGGTAGGAAAAAAAAAACAAAGTAAGCTCTAAAGTGAACTATTGAGCAAGAAATTCTATGATGGTCTTAAATGATTAAACATCTAATAATTGGGATAGTGACAGCCTATCAACGTGTTATCGTTTATAGTTAAATATCAAACCAAAAATATATCGAATCAAACTGGCGGTGTCCATAAGTGTATGGGTCAAATTGTAATATAGTATGTGTTACTATGAAACACCAATAAGTATTTCGAGGATCATAATTGATGGATTGCAGATTTTGAGAAATTAATATTAAATTAATTATAGAAAATAATTACTAATCTAATTGGTTCACGAATTAGTAGTGTCAGCCAAATTAATATATTTATTAAACTAATTCAACTATTAAACCTAAATTAACCTTATTCCTAGTGTCGACAACGCGAGCCTCTAGCCTATGATCAACTAAATTCCAAATTAATAAATAGAAGAATAATAAATTTTATAATTTTGAATTTAATAGGGATTAACTATTAATTAACTAGTATTACCTTTTGGCTCTGCTAATTAATTAATCAACGAATACTCGCTTATCTTCTGACCTTACTTTCTCCACCAGGATAATCCATGATTTACTCGATTTGACTTATCTCCGATCTTGTCTACCCTATGATAACTTATTAGGGTTGTCAAGCCCAACGGTTTAAGAACACATAATTTATACCAACTAATCCTATTATGAACCCTTATTGTAACAGCCAGCCCGATTTTGGGCATAGTAGGAATAGTGGTTTCGGGACCACAAATTTGACATAGTAAGATTCATTTTTATTACATTTCTATAGTATACAGATTTATGAAATGATTTTTCAAAAATTTCGTTCGAAAATTTTGACGTTGGGGCACTCAATTTAGTAAAAGGACTACATTGTAAAAAGTGCCAAAGTTGAGTTCTACATGCTAGAGGTGTCTAATTTCTATGAAATTTTAAATTGAAAGTCCTTAGATGGTAATTAGACAATTTGTTAAGTTAGTGGACAAAAATGAACATGGTAAGATAAAATTTCAAAATTTAAAGTGAAGGGCATTTTGATCATTTGGTAAATAAATGAATAAAAAGGGAAAATCAAGCCAAAATCTTCTCCATCTTCTCCCCCTTGTGCCAAAAATTAGAAGGAAGACATAGCTAGGGTTTGGCCAATTTTCAAGCTCGATTGTAAGTCCATTCTTGCCCCATTTTTAATGCTCTTTATATTTTTGAAGTCGTTAACACTCTATCTATCTATTTCTACCAATAATTTAAGGAATAATCAAGGTCTAAGGTTTGACCCATATTAGATATTTGTGTATTGATGTCGAATGGTAGAAAATGAATGTTTGGTGTTAGATAACCAATTTTTACTAAGTGATTTTTGATGAAAATGTTTAAAATGACCTATTTGTAAAAGTTATAAAATATGTAGTAAAAGTGTGTTTTAATAGAAATTGTGGGCTGTTATAGTTATAAAAATGGTTTGGCTAGGCTTTTACATTAAAGAAATTGAACACGTTTCATTTTACGAGCCTAGGGAAAAATGTAAATATGTCAAAATTTAGAGGCAAAATGTAAATTTTCCATAATAATATCTTTGGACAGAATTGAATAATTTGAATAATAAATGAGTTACATTTTCTATTATAGATCAAGAGAAATGAGGTTCAGACCTAGACCAGGGAAAAAATAAAGTATTTGACGATTAGGTCCCATTTCTACTATTTTTGTACCGAGGTAAGTTTGTATGTAAATAATGCATTGTTATTTTTTCTTTAATTGCTTTAATATTGTATGAATTGTGAGTTACTCTTCGAACGTAATTGACAAAGTTCAATAAGAAAGAAATCCCGATTGAACTTTAAGAATAGTTAGGATACAAATGTCATGACATTAGGGTTATTAAGGTTTCGTGTAAGACCATATCTGGGATATGGTATCGATATGAGATTTTGTGTAAGACCATAGCTGGGCTATTGGCATCGACAAGTGATCCCATGTAAGACCATATCCGGGATATGGCATTGGTATATTATGTGTGTGAGATTCTTGAGTATCCTTTAATATTTCAAGTGGTTCAACAGGAAATTCAACGAGATTGTCATAGTTGTAAAAAGGTTATCGTTATGTTATGAGTTGGTACAGGTACATACGTAAAACTCATTGAATAATGAGCACACTATGTGATGAACCCTCGGTAAGGTTATGAATGAGTAAGTTATGATTAGAAGACCTAAATACTATTTATGCAAAGTTTATCCTGTTATTTGTATGTTACATGTGTAACTATAATGCTTATTATTTGCATAAGAACTTACTAAGCTATATAGGTTACTCCCCTTTCTTTTCCCTTATTTTATATTGTTACCAAGGTAGCTCGAGGATCAAAAACGTGGAGATCCATTCACATTATCAACTTAATATTTTGGGTACCATTGATTCTAATATTTTGAGTTATGGCATGTATAGGAACTTGGTCATTTTGTTATGTGTCATAATTGATTTAGCCAAATGTGTTGGCTTATATTGGTTGATAATTCATTTTGTAAATGGCCATTGAAATTGGCTAATATTAGTTTAAGTATATATATATATATATATATATATGCATATGATGATGCTTTTCATGGATGTGGGAATTTACATGATTTAAGTTGACATATATGAGATGTTTGTGTATGATAAGTGATAGCACATGAATGATGTATTGATTTCTTATTTGTGGCTGATTTGGTTGTATGTATATGCTTGGATTGGTGTTGCTTGTTGTTGTATAGGTTGGTGCAAGTAAGGGTGGCAAAATGGCTTGGTAAATAGCCTTATTTTTGTCCACATGAGTAGAACACTGCAGGCGTGTGTCTAGGCTGTGTCGACACTGCCCTTACCACTGCATGTGTTTGACGTGTGTCCCTACACCTTAATTGTTGCAAAATAGAATGTCCAAAATATAGCACACGGGCAAAAACACTAGCGTGTGTCTTGGCCGTGTGTGTTACACAGCCTCAAACACGAGCGTGTAAGCTGGCCGTGTGAAGTTTGCACCTATTTTATGAAAAATCATGAAAATTAAATTGACCACATGGCCTAGCACACGAGCGTGTGCACGACCGTGTGGCACAAGTCAGAGAGCTCCTTATTTTGAACATGGCCTGTAGCACGGGCATGTCAAGGGTCACACGAGCATGTCCCTTGGACCACATGGGCACATGACCCTTATTTTAATGAAAAATTTTCTAAGTGTTGTATAATTTTCTAAATCCCAGTTTAGTCCTGAACTACTACCAATGTATGTATTGAGCCTCGTATGCCTGTATTAGGGGCGATATGAACGTATGAAAGGTTTTAAATTTGGATGGAAATTTCGTCTCCATTTTGTATGTTTGCTTACGTTTAAGTCTAGTAATGCCTCATACCCTGTTCTGGCACCGAATATGGGTAAAGGGTGTTACACTTATTCTGTTCTTAAATAATCAATTTGCTTAATTTATAACAGCCCGACTTAGAGCCTAGTCAGAATCGTGGAGCGAGACCATAAATTCGAAGTAGAAATATGTGTTTAAATGTTTTTATAAGGCTTATGAAGTATTTGCATAATAGTGTGAAAATTTTATGAAGGAATTTTATTAATTAGTGAACAAATGATCCATTATGACTAAATTGCAAATATTAGAAAATATGAGATTCTGGAAGATTTAAGTATGAAATAGAATTACAAAAATTATTAGAGGTCCTTATTTAGCAATTAGACCATTATTTGTTGAGATGGACAAAAATGGACATGGGAAAGAAAAATCTCAAGAAAGAGCATTAAGGGCATTTTGGTCATTTGGTTAATTAATGAATTAAAAAGGGAAAAACAAGTCAAAATCTTGTCCATCTTCTTCCTAAGGGTCGAAATTTTCAAGTTCTCCATAGCGAGGGTTTGTCCAACTTCCAAGCTCAATAGTAAGTGCATCCTAGCCCCGTTTTTAATGTTCTTCGTATTTTTGAAACCCTTGTAGCTCGGTTTAGCTATTTCTAGCTATATTTTGAGCTAGGTTTTTATTTTAAAATTTATCCATGTATGACACGCATGTATTTTGATGTTTTATGAAAGATTATGAAAGTTTGATGTAGGATAAACATCTTTTTCTAAGTGAATTTCATGAAAAATGCATGCAAAGACCAAATTGCTAAAGTAATGAAAATGGTCATAAATGGGTGAAATAGTAGATATTAAAGGCTGTTATAGTTATGAATATTAATCGGCTAGGCTTGAAATATAAGAAAGTTGAATGAAAATCATTTTTCACGCCTAGAGGTAAAAGTGCAATTATGAGAAAGTTTAGGGGCCAAAGTGTGAGTTATGAGTCAATTTAGTCAATGTTAGTATTAAACAAGTTAAATTGTCATTATAGATCGAGAAACACGAAATAATCGAAACTGAGGCAAAAACAAAGTCGAGGACTAAATTGCACAATTCTACACATTTTGAATATCGAGGTAAGTTTGTATGAAATTAAGGTTACAATTGTTGTTATGTTTAAAATTAATTATTATTTTTGTGAAATGTATATTCTTTATATGAAATGATCGTTAACATTATGATGATAAAGTAAATGAGAATAAGTAAGTAAGTAAAAGTCCCGATCGAAGTCTCGGAATAGCGATGATTCCTATGTCATAACATGAGCCAAGAAAAGCCCATGTAAGACCATGTTTGGGACATGGCATCGACATTAAGGAATGTAGGTCCCGTGTAAGACCATGTTTGGGACATGGCATCGGCATCGAAGAAGGAAGGTCTCATGTAAGACCATGTCTGGGACATGGCATTGACACCATATGAGGAAGGTCTCGTGTAAGATCATGTCTGAGACATGGCATCGACACCATATGAGGCAGGTCTCGTGTAAGACCATGTCTGGGACATGGCATCGATATTAAGCTAAGGAATCCCGTATAAGACCATATCTAGGATATGGCTTCGAAATATGAGGCGATCCCATGTAAGACCATATCTGGGATATGGCATTGGCATCAAGATATATGTTTGACAAGGTTGAGTATCCTCAAAAGAATTAAGTATGAGAAAGGTAATAGATGAGATGAGTAAGTAAAATTGATGATGAGATAATTTGTATGAGAATGATTATAAGTCCATGTAAGCTAAAAGGATCAAGATTAATATTTTGACCATGATAGTTTAAATACTAAACCATGTAATGAGTGATACAAGTACTATGAATAAATACAAGATAAGGTAACCCTAAGGTGATGGGTAAGTATGAGCAAGAGCAAGTAAAAGTAAGTCTTAGTACGTGAGTTTTATGTGTACTTATTTCATGATGAATGAGTTTATTTAAAGTAGTTATATTGTTATTTAAGATTTCATGCAAGCTTACTAAGCTATAAGCTTACCCCTCTCTTTTCCCTTTTCCTTGTAGTTTCACCAAGCTAGTTCAGGGATCGAAGGACGTCGGAGCTCGGATCACACTATCAACCATTATTTTGGTATAGCAAAGTTTATCATTTTGAGTATGGCATGTATAGGAGTTTGACCATTTTGAGTTATGTCATATTGAAGGAAAATGGTTAGTTATCAAGTTTGTGCATTCTTTTGTATATGGCCATTAGAATTGGTCGATATTTGCTAAGTTTTATACCTTTAATTATGATGAGGTTATGCATTTAAGTTTATGAAATGAATGGTATAATTGAGTTGCTTGAGAATGTATAAGTGTGTTTATGTTTCACGGTGGCAATTGGCTTGGAAAATAGCCTGTAATTGTCCACACGGGAAGACACACGGGCGTGTGTCTTGGCTATGTGTGACACATGGTTAGCCCCATGGACCTGTAAATAGGTCATGTGTCCCCTACATCGACCTATGAGAAAATGATTCATCACACGGGCCATCACATGGGTTTAATGACGTCACAAACAGAGAGCTCCACGGATGGGAGACACGGGTGTGTCTAGGCCATGTGAAGGACACGGGTTATAGGCATGAACGTGTGCTCAGCTATGTGAAATAAGTCAGTGTTGAACACGGGTGTCAAACACGGGCATTCTACGGGCGTGTCCCTTGGACCACATGGGCGTGTGGCCCCTGTTTAGGCAAAAAGTTTTTAAGAATTATAGAATATCGGGATGAACTTCAAACTGTCTAGACTTAGTATTAAGGCCTCGTAGGCCCATTATGTATACAACATGATTAAAGAAGGAAAGGTTTTAAAATGGAACGAAATTTTATGTCTTGTGAATGTATGAAAGTAAGGATAAGTACGGTAATGCCTCGTATCCGGTTCCGGCGTTGGACTCGGGTAAGGGGTTTTACATTTAGTAATTAGTTCAATAAATGAATCATGCTATATATGAAACACAAAAAATTATTCTAATATTCATACGACAATTAATTGATCAAGTTAGCAAAACATAACTAAAAGAATAAAGAAAGAGATAGGAGAATGCTCATTGATAATTATATTGAATTGTGGATTTGAAACAATCTTTACTTGCTGTTGTCTTCACATCGGAATAGAAAAGTTCTGACTATAGGAACACAAAAAGAAAAGAAAACTAAAACTTAATAGAAAATTGTCTAAGTTTAAAATTGCTTACAATCTCGATGACCCTAAGCTTGCTTATATAGGCAACAACCTACTTGGTGACCAAGCATCCTGAGATACACTTAGATACCAATGAATAATATAGTATGCTAAAAGCTAAGGGTCCAAATATAGAAATTTACCAATTGTGTCGTCCAAAGAAATTAGTCCTTTTTCTTCCATGCCAAGTCGCGTTGTCGGGATGTGAGAATGCTTCTCGTCTCGATGTCGACACCATGCAACATCTTCCCATTTCTTCATTGCGCCGTCATGCTAAGAGGTAGCTCCTCATCACAACGTTGGCTGCGTTCCAAGCTTTTTGTAGTGACGTTAGCGTGTTGGGCTCCTCGTCTCACATTCCGATCATTATTCCTTGTATTCTTGGACATCAAATGGTATCCTACACACTTAATTAGCTCATTAGTCACTCACGATGCCCAAATCGGAGAAAATGTGTAAAAAAAAATATCTTTATTAACTTTTAATCCTAAACTACTACTGCTAAAAATGTAATTTTAATTATAAAAATGCTAGAAAACAAACTTGTTAAGTGAAGAAATGACCTAAAATAGCTACTACAAGTGGCGTCAAGTCAAATAGTAAAGTTGAGCATGGCTTTAATTATTAAGTACATAACAAGAAAGAATGAATTTTCAAATGAAATTATAAACATAGTATAGTGAAAGAGAAGATAAGTGGTTAAATTGATTGAACATGATAATGACTCGAATAATAGAAGTAAAGGCTTAATAAGATGAGTTAATGCTCATCCTATGAGAAATAAAAGAATAGGTGGAAAACACCTTAAAAGTAGAAAAGTGAATAAATGAAATAAATCATCCTTAAGTGACTTGAGTCTTAGTGATCAATAAATAAAATATCTTATTTCAATTCCAGTTAAAAAGTGGCACAATTAAATTAAATCTAATTTTCTTAAAGGCTGAACTCTAATAAGGGAATAAGACAAGGTAGAAATGTAACAGCCTGATGTTGGGGCTAGTCGGAACAGTGATTTTGGGACCAGTAATCCGAGGCCAAAAAATTTTTTTAATATTTTTTATGTGTTATAGCATGATTATATGAGTGCAGTAAAATTTTAGTGAATTAAATTTAGTGATTACTTGCTTAATTTTGAAAAAAGGACTAAATCGCATAAATTGAGAAAGTTTTGTTCTACAAGCTAAAGGTTTTAAATAGCTATAGAACCTTAAATTGGAAGTCCTTAATGTGAAAATAGACTCTTAAAATAGTGATGGCCCTCCATAGGGGACAAAAAATGAAAATTGGTCAAAGTTGGTGGCATTAGGTGACTTAATTGATGAAATAAAATAAAATAAATAGATGAAAAGATATCACCTTTAATCTTTCTTCTCTCCACTGAATTTTCCCAAGAAAATAACATGGAAGCTTGAAAATTTTCAACAACTTACAACCCTTGCAAGTAAGTGATTTTGGTGGTTGTTTTTGATAATTTTTGTACTTTTGGAACCCCTATAGCTTAATCTAGCTAATGAAGAGGCTATTTTGCAAAATGGTTGAGAGCCTAGGGTTTTACCATGTGAGTATTCCAGTTGGTTGCTGAAATTTTATGGATGAAAATGAATATTGGTTGTTAAATAAACAACTTTTGTGAAAGGGGTTTCTCATGAAAACACATAAAAAGGGACTATTTTGTGAAGTTTGTAAGATAGATAGTAAATGTGTGAAATAACTTAAATTGTGAGCTGTTATAAGCTTAATAAAGGTTTAGCTAGGCTTGGGTAGTGAAGAAGTTTGATGAAAATCATTTTACGAGCCTAAGGGCAAAATTATAATTTTGTGAAAGTTTAGGGGCAAAATGGTAATTTTGCCAAAGTAGGAATTTTGAAATGTCTTGATTTATGTGGTGATTAAATGAGTGAATTTTATCATTATAGATAAAAAAAATAGAGTCCGGACTTAGACCGGGGGAAAACCAAGTTAATGGACTAAATCGAACAAGTCGCCTATATTTTGTATATCGAGGTAAGTTGTACGTAAATAATGCAATGTTATTGTTATTATTCATTAAAAAATTGATATTGCATAAAATGTTTAATTATTTCTATGAATATGCATGTTGAAAGTTGATGTGGTGTACTTCCGGTTGAACCTTAGGAATAGATTGGATATCCAAGCCATGACATTTGAGTGATATGTGCGCTAGTGTAAGACCATGTTTGGGACATGGAATCGGTGTTGATATGTGCACTAGTGTAAGACCATGCTTGGGACATGGTATCGGCGTTGATATGTGTGCTAGTGTAAGACCATGTCTGGGACATGGCATCGGCCACATTATGAGAGCCAGTGTAAGACCATGTCTGGGACATGGAGTCGGCATTGAGATGAAAGCTAGTGTAAGACCATGTCTGGGACATGGCATCAGCTTCATACCCTCTTGTGTGAGGCTTGTCGGGTATCCTTTGGTATTCTAATTGGTTCAACGGGTAATTTAAAACTTGAGTCTAAAGTGAGAAAAGTTACGGCTATGTTGTAAGTGATATAGGTACCTACATGAAATTCATGAGAAATAAGCTCAAATTATGTTGTATGATTAGTAAGGATGAAAATGAGTAAGTTATGACTTTAATCATATGAGAATTATGTGCAAGTTTATAATATGTTATGGGTATGATAATGCACGGTAATTATTGTTAATTATTTACATGCGACTTGCTAAGCTTTATGCTTACTCCCTCTCCTTTCCATTTTCTTATAGTGCTGTCAAGCTATCTCGGGGATCAACAGATGTCGGAGGCATCTATCACCCTATCAATCTGAACATTTGGTATAGTTAGATTTATCATTTTGAGTATGGCATGTATAAGGACTAGGTCTTTTGTCTAGTGTCATATTGTTTTGGCCAAATGTGTTGGCTTGTCTTGAAGATTAATTCATTTTGTATAAGGCCCTGAATGATGGTTAATATTTATTATTGATATATGAAAATGATGATGTTTTTTATGAATGTGCAAATTGCATGGTTGAGTATTTGCTTTATTAATGCATGAATGAGTAGGTTGCAAGATTCAATTGATGTGTGTATGTCTTGGTTGTGGCTTATGTTGGTGCAAGTAAGGGTGGCAAAAAGGGCTTGGTAAATAGCCTTGTTTTTGTCCACACGGGTAGACACACGAGTGTGTGTCTAGGCCGTGTGTGACACACGGTCTACCCATGGGCGTGTAAATCGGTGTGTGTCCCCCTACACCCTAAGTTGGTAAAACAGAATGCCTAGTAGTAAACACACGGGCTGAGACACGGCCATGTGTCTTGATCGTGTGGAAGACACAGCCATAGGACATGGGCATGTGCCCAGGCCGTGTGAATTTTGCACCTTAAATGCGAAATTAAATTCGCCATACGGCCTAGCACATGGGTGTGTGTCTTGGCCGTGTGACCCTAAATGAATGATGATGTCAGAAAAAAATGTCATGGTTTTTACACACGGGCCGAGACATGGGCATGTCATAGCCGTGTGAGGGACACGGGCCATGGACACAGTCGTGTGCTAGGCCGTGTGAAAACCTCTGTAGGTTCAAATTGAGAAATAAATCCACACAAACATGGGACACTAGTGTATCCATATATGCTTAGGCCATGTGAGTTACATGGTCCTTCAACATGGCCATGTTATTAGGTCACACGGGCGTGTCAGCCTTCCATACGGATATGTGCCCTTATTTTTAGTGACATTTTCCAAAGTTTTCTAAAGAAATCGGTTAGGTCCCGAACAGTTTCTAAATTTTATTTTGGGCCTCGTTGTAACACCCCTTACCCGTATTCAACACCGGAATCAGGTATGAGGAATTACTGGACTTGTCTCACTTGAACATGCAACTTTGGGCTATAAAATTTCATTCCAACCTTAAATTTTCCATTCACCTTCAAATCATCCTTATTATGGGCCTATGAGGCCTTAAACATGCAAAAGGAGGGTCTAAGAGTCAAACCTGGAACTTTTGTACAATTAATTTTTTTGTCTAAACAAGGGCCACATGCCAGTGTGGGTAGGCCGTGTGGTCACACACGCCCATGTCCTTAGTCCATGTAGAATTTATTTCTAATTCGAACCTACATGGGCTTTCACATGGCTGGACACACGCTCGTGTCTCTGGCCCATGTCCCTCACACGGCCTCGACATGCCCGTGTCCTAACCCGTGTGCCAAAACAATGGAATTCTATTTATGATGTCATCACTTACTATGGTCACAAGACCAAGGCACACGCCCATGTCCTTAAACCGTGTGTCGAATTAAATTCTAAATTTTTGGTGTAGACTTCATACGGCCTAGGCAAACGTCCATGTCCACGGCTGATCCTCTCACACGACTGAGACACACGCCCGTGTCTCTGCTCGTGTGTTTACTTCTGAGCATACTAACTTGCAAACCAAGCATACAAGGAGACACACGGCCGATCAACATGCCCATGGGGCTGACTGTGTGTCACACACGGCCTAGACACACGCCCGTGTGTCTACCCGTGTGGACATTAAAAAGGCTATATTCAAAGCCAATGTCACCCTACATAAAAACCATACTTATACCTATTCATTTCAACATAACTCATGACCCTAAGGCACTTCCAAGAACTCAATTCAAAGCATCCACAAGGATAAACTTCATAATTTCATCTTCATTGAATATAAATAAACTTGTCATGTATTAGCCCAATTCTAGAAACCATTTACAAAACGACTTTGATAACATAAATAACCAACATTTTGGCTATCAATATGACATAACAAAATGCCCAAGTCCTATACATGCCATACTCAAAATAAGACTAATACTCAAAATAAGACTAACTTGTTATACCAAAAGATGTCGATAGTGTGATTTTCAAACTCCGAATCATCAAAGGGCAACCTTTACATACTCTATCAACCAACACAGATTTGCCTAGGGGATTAGACACTTTTATTACAAATTCAGTAGACTCTATAGGCATGCTCATGCTAGAGACTAATTTCATGCAAATATATGAGTGGGTATATCCCGGATCAGTTAAAGCTATAACACGAGTATCATAGAGAGAAAATGTACCCGTAATTACGTCAGAGGAGGACACCTCTTCGCGAGCACGAATGGCATTAGTTCTCGTACGTGTTCTACCCTCAACTCTTGCTGTCTGCTCTCTAGATGAATTCTTGCTACTCATCTAATTTCTCGGGTTTCTCTATGGTCTTCCTCTAGCAGTACTTCCCGATCTTGCATTCTGAGACTTCTCTTTCTCGCCCACCTTAGGGAAATCTCTTATAAACTGGTCTAGAGACCCACATCTGAAACAAGCCTTCTCATTTTCTCGGCACTCACCAGAATGACGCCTGCCACACTACGGGCATTCCAGTCTACTCGGTCGGGCATTGCCAATACTAGCAACCAAAGTAGTTTAAGCCTTAGACCCCGAGAACTGTTTACCTTTACTTTAGTTTGAAAACCCGGGTGCAGTGGCTGATCGAGTAGCAAAATCCCTTGATTTCTTAGATGAGGATTGGTATGACTTACTCAGTTGCCTTTTTCTCAAGTCACAGGACTCAATCTCAACTCTTCTTTCCTCTTTAGCCAACTCTTCAGCCTTACAGGCTCTATCTACCAACACTACAATTTCTTTTAGTTTGAGAACTCTGACATATAAACAGATATCCTCATTTAACCAATCCTCGAACCTCTTGCACATGATAGCCTCGGTAGACAAGTATTCTTGGGCATACTTATTAAGCCTTACGAATCCACATTCGTATTTAGTCACTGTCATTCGGCCTTACTTCAGCTCTAAGAACTCTTTTCTCTTCTGGTCAATAAATTTTGACTAATATACTTCTTCCAAAATTCATCTTGGAAGAATTCCCAACTAACTCTCTCCTTGGTACCACCGACACAAGGGTGTTCCACCACTGATAGGCTGAATCTCTTAAGAGAGATAATGCACATTTTATGCACTCTTTAGGCGTGCATGATAGCTCATCGAATACCCTGATGGTATTCCCAAGCCAGAACTCTGCCCTTTCCGGATCATCATCCTTACTAGCCCGAAATTCTTCGGCTCCTTATTTCTGGATCTTATCGACTATTGGCCTTTCTCTTCTCACTACCTCAACCACTTGATAAGCTACAGGAGCGGTTTGAGGAATAGGTAGGGGTGTAGGGGGTTGAGCATTAGGATTTGCTCAAACTTACTCAATGTACCAATTGCTCATCATATGGAGAAAGGCTTCTCAGGCCTCTTCTCCCTGACCCAAGGTCTCAGGTCTACTATCTACTGATGCGGTCCCTTACGCAAGAGCCGGTGCATTACTTGTATCGACTGCAGTTCGGTCGGGATCAGGATCCATTTACTATCTAAAAACGTAAATTAAAATGTCAAGAGCCGTTACACTATCATTACACATTTACTCTTACGTATTGCATGTATAGCTAGACTCATACTTATGCTACTTTAGTCTTTAAATCGACTAAATCGCAGCTCTGATACCATTAAATGTAACACCCCTTACCCGTGTTCAACACCAAAATCGGCTACGAGGCATTATTGGACTTATCTCACTTGAACATGCAACTTTGGGCTATAAAATTTCATTCCAACCTTAAACTTTCCATTCACCTTCAAAACATTCTTATTATGGGCCTATGAGGCCTTAAACATGCAAAAGGAGGGTCTCAGAGTCAAACCCAAAACTTTTGTACACTTAACAATTTTGGTAAACATGGGCCACATGCCCGTGTGGGCAAGCCGTGTGGTCACACACGTCCGTGTCTTTAGTCCATGTGGATTTTATTTTTTAATTCGAACCTATAGAGGAAATTGAGTTGAAAATTGAGTTGAAAATTTTCAACTTAATCTCTTTAGTATTCATCTTAACCAATCCATCCCAAGGATGACATCGAACTCATCAAACGATAATAACATGAGATTTGCTAGAAAACAATGTCCCCTAATCATCAAAGGGCAACCTTTACATACTCTATCAACCAACACAGATTTTCCTAAGGGATTAGACGCTCTTATTACAAATTCAGTAGACTCTATAGGCATGCTCATGTTAGAGACTAATTTCACGTAAATATATGAGTGGGTATATCCCCGATCAATTAAAGCTATAACACGAGTATCATAGACAGAAAATGTACCCGTAATTACGTTAAGGGAGGACACATAAGTTTTCACCAGTGCTCTACCCTCTACTCTTGCAGTCTTCTCTCTAGATGAATTCTTGCTACTCATCTCATTTCCTGGGTTTCTCTGTGGTCTTCCTCTAGCAGTACTTTCCAGTCTTGCATTCTGAGACTTCTCTTTCTCGCCCACCTCAGGGCAATGTCTTATAAAATGGTCTAGAGACCCACATTTGAAACACGTCTTCTCATTTGCTCGGCACCCACCAGAATAACGCCTGCCACACTACGAACATTCCGGTCTACTAGGTCCGACTTTGCCAACACTAGTAACTAAAGTAGTCTGAGCCTTAGACCTCGAGAACTATTTACCCTTACTTCAGTTTGAAAACTCGACTGAAGTGGCTGAACGAGTAGCAAAATCCCTTGATTTCTTAGATGAGGATTGGTATGACTTACTCAGTTACCTTTTTCTCGAGTCACGGGACTCAATCTCAGCTCTTTTTTCCTCTTTAGCCAACTCTTCAGACTTACAGGCTCTACCTACCAACACTACAATTTCTTTTAGTTCGAGAACTCTGACATATAAATGGATATCCTCATTTAACGAATCCTCGAACCTCTTGTACATGACAGCCTCGGTAGACACGCACTCCTAGGCATACTTACTAAGCCTTACGAATCTGCGTTCGTATTCAGTCACTATCATTCGGCCTTGTTTTAGCTCTAAGAACTCTTTTCTCTTCTAGTCAATGAATCTTTGACTAATATACTTCTTCTGAAATTCCTCTTAGAAGAATTCCCAACTAACTCTCTCTCTTGGTACCACCGACACAAGGATGTTCCACCACTGATAGGTCGAATCTCTCAAGAGATAGTGCACATTTTATGTACTTTTCAGGCGTGCATGATAGCTCATCGAATACCCTAATGGTATTCTCAAGCCAAAACTTTGCCCTTTCCGGATCATCATCCTTACTAGCCTGAAATTCCTCGACTCCTTGTTTCCGGATCTTATCGACCGGAGGCCTTTCTCTTCTCACTACCTCAACCACTTGAGGAGCTACAGGAGCAAGTTGAGGAATACGTAGGGTGGAGGGGGTTGAGCATTAGGATTTGCTCGAACGTACTTACTGTACCAATTGTTCATCATATAGAGAAAGGCTTCTCGGGCCTCTTTTCCCTGACCCAAGGTCTCAGGTCTACTATCTACTGATGTGGTCCCTTGCGCAGGAGTCTGCACATTACTTGCAGCATCATCGGCTGTAGTTCATTGGGATCAAGATTTATTTACTATTGAAAAATAAAATTTAAAATGTCAGAAGCCGTCACAATATCATTACACATTTACTCTAATTTATTCCATGTATAGCTAGACTCATCCTTATGCTACTTTAGTCCTAGAATCGACTAAACTGTAGCTCTGATACCACTAAATGTAACACCCATTACCCGTATTCAACATCGAAACTGAGTACGAGGCATTACTGGACTTATCTTACTTGAACATGCAACTTATGGCTATAAAATTTCATTCCAACCTTAAACTTTTCATTCACCTTCAAAACATTCTTATTATAGGCCTACGATGCCTTAAACATGCAAAAGGAGGGTCTCGGAGTTAAGCCCAGAACTTTTGTACACTTAAAAATTTTGGCTAAACATGGGCCACACGCCCGTGTGGATAGGCCGTGTGGTTACACATGCCCGTGTCTTTAGTCCATGTGGAATATATTTTCTAATTCAAACCTATAGGGGTTTTCACACGGTCGGACATACACCTATGTCTCTAGCCCGTTTCCCTCACACGGCCTCGACACGCCTTTGTTCTAACCCATGTGCCAAAACCATGGCATTCTATTTATGACATCATCACCTCACTATGTTTACATGACCAAGGCACACACCCGTGTCCTTAGATCATGTGTCAAATTAAATTCCAAATTTTTGGTGCAGACTTAACATGGCCTGGGCACACGCCCATGTCCACAGCCGTGCCTCCTACACGGTCGTGTGCAAGCCAAGCATACAAGAGGACACACGGCCGATCAACACGCCCATGGGGCTGACCGTGTGTCACACATGGCCTAGACACACGCCCGTGTGTTTACCTGTGTAGACATTAAAAAGGCTATATTCCAAGCCAATGTCACCCTACATAACAACCATACTTATACCAATTCATTTCAACATAACTCATAACCCTAAAACACTTCCAAAAACTCAATTCAAAGCATCCACACAATCATAAACTTCATAATTTCATCTTCATTGAATATAAATAAACTTGTCATGTATTAGCCTAATTCCAGAAACCATTTACAAAATGAATTTGATAACATAAATAGCCAACATTTTGGCTATCAATATGACATAAGAAAATACCCAAGTCCTATACATGACATACTCAAAATAAGTCTAACTTGTTATACCAAAGAGATGTCGATAGTGTGATTTCTGAACTCCGACGTCCTATGATCCTTGAGTTATCTTGGCAATACTACAAGGAAAAGGGAAATGAGAGGGGTAAGCATAAAGCTTAGTAAGTTTGCATGAAAATAAATAACAACTAAGTTCATAACAATATCCATCCATGGCATTAGATAACCACACAAAGTCATAGGCTCTTTGCCATAACTTACTCGTGCTTGCCCTTATCTAGCCCATACCATGCCACATATCGTAAATGTTCCTTGTCAATTACTCATAGATATCTGTATTCACTCAGTCACATAGCTTTAATACAAATCTCATTTCTATTTCCAAGATGGTCTATTTATCCCATTAAGTCACTAAGGATACTCAAGGATGTATATTCATTATCATTGATATAAACACGAAGCCAATGCCACATCCCAGATGTGGTCTTACATGGGATTACCTATGAATATCGATTCCATATTCCGGATATGGTCTTATATGGAACCTCACATTAAGTACCGATGCCACATCCCAGATATGGTCTTATATAATTCTCACATTCAATACTGAAGCCATATCCCAGATATGGTCTTATACGGGGATTTCAATTCGGTGCTGAGGCCATGTCCCTAACATGGTCTTACACGGGACCTTATCCATCTCAACTTTTCTCATCATTCTCATTTAACACCAAATACTCAATTTCATAGAATACCATATATCATTATAATATCAAACATTCTCAAACGTGCTAGCATAAATGTTGAACTTATCACATACAAACTTACCTCGATTTCAAAATAGGCAAGATTGTCGATCTAGTCTGATATTTTTTTCTTTCCCCGATCTAGGTTGATTCTTGGTTCTTCTTGCTCTATAATAGCAAATTAGCTCATTTTAAGTATCATATTAATAATTGCATTTCAATAATCATGCTTTGGCAAAATTACTATTTTGCCCTTAGACTTTTACAAAATGACCATTTTACCCCTAGGCTATGTAATCAATTCTAATCAAAATTTCTACCTTTAACGAGCCTAGGTGAAAATTTATTTCTATTATGGCTATCATCAAAACCCAACATTTCACACATTTATAACAAATTTTACAACCTTTACAAAAAGGTTCATTTAGGTATTTTCATGGTAACACCTTTCACAAAAGTTGTTTATTAAACATTTATGACTCATTTTCTTCCATAAAAATGCAGAAAAAAACTTAAAATCTCACATGGAAAATCCCTAAACTTTTCACCATAGTGCAAGATAGTCCTCTCTTTAGAAAGCTTAAGCTTTAGGGGTTTCGAAAGTATAATTTTTATCAAGAAATAATCATTAATGCACATACTTGCAAGGAGAGAAGCTTGCTGAAATTTTGAGCTCTCAAGCCCCTTAGTTTTCTACCAATTTTTGGTGGTGAAGGAAATAAGAAAAGATGATACTTTTCTTTTCTTTATTTTTCTCTTATTTTATTCATTAATCACCTAACACCACCAAAACATTGACTAATTTAATCATCTTATCTCCCTATTGCCAGCTATGACCTTTCAAAAGGCCTAATTTCACTTTAAGGGCATCCAAGTAAGATTTCATAGCTAATTGGTACCTCTAGCTTGTAAAATAGAACTTTCGCTCTTTATGCGATTTAGTCCTTTTTTGCGATTAAGCATGCAATCACTAAAATTAAAGCATCAAAATTTTCATGCACCTATATAATCATACTCTAACTCATAAAATAACATAAAAATAATTTTCTCTAACCTCAGATTAATGATTCTGAAATCACTGGTCCGACTAGCCCCTAAATCGAGCTATTACACTCGTTGGCTCATATTGAGGACTTTAAGATGAAAATTGAAAAGTTTTAAATTTGAGCAAAATTTCATAACCCAAAATGGTTGTATACATGTTTTTAAGTAAGATAAAACCTCGTACCCTGTACCGGCGTCGGATACGGGTAAGGGGTGTTACAAGAAATTTCTTTGTGTACTTCCTAAGCTTTTCGAGCTTAACACATTAATAGTTTAAAACATGTAAGTGGAAGATCCATTCTGAAAATCTAAAGATTATGTCTTGAAGGATCACATTCCTGTGTGAGGTTTGAAGGGCTTAAAAATTTTAGTTTAGTATCATTTGTATTAGAAGAGTTTGAAATGGCATGCACATAGACCAAGTGTATTTCACATTAAGTTTTTAGGTTTGTAATTTTTTCATGATGTGTTGATGCTTTTTAATATTTTCAAGATAAGTTGTTTTGATTTGATTTGATCATGTTTTCTAGATGAATTTGATTTTGAATGAACTTTGATAATGTTTTAGAAATGAAGTGTCATTGGTTAGTATTGTTTGGGTTGGCAATTGCAGGGTCATTTGGATGGCAGAATTTAGCCATCCGGATAGAGGGAAAACTATCTTAACAATTTTTTTTTTGCCTAAATTCCATATGGATGGAAAAAATAGCCATTTGAGTTACGTCAGGGTTGTTTTTAAATATGTAAAAGTGTATTCATTGCATTTTGAATTAACGAAGGTCTATTTTATGTAATTGTCATGTTCAAACACCTAGAGGATGATTTGGTATGATTTTTTTAATGCCATTGAGCCATTGAAAATGTTTGAAATTGTTTTATTGGATTTTATTAAATTGTTCAATTGATGATTTTGTTAAAAGAAATTTTGGAAAAGCAAAGAAAGTGTATACAAGACATCAATTATCTATGTCGATAACAAGAGATAAAAGGAAGAGAAATAAATCCTTAAAGCTTTTTGCAAGGTCTAGATAAACATACCACTACTTGTAGCCATTAATTTTTTTGGAGTTTTGCACTAACAATAAAATGCTAGTTAGTTTCAAAAAGGTAAGTGTGGGGAAAAAGTTTTCGTTGTTATCTAGAAAAAGGTACCCCCTAAATTTAAGGACCAAGGTATGTTCTCAATTCCATGTAAAATAGGTAATGTTGGTTTTAAGAAAGCCATGTACGATTTAGGTGCACCCATCAACGTAATATCATTATGTATTTACAACTTCCTTAATGTTTGTTCTTTAAAATAAATAGGCGATATCCTCTAGTTGGTCGACAAGTCTATAATCTACCTAGAAAGGGTGTTGGAAGCCATCTTGGTTAAGGTTAATGAGTTAATTTTTCCTATTGATTTCTATGTGATAAATATGAAGGATGAAAACACATCAAGCTTTTCTAATATATTTCTAGGAAGACCATTTTTTAGCATTGCAAGAACCAAAAAAGATGTACAATAGTACACTTATTATAGATTTTATGGTAAAATTGTTAAATTTAATGTTTATGATGTGATGAAACATCATAGTAAAGTGTCCAAGGTTTGTAGTATAGACATTGTTGGTTTTTTTAATCAAAATTCTTTCACTTACATAATAAAGATGAGTCAAATTTAGTGCCTCGGAGGAATGCCAACATGGAAAAGTTAAACAAACTTGGAGAAAAGGAATTATTTACAAAAAATTGTTCAATCTAGTGTGGGATATAGAAGCACCAAAGCCTATGGAGTATAATGCCAATAATTGGAACTTGCAACCCGCTTATTCTAAACTTTTTCCATCTATTTTGCAAGCACCAAACTAGGACCAAAATCGCTAGCTGGTCATCTCAATTTTCTATTCATATGCAGAGGAGAATACCAAAGGTTGTAGTTATCTAACATATGCTTGTAGGTTTCAATGATATCTTCTACTAGCTCACTGGACAAATCATCATCACTCTAGGTCACGCAAAGGGATTTCTTATTCTTTAGTGTACTTGAACACTTAGCTTGAACGTTTCCATACTTTTAGCATTCATGACATTAGATGCTTTTTTTTTTCTCTGCTTGGGAGCTTCTCACTAGTTGCAACAACCTTCCCTTTTGATTTTTTGAAGTTCGGATCCACATCATAATTTTTTTTTTTGTTAAACCTTGACAGCTTCTTGAATGCCCTATTAAGGTTCTTTGTGAGTGGGGCTAATTGCTCCATTGAGTCTTCAATAGTAGGTTCTTTTTTAGTTGCAACTAAGGGTTTTACTCATAGGCCTTCACTTTACTTTTTTTAGACTTCTCAATATTTATCTCAAAGTTTTGCAAGGACTCAATAAGTTCATCAATCCTCATTGTATCAATATCCTTGGCCTTCTTTATAACAATCACTTTAATTACAAAACATTTAAAGAGAGACCTCATCACCTTGGGAACCAACTTAGCATTCCAATACTCCTCACAAAGGGCAAAACTTGATAAGAAATATCACATAGTTTTACATAAAATTCATATAGCAATTTATCCTTAAGCGTTATAAGAGTTTCGAACCTAGTTATTAATATTTATAATTTAGACTATTTCACTATGGAAGTCCCTTCACATGTTATCTCTAAAATTGTCCAGGCTTCTTAAGATGTAGTATATTTGGATATCATCCTGAACTCTTAAGGGTCTGGACTATTAAAGATGGAATTAAGAGATTTTGAGTTTGCATTGGCAAGCTTTTCCTCCTCTATTGTCCAAGTGGTCTCGAACTTGGGATTTTTGCTCCATTAACATCAATAATAGGAGGCTTCTAACTAGTCAGCATAGGTCTCCAAGATTTCTAGATTAAAGATTTGATAAACCCCTTTATGTGAGCTTTCCAAGACATGTAGTTCAAACCATCAATCATAAGGGGTCTTGAAATCAAGCTTCCTTCCATCTCTATGCAATTTAATAGCTAGATGTTCACCTAATACGTTAGTGTGTAGCTTTGATACAAATTGTTAATGTTGGGTTGCTTGCTAGTTGTAAGTTAAATTGCAACTAAAGAAACAATTGAAAGAGTAAAATAACAAAGATAGATACACAATTTGATTATGTGTTTTATAACCCTTTCTTGCACCTGCGAGACCTTGCTGGAAGAGTAATCCACTACGAATCAGTGGTGACATTGTGATTTAAATTCAAATCACTTATACAACCCCTCTCCTATACATTCATTAAGATTACTCTCCCCGTTAAGACTTGCCTCGTGAATATTTACTTAAAAAATGAACAATAAATAATTTTCTTATAAGTATTTTGCACAAAAACAAGTTCCTCTTAATGAAGAAAATAAGTGCTCTCTAATTTGTACATAACAAATAAACAAATCTTCTTTAAATAGTAATTGTAGAGTTGTAATTTTTATGTAATGTGAGCAAAACATCTCCCATAGTTGCACTACAATTTGACTTCTATAATGCATAAAATAAGGCTTAAAGGTCAAAAAGGCCCTTGCTAAAAAATGAAAAAAAAAATCAATTGAGCCCTTAAAAAAGTGCACCCTATTGAGTTCTTAATGACAAAAAAAGTCTACTAGGCCTTCCGTTAATGAAAACCGTTGTTTAACTGTTAAAGGCATTGACCTAGCTAATTACAGCCACCAGAAGATGACATGTGGCATGCCACATCAGCAATTTTTAAAATATATATATAAAATTTTTTAAAAATAATTCATAAAAATAACAACTAGAGTGAACTTGGACACATGGTTGTCCATGTTCATTTGATTCTAGACAACATTTTGTCTGTATCCGTTCCAGATGAGTTCAAAACTATAAAAAGTTAAGAAATTATAAAAAAATATATTAGTAATTATATTAAAATTCTAAAAATATAAAATTGAAAAAAATAAATTTTGTATATATTCAATTTTTATTAATAATTTATATATATTCGACTTAAAAAAGTTTAAATTGAAAAATTGAATTAATAATTTTTATATTCAAATTATATATAAAAGATTATTCGAATTTTCATTTTTGACCTGTTTCAATTTTGATTTTTTTATATGTTGCGATCATGGAAATAACTTGTGGATATACCCACTAATTGTTCTTTTGAGTTAAATGAATGCGTTGGATCTGCTCTTGTTGCAATGGGCTAAGACATTTTTAAGAATTTTGCCGCTAAATTTTAAGGCTTATGGCCTTAAGTAAAATATCCAAATATACAAAAAAATTAAAAATTATGAAATTAGGCTGGTTTCTAGAAAATTTACGGAAAAAGGTCGAATCCCCACAAAACGCGTCCACGTCGGTAGCGTTTTGTGGGAATATAGAGCGCCCACAGGGATGCGCTTTTCAAATCATCAAAAGCGCTTTACGTGACGCGCTTTGTTGATTTATAAAAAGCGCATCCCTAGGCGCTTTTCCTTCCTCAAATATTGAATATTTATTTTAAAATTAAATTTCAAAAAAATTAAACAAATTCTATTTTATAAAAGATATTAAAATTAAATTACAAAACATATAAGCAACTATTATTTTATGAAATAAAAAATAAAAAATTCTTATTTATTAAATATATTAAAACTAAATTACAAAAAATAAAAATAAAAAACTTCTTATTTTATTAAATATATTAAAACTAAATTACAAAAAAATAAAAATAAAGAAAACTTCTTATTTTATTAAATATATTCAAACTAAATTACAAAAAATAAAAATAAAAAAACTTCTTATTTATTAAATATATTAAAACTAAATTACAAAAATAAAAATAAAAAATTTCTTATTTATTAAATATATCAAAACTAAATTACGAAAATAAAAATAAAAAACTTCTTATTTATTAAATATATTAAAACTAAATTATAAAAAAATAAAAATAAAAAACTTCTTATTTATTAAATATATTAAAATTAAATTACAAAAAATAAAAATAAAAAACTTCTTATTTATTAAATATATTAAAATAAATTACAAAAAATAAAAAAAAAACTTCTTATTTATTAAATATATTGAAAATAAATTACAATAAAATAAAAATAAAAAAACTTCTTATTTATTAAATATATTAAAACTAAATTATAATAAAATTAAAAAACTTCTTATTTATTAAATATATTAAAACTAAATTACAAAAAATAAAAAATAAAAAATAAAAATTTATTATTTATTTAATATATTAAAACTAAATTACAATAAAATAAAAATAAAAACAACTTCTTATTTTATTACATATATTAAAATTAAATTAAAATAAAAATAAACAATTTCTATTTTATTAAAGATATTAAAATTAAATTACAATGAAAAATTAAAAATTTCTATTTTATTAAAGATATTAAAATTAATTTACAATAAAAAATTAAACAACTATTATTTTATTAAATATATTAAAAGTAAATTACAAAAATAAAAATAACTTTTATTTTATTAAAAAATTTAAATTAAATTATATACAAAAATAAACAACTTCTATTTTAGTGAAGATATTAAAATTAAATTACAAACACAAATAAAAAACAACTTTTTTTATTAAAAAAATTTATTACAATTTAAAAAATGAAAAACCCATCCGAATCAATGTTGATGCCGGTCGGAATCAATGCCACACGGGGGCGGTCGGCGGTTACGCGCTAGATTCCTCCTTCTTCTAGCTTCCAGCGGGGTTGTGGAACCTCGGGCGGGAATTCTGGTTCCTCTGGCAGTGGGTCTGGTTGTGGGTGTTGCGAAGATGACCCACCTTGATAAAATAACGACCCCGGAGGTGTTTGCATAAACCACGACAGGGGTGTCTGAATCTCGTATGACAAAGGAGGCTGGTAAAAAGAAGTACTCCCCGACGACGCCTCCTGTGATCCCTCACGCGACGACGACCTCAAGATCGGTTGGCCAGTCAGAGTAGTCGGGAACAGACTCGAACCCGGCCATGCATTCCAACCTGGGGTGGGACTGGGAAAAGGAAACATATATGGGTTAGGATACATATAAGGGATAGGGTACGCACCTAGCATAAAGGGTAAAGGCTGTGATGTCGGTGTCATCGGGTGAACTGATGGCCCCGGTAACTGTATGGGCGCTGTTGATGGGCCCGGTGGCTGTGTCGGCACTGTTGATGGCCCCGTCTCATCACCCCTTCTTCTTGGATTTAAAGGGCCCCGACGTTCCCTTTGTTGACGAAGTTGCCGTCGCCTCTCTTCTTCGACAATAAATACAGCTTACCATGGATCCTAAACCATGACATGTATTTCGGCACACACGCTAACTCAAGAACGACGATCGGTTCCCGGATAGGTAAATAGTCATACCGGTTCTCCCACGTCTAGATATGTGCTGACCAAAATCTTGGCCAATCCATGTGCAACTGCCGTAAGTCCATTTTGTGCTCATCATCGAGCACCTCAGGTGGCACGGGAATCAATTGTCGGAATCCAAATTGTTGCAGAACCCGATCTGACTGGTGCATCTCCACGGTCGCATAGGTGATCAATGGGACCTTCACGTGCCAAAGGTTTGGATTTTGCAAGAACTCCTCTGGAATTACTGCCCAAATTGCCGGATCCTCATACGGTGTCCATTGAAACTTTATTAACATTACCAAAATATTAGTTATATACATAATACTAAACATTAAATACGAAATACTAAATTATAAATACGAAATTCAAAACTTACTTGTGATTCCGACTGTTAGTCCAATAGAAGCGGTATATCTTCAGGTGAGGTAGGTATTCCAAGATAACTCATGAATGGTTCCACCTAATTAAATAAATTTTTAGCATACAATTATACTATAAATCTACGTAATAATTGTAAAATATAACATTAAATTTACCTCGTTATCAGTAGGAATGAATATGGAAATCGAAACCGTGCCCATGACTGCAGTAGTGATAGGCAACCTCCGATTTTCGCTTTACTCGGCCGCGTCACCCCGCACATCTCCTGATACAACCTCGATAGCACGGTAGACCCCCAACTCAATTCACCGGCTGCTCTAAAATCAACAAGTTTCAGCAGCCATCTCAAGTGTACGAGGATTCTAGAAAGGTCTGACATCAGATAGCCTCTAATTATCTGAAGAATGTATGCCCGAGCATACCGTATTCTTTCTATTTCGGTCGAACCCTCATTCGGCTCCAGGAATGTGTCTTGTAACCAGGCCATCTCAATCCGAGCTCCCTGAATGTTATCTAGAATAGCATCTAGAAGCTCGTAGCATACGGCTCCCCAATCAGCAGAAGTTGCGGACCCGGTGACTACCGGCCCGTCCACCGGCAATCCCAACTACAACTACACATCTTCTAGAGTGATGGTACACTCTCCGCATGGAAGATGGAAAGTGTGCGTCTCGGGTCTCCACCTCTCTATCAACACATTGATCAAAGGCGGCTCCAACTTGAACCCCCGGCCTATCGTGGTCACGTGCCAAAAACCCGCTGCCCGCAGGTAATTCTCGATCAACGGCGATGGGAGACCATGCATATTGCGAATATAACATTGCAACACCCAATCTACAGACTGTTTAAAAAATTATAAAATAAAAATTAATTAAAATTGCATAAACCTAAAAAATATTAAATAATATTTAAACATTAAAATTAAAACTTACCATTTGCATTTGATCGACGGAGATGTGCTTGTTTTCTAGACGAAGTAATTCCCTGGCCATTGGAATACGATCGAAAATTTTAAAATTTTCCAAAAAAATATTAAAAAAATTAAAAAGGGTTTTTTTGTAAATAGTAAAGGACTATTTCAAATTTCAGAGGAAGTTTCAAGGACTTTAAGAGAAATTTGAGAGGAATTTGAGAAAGGATTAAAGTGTGAAAAAATAAAAGGGTTGGGGGGGTTTTATAATTTTTTTGACCGTTGGGCCCCTAACGGTCAAAAAAAATTTGACCCTTTTTTTTACCGTTGCAGGCTAAAGCGCGCCCCTAGGGATGTGCTTTCCTACCATTTCCCCACAAAACGCGCTGACGTGAACGCGTTTTGTGGGGAATCGGCCATTTTTCGTAAATTTTCTAGAAACCAGCCCAATTCTGTAATTTTTTAATTTTTTGGTATATTTAGATATTTTACCCAATGACCTTTGTAAATAATTTATAATATAAAAATTTATTGCAATTCAAAAAGACTTGTATGATAATTTATATATATAATTTGAATATAAAATTAATAATTTAATGTTTAAATTTGAACTTTTTTAAGTTGGAATATATATAAAATAATAATATGAATTTTATTTCAAATTTTTATAATTTTTAGAATTTTAAATAATTGTTAATAATTGTTTTAAATTTCTAATTTTTTATAGTTTTGAACTCATTTAGATCAAATCTAGACAAATCATTGTCCATATTCAAATGAACTATTTGTCCAAGTTCATTTCAAATGTATTTTTATTAATCTTATATTAATTTTTTTATAATTAAAAAAATATATTTATTTTAAAAAATTGCTGGAGTGGCATGACACATTAGCATCCTTCAATGTGACATATCACATGTCATCTTATGTTGTTGTCGTTAATCACGTCAGCGCCTTTGACAGTTAAATCGGTCAACTAACAATTTTCATTAACAAAAAGGCCTAATTAATTAATTTTTTTCATTAAGGACTCAATAGGGTACACCTTTTTAAAAAGCTAAATTAATTTTTTTTTTCATTTTCTATTAAGGGTCGACCCTTAAGCCATTAAATAATAAAAGATCTTCACCATTTGAAGTTGTATAGAAACAAGATCTCTTTAAACATTATAAGTGGGTCACAGTAGAATTCTTAGAATAATATCATTGTTTGATTGATATTTACCAAAATCCAATTCAATTGACTGCTATTCAAAATACTCAAGGAGATGTAAGAAATCTGACATGAATTTTTTGCAAAAAAGTATGTCAATATATAAGGCAAGTTCCCACATCGTCTACTTACAAAATGAATTGCAAAGACAATGCGACAAATACTAATGTATTATTATTTTGCTACACTATAAAAACATACAACATCATCCTAAATTTCTCGTAAATTTTTTTCTCCACTGATAATGATAATTTAAAATTAATTTGATGAAGTCGGTTGTGTCTTAGCTTAAATGACATTGATATTATTACCAATATAGGAAGACGTGAGTTTGAGTGTACTAAAAAATATTGTCCTACTATTTATTAGTTGAAAAGAAACTATAAATAATTGATGTCAAAAAAGATATGAAAATATTAAAAATATATATAAATTAAGAATTTTGTTAAACTACAGAATCAATTATTGTGGAATCCAATCATAAGATTATATATATTTAGTGCATTTCCTTGGCAAAGATCAATTATTGTCGGCCAAAAACGGCTAAACACAAATTTGCTAGGCCGAAAGTGAAGGGAAGAGTAATAGTACGAAATTTTTAATAACGTATTGTTGGAGAGGCGAGTCTCGCCTCTTGTCCCCTTAAAACTTGTGGACACACTCAACAAACCAATTCCTTTTCTTATTTTCTTTCGTAAAGCATGAAAAAGAGAAGTACAGTTTTTTTATTTATTCCTAACTTAAGGAAATTACCATTGTATCACAAAATTACGATCCATATTACAATTTGCATACTCTAAATTTGTAAAAATCAATTTAAGGGGGAAGTCCTCAAATATATTTATTGCTTATTTTTCTTTTTCATATACAATATCCATGCACTTTTTAAAATTTACAAAACTTATTTTACGTTTTTACAACATATGATCATCATATATATAATGATTCAAAATTCCCTACTAATAAAAAAAATAAAATTAGTATTAAATGTTTTATATTTAAAATATCAATTAAATTACCTTATATTCTTATAATTGTCTTGCCATTAAATAAATATATCCTACAATCCAGAAAAATACAAGTTTTATATTGCAATATTATCAATTAAAATCAAACTAAAATTTTACTCTTTTAGTTGGAATCAACCCATATGTGTAACGAAGTGGAAAAAGTGGAGAAGAACGAACATAAATATTTTACGTGGAAAACCCTCAAAGAGGGAAAAAATCATGGGCAAAGGAGGCTTTAGCTTTTCACTAAATGAGTAAACAAACGAGAGTACAATATGTAAAAAAATAAACCTAAATGTACTAAATGTATGATACCCAAAACCTTGAATACAAAGCTCAAAATCTCAAAGAGCAAACCGATAAATAAAACCCTGAATCTCATAAGGTGTAACCTCCCCAACCTGGCCTAAACGTTAGACCCGGATTTAAGAGATTACATCGGCCACCCAAATGACCTGGCAAAATTTTAAAAATAGTTAATTAAAAACATTTTTTTATTTTAGATGGAAGTTTAGAAAAAAATGATTAAGTTTAACATCTTCATTATAACGGTGTTTACTATTGAAAACTTAGTTGAAAATCCGACTTAACAAAACACATTTACAATTTAGCAACCAAAAAGTGATATTAACGTGATTTTAATAAAACACATGTTTCATTCATAATTAAATAAAAATTCATATTTTAATAGCCTAAATGATTTAAATGTCATGCATGCCTAAGTATGCCTAAGTAAAAACTGTAAACTAAGTCCCATGCCACAATAATAATATAGTTTCAAATAACTAGAATTATAAAATAATCAGTTAAAAATACTTTTATATAGAAATAAATATTCCGAGTTGAGCCCTTCGAATGTCGAGTTCGCTTCCTAACCTTGCGGGTTAACTAAAAAGAAGGAAAATAAGGGGGCTGAGCTTTGAAAGTTCAGTGTGAGTTCCATCACAAGGAAGCCGAAACAAAACAGTAGACAAAACACTTTAACAATTTCGAGAATAAACACAATCATGAAACACTTTAGATTAACGGTTTTTCACACAAAACATTTCACGATTTCTCAGAATTCAGAATGGTCATAATCCAATAATAATTCAAAATATCATTATTTGAGATTAACTCAGCACAAGAATAATTGGTGTAACTATTAATCATTCAGAAGCACTTTTCATCGAACAATTCTTTATAATAATTTCACACATATCAATATTTTAGATCACACAATAATGTACACATGTACATATATGTATCATTCTTAGAAATCACAGTTTTGTATGCACATGTTTTTATGAATGTCATACAATTTCAATTTATCAAAAAGATCCTACCTAGGGATGAGCGTTCGATCGAATCAAATGAAAAAACTTCAAGTTAATCAAGTTGACGAATCCTATTTTATCATCCTAACTCGATTTGAAATTTTCTCAAATCGAGTCGAGTGAGATGAAATTCGAATTGAATCAAATATATTTGTTTGAGTTAAATTAAAAAAATGATTTCGGGTCCTTGTAATCACTATCACCCACCGTAATCAAATTTATTATTAATTTTCATCCCCTCATAATTTATTTAATAATATTTTATATACGGGTTAGCTTATTTGCTTGCTTAGTTGCTTCAATTATCTTCTGATTCTTGTCACTATGTCATTTGAAATTAAAAATATATTAAATGTAAAAATGTCATTTTTATAAAAGTTGTCTTAAAGATAAAATGTGAAATTGATACTAATATAAAATTTTAACACAAATATTTTATGACATCATCAATAATTCAATTTTAACAAAATTTTATAGAGATTCAATATGATTAAACAATTCAATAATATAAATAGCACGAATGAGAACTTTATTTTATTAATATAAATAGTATATATAAATAAAATTATTACTATTTAGGTTTAGAGAATTTTTTGAATGATTATAATTTTGATTTGGGAGTAAAATGTGAGAAGTAAAAGTTTAGGGGAAAATAAAAATTTTTGGGGTTGAAGGAGTAAAATTTTGGGGAAATATTCAAAAAAAATTGGGGAAATGGGTTGGGGTAGAAGGGGTGGGATGGGATGGGAGTAAAAGTTTTGGGGGGAAAGTGGGAGGGAGTAAAAGTTTTGGAGAAAGTAAGGAGGTTTGGGAGTTTGGGTAAAAATGTAAAATATTATAGTTTGATATTCAGTTTATTCGAATTATTCGAGTTATTCGAATTCAAAAACCAAACTCAATTCGAACTTGAAATTAAAAAAAAATAAAGTTAACTCGAATAACTTGATTTGTTTCACTCAAAATTCAAATATTTTTCTATTTTTTGAGTTGAATCGAGTTTTACTCACCCCTAATCCTACCCCACCGCTACACACCATAATGAGAGTTCCCCAGAGCTCCTTTTTCCAATCACATCGGGTTGTGGATATATACCACCAATAATTTGCAGTTTTCATTACCAATGGCTGTGGACACATAGCAAACTAACACAGTTGGAATCAGTTTTAGCTGTGGGTACACAACACACAATTAAATGCAGATAAAACCTGCCAATGGTCATGTAAGCACAACATACTCGCAGATAAAGGTTGTTAGAGGGTTGTGGTTGCACGGTAAAATGGACACAGTTGGAATCTACTTTTTTTATGGATACATAATGCACAATTAACTGCAGATATACTGTTATATACTTCTTCCAATCATTACGTCTCATCACATGCAATGTGATACTGATGGTCTCGAAACTAACTAATAATTCAACGAAGGCAAGCGCACCTATTGAACAGTAGTATAGCTATGGTGAGTCCGGAATATCGTATCCACAAGGACTAAAAGTACTTGTAATAACTATCTTTCTATTATTTAGCCTAATAATTAAAGGGTTTTTTTAATCTAAAATTGAACTAACTAATTATGAACGCGACAGAGAGTGAAGAAAGTAATCGAATAAACCAATGATAAAGACAATACCCAAGGAAGAATCTACCTAGACTGCAGTTATTATTTATGACTCTGAATTAAATAGTTTATTCACTTGTCTTGATCCGTAGAAACCCCTAAATTATGTTAATATCTCTTTCGAGACTAAGAACAACTGACTATAGGTTGATTAATTGAAATCTCTTTCTAATTAAAACCCCTATCGTCGCATTAACACAATTTATGGATTCCCTTATTAGATTTGACTCTAATCCGGCAGATTTATGTCATCCTATTTCTAGGGTTGCAATCAACTCCGCCTAATTATGCTAGGTCTACTCTTAAACAGAGACTTTTATTCCACTGAATAAGCACATCAAACTTGAATTAACATCCTGAAAAATATTAAAGCAAGAATTAAGAACACATAATCAAGAACAAGTATTTATCATGTAATTCAAATAATTAAATAATAAGGTTCATCATAGGTTTCATCCTCCTTAGGTATTTAGGGAGTTTAGTTCATACTTATAGAAGAAAAAACATCTCAAAATAAGGAAAACAACAAGACATAAAGAACCCAAAACTTCTAAGGAACTTGATGGAGATCTTCAATCTTGAATGAGATCCTGCTTCTCAATTGATTCCAATGGCTTCCTTAAAGCAATTTCTTTGTTATACTCTGCATCCCCTCTTAGGTCCTCTTCTAGTGCGTAGTTATAGACTTTAAAATGTTTAGAAACCCTAAAAATTGGGTTTTTTTGCGTAATAGGGAAGCAGGGTATGAAATCTACACGGGCTGGCACATGGGCGTGTGGCCAGTCCATATGGCTCACATGGGTCTGTGCCCAGCCCGTATGGATCCTGAAAACTCTGATTTTGGCCCCTTTTTTGCTCCTTTTGCTCCCAAATGCTCTCCTAAGTATAGAAACATAAATTTAAGGGATTAGGAGCATCAAATTCACTAATTCTCGTCATAAATCATCTAAAAATATGCCAAGCATAGAACTAAAATATGTTACATTTATGGTTTATCAAATATCCTCACACTTAAGCATTTTCTCGTCCTCAAGCAAAATCCTCAACTCACAATTAAAATTAAGCTTTCTAAATTCATAATTCTCATCAATAATGTTTTATCATAATTCACAAATAATCACACATTGATAGTTCAACTAAAAGAGCACTAAAGATTCAAACAATCCAAGTCACACATTTTTTAAAGCATGAAAACATAGGTATTTCCCCTTATCTAAGCAATTACCTTTAATTCAAAACCGACAAGATTTGACATCCTCACTAAAGACTCACTCAAATCACTCAAGGTGTTTAAGGTTCAAAAATAAGCACTCAAAAGTCAAACATGGAAAGTCATTACCATAGGCTTGCATGAAAATCAAATCTCCACCACTATAAAATGAGATGATACACAAATCCAAAGGTCTTTAAAGGGTTGTAATGGGATTTGGGTTAAAGGTGTGGATAAAGGCTGAAATAGAGGGTTAGAATCGAGATCAAATTGACAATTTACCTATGTAACACCTCTTGCTCATATTCTACACCGAAATCGGGTACGAGCCATTACCATACTTAACTTGCACAATCATACAACTTTAGGCTGTCAAACTCATTTCAAATTAAAACTTTTCCATTCATGAGCCTATCATCCTTATAATGGACCTACGAGGCCCTAAACATGCTTCCAAAAGGTTTCGGAGATAATTTGGAAACTTTTACGCACTTAAGAAAATTTTACCCAAACAGGGGCCACACGCCCATGGGGGTGGATGACACGCCCGTGTATCGTCGCACATGCCCTTGTTCGACAACCGTGGTCAACACTGACTTGATTCACAAGACCTGCGCACACGCCCATAAGGCTGGCCCATGGTCGCCTCTGATCAATCCACAAGGCCAGTCGTACACCCGTGTACTTCAACTATGTGGCGATTTAAATTCCAAATTCTAGGTGCAGACTTCACACGGCCTAGACACACGCCAGTGTGCCTACCTGTGTGGACCAATTCAAGGCTATTTTCCAAGCCATTAGCCACCCTCACTTGCATACATTTATACACCATCACACAACATTCTCAAATCATCAATTATGACACTTGAATTAACACATTTGATTCATAAAAATGAGGTCTTCATCCCATACATGAGGGAGAACTATTTCCAATACAATTTCAATCTCTTTAAGCCATCATCTATGGCTATACAAAATAGTCTCATAACTTGTTTAGGCCAACACATTTGGCACATTAACAATGACTAAAACTAAACTAAAATAAGATCCCTATACATGCCATAACTCACAAGGACTTGAAACCTCATACCAATTGTCTATTTGATAATGTGAAAACATCTCCGGCTATTTCCAACCCGAGCTAGTTAAGCTAACCTATAAGAGGTGGGAAAAGAAAAGAAGTAAGTAATAATGCTTAGTAAGTTTATATACAACTAATAATCAATTATTTTTATTCACTAGTTCTACTCAATCACAAGGCATTATAATGAGTTTTACTCTTAAACTCATGGTTACCCATTCAATCATTCATAATTCTTACTTATTCCGTCTCTTACTATGTTTTAACCATATCTCGAGCTTAAGGCTCGCATTCATTAACTTACGTCCCTACACTTATCATCACATAGTCACATAATACAACACATCGTAACTTCTCAATGAACCATTTATACTACTAGTCACTCGGTGGTTTCGCACTTATCCTACCATCAATATCTAATAGGGTGGTATCGTACATAGCCCACCAATCATTTATAATTACGGTGGTATCGTACTTAGCCCACCAAATGATAATATAAGCGATGGTATCACACACAGCCCATCATTTAATAATTAATAAGGTGGTAACACACACAGCCCACCGTTAATAATATTGTTGATGGTATCACACACCGCCCCACTAACAGTTAATAAGGTGGTATCGCACATAGCCCACCGTCATTATACATTCATGGATAGTTATCCATAAGCATTTCTCTATTTCAAATGTTCATCCGGGAACATCTTTACACACTACCATTCCTACTTAGATTTCTACAATAATCATTTACACATAACCCACTATGGATTCATCATATACTAAATTCACCTTAATTTAATTCTAACACATACCTATACCTTTCATGGTACAGCCACATACTATCTCGTTTTCAACATACCTGTTGAATCATTCAAATTGTTAAATAACATACTCGAGTCTCATACATATAATCTCATATTGATATCATTCCCCCGATAGGGTCTTACAGAAAATATCATATCGATGCCATGTCCTTGAAATGGTCTTATTCAATATCTCCCACCGAGGCCATATTCCAATTATGGTCTTATACGGAACCTTAATAATCATCGTATCATGACCTTTGCATTCTCTCTATTCTTAGATTCAATTCTCTTGACATCTCGTCAAAACACATTTAATACATTCATAAGGTAAATATACATTTCATACAACATTGGAATATTAAATATCCAAAGACATAATTGCAACATTTGCAAATGAACTTACCTTAACATTGATAGGTAGAAAGGGACCTATTTGTCCATATGCCTCTTTTCTCCCATTCTAGGGCCGAATCTCGTTTTCTTTGATCTAGAAAAATATAATTTACTCATTTAATCACTTATAAATCATAATACATCATAATCTACACTTGGGAAAAAATGACTATTTTGACCTTATACTTTGGCAAAATTATGATTTTGCCCCTAGGCTCGTAAATCACTTTTCAACACATTATCATATTAAATAAGCCTAGTTGAACATTTAATCCTCTTACAACTATCCACAATTCCAACTATTTCATGCATTAATGAACAAACTACAACATTTGCATCTTAGTCCTAATTAGGTGTTTTCATGACAACACCTTTCACAAAAGTTGTTTCTCATCTTCCTAACATTCATTTCCTTTCATAAAAACTCAGCAACCAATATAAACTCTCTCATGGCAAGTTCCTAGACTTTCAACCATATTGCAAACTAGTCCCCTCATTAGCTAGCTTAAGCTTTAGGGACTTCAAAAGTACAAAAAATTATCAACTTATACCATCAAAATCACTTACTTGTAGAGAAAATGAGTTGCTAAAATTTTCAAGCTTTCAAAGCCCTCCCTTTTTTGATATTTTTGGTTGGAGAAGAAGACTAAATGAAAAGATGATAACTTTTTCTTATATCATCTTATTTTATTCATTTTACCAACTAATATCACCAACTTTTGACCAAGTTAAATGCTCTTGTCCCCTATGCATACTATGGCCGGCCAACTCACTTAAACAAGGCCAAATTGCACATTTGGGACCTCCAATTAATAATCCATAGCTATTTGGCACCTCTAGCAAATAAAATAGAACTTTCACACTTTATGTAATTTAGTCCTTTTTAGCGATTAAGCCGGAAATTGCTAAAATTAAAGCACCAAAATTTTCATGCACCCTTACAAACATGTTATAACACATAAAAGAACATGAAAATAATTTTCTCTAACCTCAGATTAGTGATCCCAGATCACTGCTTACACTAGCCCTAAATCGTTTTGTTACAACCTAACTAGAAAAATAAACTAATACTGAATAATTACATCAATTGAAAACTTATCAATAATAACACGAGCTTCTTCTCAAAATGTGACATTAAATGTTTAAGCTCAAATAACATAGAACTAGTAATAACTAAAATAAATGAACATATTTTTTTTTCACTTTTTTTTTTACTTTTTTCACTTTTTTTGAGTTAAGGATAAAAGATAATTTAACAACTAGAACAAAAGAACATAGTTAGCAACGGACCAAATCAAATATCGAAAAAAGGGTCAATACAATAGGAAAAATTCTCAATGAATAAAAAAGAATGAGTATCAAGAAACGATTTATTTGGCTTAAAGGGGTTCACTAAGGGTTAATTATGAAGGTAGGCTTTTTGGGATAAGTGGGTTAAAACCTACGTGCCTTTATCATCTCAGTATATCAAATCAAAGGTGTGGTCTCAATATGTATAATCGAAACAAGTTCTAGAATAAGAAATCAATATTGACACACTCATAACCAATAATAAAGCGAGCAAGAAAAGTGTATGCCCTAAAGGCTTAAAATCTCACAAAAATTACGGTTTTTGATGTCAATCTCATAAATCTCAAACTTCAAGGTAATATTTAAATTTAGGGAAACAAGCTAGCAATTTTTTTATTTTGAAAATAGACTTGTCATGTTTGATTCTCTAATGTCTTAAAGTTTAAACAATCAATGCACAATTACCTATGAATTTAATCTAAAACATATCAATAAAAATCACAAATTGATAAGAATTCATTCTAATAGTAAAATGAGAAAATAACTTGAATACAAGACATAATTCGGCATTTTCTAATAATCATATAAATAACCTCCCCACACTTAAGATATACATTGTCCTCAATGTATAAATATATGTAGTGACAGATTATAAGTAGAATATCATAAGAGAGGGAGAAAAGTGAAAGCGCTTTAAAGTTTGGATGAAGCCCTCAAATTAGTGACTAGCGGAATTGTAGAGAGGGCTAAATGTAGTGCATGATTACGAGCAAGCTATTAAGAAAATAAACACAACTGGTGGAGACGATTAAAGGATTACTCGATTAGGAACAACCATAATAATTAATATATAGTTCAAAATATATTAGACAAGTCTTTAAAAGATAATAAGAAACATAAAAGACAAATAAAATAAAAATAAAAATAAAAATAAGATAAAACAAGAAGACAAAATAAGAAAAGAGAAAAGGGGTTAGGGTTTTTATGGGGTGACACTGTTGTGTGAGGGCCTCTGTTGGGCCACACGGCCGTGTGGCTTGTTTTCAACCCATGTTCGTTGAGGGAAAAAAATAGCCCAGTCTTCACACGGTCTCAGACACGCCCGTGTGCCTAGGCCGTGTGCTTCACACGGTCGAGTCGCACGGCCATGTATATCATCCTTTTTTTCTCCCACGTCTGTGCGACCTCCTACACTCCGTGTGACCTCCCACACACCCGTGTGGCTAAGCCGTGTCTCGTACATGGCCGTGTGCTGTGCCGGTGTAACTCTCTGACTTGTTTTAAAATTAAAAAAATTATTCTAGGTTTCGCACGGTCTAGGACACGCCTGTGTGTCCAGGTCATGTGGTCCACATGGTCGTATCACATGCCCTTGTGTTTTAATTTAAGGTCGTGTCTCTGTCAATTTTTAGGAAACTTTTATCCCTGTTTCCATACGGACAAGGACACACCCGTGTGTCCAGGTCGTGTGGTCAAAAACCTATATTTAAACATGAAAAGAAGTAAAAATAAACTAATTAATAGGGTTAGTGCTCGGTTGCCTCCCGAGAAGCGCTTATTTAGAGTCTAAGCTTGACTTACCTCTCATTCACATGATCGTGGTGGTTTGAATAGTTGAAACTCCTCTCTCTTGCTATCATTTCTAACATCAAAATAAGGTTTAAGTCGAGTACTATTTACCTTAAAAGTACCAAATTTAGAATGAGTTACCTCGACTGTACCGTATGGGAAGACATTTAATATTGTAAAAGGAGTTGCTTCGTTTGCATTAGGCTTTGAAGTGACAACTCGAGGATCCATTTCATCTAATAAAACTTGGTCCCCAATCTTAAATTGACTCGTTCCATCCTTATGTTCGTCATGGCTTTGTTTCGATTTTGTATCGTGTATTTTTTGTCTCTCCTTGACATGTGTCCTCCATTCATCTAGTTCATTGATCTGAAGCCTTCGTTCTTCATGAGTTATTCTATTTTATTAGTTGAGCTGGACTGTGGCTCTATCACCTTTTTCCAAAGAATTTCCTGTAAAGAAGGTTGAGCCGTAAGGTTACTCACATAAAAAGAACTTGCAATATCATCTCGATTACTAGATATCCTAACAGAATCACGAGCTTGGATTTTAATCGTGTCATCACCTACACAAAGTATCAATTCACCTGTGCCAACATCTATAATAGTTCTAGCAGTTGCTAAAAAGGGTCATCCTAAAATTAAAGGTACGTCACTCTCCTCATCCATGTCTAGAACAACAAAGTCAACTGGGAATGTAACGCCCCAAATTTTGGGCCAAGAAGTTTGGAGCTTTGAGTATATAGATAGTGGGGAGATTGCATATATATGTCTAATTAGACAATTTAATGACAAGAATGGGCTTGCTAGTTTGGTGGTTAAGATGTGTGTTGGATTGGCGGAGGTCTTGTGATCGAATCCCTTTTCCTTCGGGTTTTCATAGCTATGTGTTACCCCATCATTTTTGATTTTTTAGACAATAGAAGTGAAGGGAAATCATTGAATTCAAATATACTTTGATAGGGAATAGGTTAGGGACAGTTTTGGCAGCCAAAACGACATTTTTGAGGCTGAGTTGGGGTGGTTTTGGGCATTTTCGACATTTTTGGCCGATTTTGGGTGCCACACGGCCTGGCCACATGGACGTGTGGCCGATTTTAGGGATTTTTTTATTTTCACACAACTGTGTCCTTAGGGCACACGGGCGTATGGATTTGGGAATTAGGGATTATGATTTTTGGTGTCACACGCCCTGGCTGCACGGCCGTGTGACTGGTTTGGGGTAATTAGGGTTTCTACATGGGCGTATGTTTCGGGACGCACGATCGTGTGACTAATTTGGGGCCTAAGGATTCCACACGGGTGTGTGTTATGGGACATACAGCCATGTCTGATGGCCACATGGGCGTATGACAACTTCACACAGCTGTGTCGGCCCTGCACCTTAAGTTAGTGAAATTGGGCAGTGAGTTACATGGCCTATTCGCACGACCGTGTCCCTGTGTCACATGAGTGTGTGCCTCTGTCACACGATTATGTGCCACTCATCATACGGGCGTTTGGATCCCCACACAGCCGGAGCACACAGGCGTGTGGCCCTAACTTGCCAAATTCTGATTTTTGGGCAAATCGAATGTCATCGTGACCCTGTGTGTTTCAACCCTTAGCTAAGCTTTAGCAAGGGTAGTTATGAATCAGCTCTGACTTCCATTTATATGTGTTAATTGTGGTTGGTTGTGTGATAAGCTCGATACTGAACTTGGGTTGTGAATGTGCACATATCTGATTCTGTAGCTGACTGATTGGAGATAAGTGTCTGCTTTTGGTTAACTATCTGTAACTAGTGTTCTGATTGTGTCCATCTAACTGTATATATACATATGCATTTATACATTTGCATAAATTTTTTTGGGTGGGATATTGAAGAGAAGGGAGATTTACGATTTGAAAGTTTATCTGTATTCTGATAGTCCTAATACCCTGAGGGTCGGGGACAACACGGATGATCATCGTTGCCAGGAAACTCGGGATGACATCATAACGGTATAGCGGATTACCACATTACACTGCACCAAATGTACGGTAGCTACATTACGTACCACTATCTGATCTGGCAGTCTTATTGCAACTCATTGGTATAGCGGATCACCGTATTATACTGTACCGCATGTACGTTAGCTACACTACGTACTATTATCTGATCTGGCAGTTCATACTACATGTCTGTACTGAGGTTTATCGCATTGCATAGTACAGCTTATACACTAGCTTTGCTGCGTAATTTACTATTTGGCAGTTTATCTGTATTCTGATAGCCCAGTTCCCAGAGGGTTAGGGCGGTCCCAATTCCCTGAGGGTCATGGACAATGCTGATGATCATCATTGCCTGGCAACCCAGGATGACATCCTATGGGGTATAAGGTTGGATGGGGTTTTCGAGGTCCTATTCAGAGTGCAGGATGGGTGGGTTAATTAAATCCCCACAGTGAGTGTAGGGTTGGACGGAGATAGTGTGTTGGCCGGATGGGTGGGTTATTTTATAACTCATTTGCACTCATATGCATCTGATTGACACTATGACTGAATGTGATACTGTGACTGCAATATCTGGTTGACTGTTTGACTAAAATATTTGATTGTCTGATTGACTGAAATGTCTGATTGTATTATTCAACTGAAAGGCGTTCGTGCCTAAGGGAACCGTGTGTGATGGGCTAAGGCCCAAACTGATTCTAATTTTGGAAAGGGCTTAAACCCAGTCTGTAACTATTGAGAGTTTATGCTACTGTGTCTGGTTGGGCCATATGACTATAAAGTTACATATGGGTTATGTTGATTATTGGTGAATATGCTCAACTGCCATCTGACAATAAGGTTTGCTTTATTTGTATATATCATCTGGTTGGTTGAGTTCGGTAGGTTGGTTCTGCATCACCACTGAACCTGAACTGCTTCTTAGCCTTCCTATTTCTATTCTATTTTTGTTTCCGTAGCTTTACTGGTCTTGATCTCACACTGAGCTCAAGTAGCTCACACCCTCTTCTATTTCGCCTTTCAGGTACCACTTCGATTTCTGATGTTGGACTCAGTATGCGGAGGTCTTGGACAGTCTTAGTGGTTAAACGATGAGTTTTTTTATTCATTTTGGTTCAATTTATTATTCAGATAAATTTTAAACTGTAAGGATTTATAATGTTGTGGTACAATTTCCGATTTATGTTTTATTCACATATGTTAGATGATTTTGATTTATTGAGATAAATTGTTTTGTAAAAGTTTCCTACGATAACTTCAATGATCAATGTGGCATTCTGGATTCGGTCTAGTCTTCTAGGACGGGTTTGGGGTGTTATAGGGAATATGAATTTATCAATTTTTACGAGTACATCTTCAATAATACCCTTAGGAAATCTAATGGTTTTATCTACTAATTGAATGCTCATCCTAGTTTGTTTGGGTTTCCTAGGAGCTGTTTAAACATTTTGTAAGGCATGACATTAATACTTGCCCCTAAATCAGCTAAAACATTATTTACATTTAAACTAACAATTAAACAAGGAGTAGTAAAACTCCCTGGATCCTTTAATTTGTTGGGTAGTTTATTTTGTAAAATGGCTGAGCAGACTGCATTTAGCTCCACGTGTGATGCGTCATCTAATTTCCATTTGTTTGCTAAAAGCTCCTTTAAAAATTTAACTGAGTTGGGCATTTGCGAAAGAGCTTCAATAAATGGCAAGTTAATATGTAATTTTTCCTTGAGTTTAAGAAATTTACCAAATTGCTCATTGGTGTGGTCTTTTTTTGTCGCGTTGGGGTATGACACGCAAGGTTTATATTCTTTACTTACCCGTTTTTGTGCACTATGGCTCACCTCAAGCTTACTTTTACTTACCACAATTTCTTGCCTCGGTTCAGATTCGCCTCTCTAAACCTTCTTCATCGCAAGACAAAGATGGCATGGAGTTGCTCCCTTGGGTTAGTTTTAGTGTTACTCGGCAAGCTACCTTATGGTCGTTCTAAGATCAGCTTAGCAAGCTGACCTATTTGGTTCTCAAGCCCTTTAATCGACGCTTGCTGATTTTTGAGCGTTGTTTCGGTGTTTTGAAAACGAGTTTCTGACACCGAAATAAACTTCGTCAACATCTCCTCAAGGTTCGGCTTCTTTTCCTGCTGGTAAGGTGGTTGTTGAAAGCTTGGAAGGGGTTGCGGTCTTTGATTTCCTTGTCCACCCCAAGAGAAGTTGGGATGGTTCCTCCAACTTGCATTATAAGTGTTACTATAGGGATTATTCTGAGGTCTAGAATTATTACCCATATAGTTGACTTGTTCATTTTTTGCGCTAAAGCTGTAGGATAGATTTTCTAAATGGTTCCCTCCTCCATTTGCGTCACATTACATCACCAGATGTACCTATGTAGAACCATATAAACCATCAATCTTTTTATTTAAGAGCTCTACCTAGTTTGATAACATGGTGACTGCGTCAACATTAAAAACACCAGCTGCTTTCATAGGCTTTGTCCTCATAACTTGCCACTAATAATTATTCAGTGACATCTCCTCTATAAACTCATAAGCCGCTTCAGGTGTTTTGTTATTCGGAGTCCCATCGACAGCTGCATCAGTCAGTTTCCTAGTTGAGGGGTTCAAACCGTTGGAAAAAGTTTGAACCTGTAACCATAGCGGTAACCCATGGTGAGGGCACCTTCTCAAAAAGTCCTTATACCTCTCCCATGCATCGTAAAGAGCTTCTAAATCCATCTGCACAAAAGAAGAGATATCATTCATCAACTTTGTCATTTTAGCCGGTGAAAAATATTTTAATAGAAACTTTTCGGTCATTTGTTCCCAAGTAGTGATGAAACCTCATAGTAATGAGTTCAACCACTGTTTAGCTTTATTCCTCAATGAAAACGGAAATAACCGTTAGTGAATGGCATCATCAGAAACGTTATTAATCTTGAAAGTGTCACAGAATTCAAGAAATTTGGCCAAATGAGTATTTGGGTCCTCATCCTGTAAACCATCAAACTGAACAAATTGTTGGATCATCTGAATAGTGTTCGGCCTTAGTTCGAAGTTATTAGCAGCAATAGCAGGCTCATAATACTTGATTCAGTCCCAGTCAGATTGGGCTTGGCATAATCGTACATAGTACAAGGAGCAGGATTCTAATTCACAGGATTCGTGGCAACCACAGGAGGTAGCGGTTTATTCTGATTTTCAGTCATCTCCTAGGTAGTATTGGTATCGTTCTCTTGCTCTTCCTCTATATGTTGTCGACCTTCCCTTACTTCTCTATGGTTTTTGCAAGCGATACTGTAACATCCCGATTTAGGGCCTAGTCAAAATAGTGGTGCGAGACCATAAATTCGAGGTATATGTATGAGTTTTTGAGGTTTATGCCATTTTTGCATGTTAGTGTGAAAGTTTCATGAAGCAATTTTGTGAAATTGTGGTTGAATTGTTCAAAAGGGCTAAATTGAAAAAGTTGCAAAATGTGAAATTCTAGAAGTTATTTGTATGAAATAGCTTTAGAATATCAATTAGAGATCCTTAAAGAGCAATTTTTCCAATTTCTAATTTTTGGACAAAATTAGGCATGGATGAGTTAAAATAAAAGTTTGTCAAAAGGCATTTTAGTCATTTGACAATTAAATGATTAAAATGGGAAAAGATGATAGAATTTCATTCATCTTCTTCTCCAAGGCTACCAAATTTTCAAGAAGCCATTGTTAGGGCTCTTCAACTTTTCAAGCTAGCTAGTAAGTGTATTCTAGCTCCGTTTTTGATATTCTTCGTATTTTTAAAGTCCTAGTAGCATGAGTAAGCTATTTTTAGCTATATGTTGAGCTAAGATGGATGTTCAAAAATGTACCCATGTATGACATGCATGTATTTTGATGTTTTATAGAAGAATATGAAAGCTTGATGTAGTAGAAACATCTTTGCTAAGTGATTTCCATGAAAAATGCATGTAGGGACTTATTTGTTAAAGTCTTGAGTTTGGTCATACATGTGTGATTTAATGAGAATTGATGATTGCTTTAGTTGAGTAAATGGTTCGGCTAAGCATGAAAGACTAGAAAGTTGAATGAAAATCACTTTACGAGCCTTGGGGCAAATGAGTAAATATGAGAAAGTTTAGGGGGAAAATGATAATTTTTCTTAAGTATGAGATAATGGTCAATTTAGTCAATGTGTGTATTGAATGAGTTGATTTATCATTATAGATCAAGAAATACGAAGCCCAGATCGAAAACGAGGCAAGAGCAAGGTGGTGGACTAAATTGCACGTTTTAGTACTTTTGAGTACCGAGGTAAGTTTACGTATAAACGATGCATATATGTATTTACATTCTTAATGCTAGCGAGTGTGTAGCATGATTGAGGACCTATGCAGTTCTATGGGAATGAATAAGATAGTAGTTGATTATAGATGAACTGGATGAGTGCATGTTGTGTATGATTGAGGAGTGAAAAGAACTTGGAAAATACCTTTGTTCTTGTCCATGTGGATAGGCACACGGGCATGTGTCTAGGCCATGTGTGACACACGGCCAGCCTACGGGCGTGTGCATTGTCCATGTCACTTTGGCAGAATTGAGTAGTGTAGGCCACGGGCTAGCCACACGGGCATGTGCCTAGACTCGAGGCCGTGTGAGGTGGTCAGTGTGCACCATGGGTGGTGAGCACGGACGTGTGCCCTAACCGTGGGGCATTGGCAGAATGCTTAAGTTTTCATGCACGGTTTGTAAACATAGGCGTGTGTGACTACCCACGGGCGTGTGTCATCTAGCACGAGCATGTAGTCCCTGTTTAGATGGAGACAAATTTAAAAATCAAAAAAGTTCTGATATAGTCTTGAGAGCCTCGTGTATATGAGTGAGGTCTCGTAAGTCGAGAATGAGGTTGATGTGGTGACTTAAGAGAGTATTCACCATGAGCCTAAGTGGAGATCATGTGGTTTTTATCCAGTAATGCCTCAGGCTCGGTTCCGGTGGGAATTACGGGTAAGGGGTGTTATATTTAGTGGTATCAAAGCTATGGTTTAGTCAGTTCTAAGAGTCTAGCTATACATGCCATAAACGTATAATGATAGTGTGGTGCCTTCTAATGATTTTAAACTTATTTTTATATAATGTATGGATCCTGATCAATCGGCTACTATTGGCGCAGCTAGTAATACGCCAGCTCCCGCGCAAGGGACCAGGCCTGTGCAGAGTGAACCCGAGACTAGGGGTCAAGGAGACGAGGCTCGGGAAGCCTTTTCTCTATATGATGAGTAATTGGTACTCAGAGTATGTTCAAGCAAACCCTAATGCTCAACCTCCTCTACCTCCTCCTATACCTCAACCAGTCCTAGTGGCTCCTCAAGGTATAGAAGTAGTGAGAGTAACGAAGCCCCCGGTGGATAAGATTAGGAAACACGGGGCTGAGGAGTTTAGAGCTAAGGTAGATGATGACCTCGAGAGGCGAGTTACGCTAGAGAACTCAATGAGGGTATTCGATGAACTCTCATACACTCAAGAGAGCTTAAAATGTGCTCTATCTTTCCGAGGGACTCAAAGATACCATTGGTGGAAAACGTTGACGCGGTGGTCCCAAGGAGCGGGTGACGGGGACTTCTTTCCGAAGAGTTCCAAAAAGTATATAAGCCAACGATTCACTGCTCATAAAAGGAAAAAATTCCTTGAGTTGAAGCAAGGAAGAATGTTAGTAGCAGAATATGAGCGCGAGTTTGTTAGGCTTAGCAAATATGCTCAAGAATGTGTGTTGACGGAGACCGTTTTATGTAAAAGGTTTGAAGATGGACTGAATGAGGATATCAAACTCCCGGTTGGTATTTTGGAATTGAAAGAGTTCGTAGTGTTAGTTGATAGGGCAAGGCTGACGAACTGAGTAAGGAAAAGAAGAGGGCAGTGAGTAAGGCTCGAGATGCGAGAAAATGACCGATGGACAAATCACACCAAGCTCAATCGAAAAGATCCAATGAGGCGAATCCTCAGACCACTACATCAGTTGGCTATTCACCTCGAGATCAAGGTAACACTTGTTCGGGTTCAACAGTCCAACCAACCTCGATGGAAAGTGTGGGCAATCCGAAGAACAAACCGGAGTGTCCAAGTTCTGGTAGATATCACACTGGAGAGTGTTGGGGTAATAGTCGAAACTATTATAAGTGTGTTTCCCCCTTCCATTTTATCCAAAATTGCCCCAAGAGGGATGAGAAGGAAAAGAAGCGAGAGATAAGATCTAGCAATGTACCTACAAGGGGTAGGCCACCAAATAACTCGAGAGGGGGAACTAGTGGTAGAGGTGCATCATGAGATTTTGTTGTGAGACCGGAGGGTCAAGTGCTTGCAAGGACGTATGCCATTCATGCTCGTGAAGAGGCATCCTCCCCAGATGTGATAATGGGTACTTTTTCTCTCTATGGCACCTTTGATATTGAGTCTACGAACATTGTCATTAAGGTGTCAAACCCGTTAGGTAAGCATATGTTAGTGGACAAGGTTTGTAAGAATTGTCCTTTGATTATTGAGAGTCATTATTTTTCGTCAAACTTGATGTTGTTGCGGTTTGATGAGTTTGATTTAATCCTTGGCAAAGATTGGTTAACTACACATAGTGTCTTAGTGAACTGTGGTAGTAAGTTTATCGAGTGAAATGTGAGAATAGAGATATTATTCGAGTTGAATTAGGTTAGTCAGATAATCTACCGGTGATGATTTCTTTCTTAGTGGCCGAGAAATTCTTGAGAAAGGGATGTGAGTCTTATCTAGCGTTTGTATTGAATACTCAAGAGTCTGAGGTGAAGATTGAATCAGTGCCGGTGGTATGTGAGTATCCAGATGTATTCCCGAAGGAGTTACCCGGATTACCTCCAGTGAGAGAGGTTGAGTTTGGGATTGAGTTAGTTCCGAGAACAACACCTATTTCAATTACTTCGTATAGGATGGCACCTTTAGAGTTGAAAGAACTAAAGGTTTAGTTGTAAGAATTGACGGATAAAGGTTTTGTGAGACCGAGCTGCACACCGTGGGGTGCTCTGGTATTGTTTGTAAAGAAGAAAGATGGGTCGATGCGATTGTGCATAGACTTCAGACAACTCAACAAGGTGACGGTGAAAAATTAAGTATCCTTTACCAAGGATAGATGACCCATTTGACCAACTGAAAGGAGCTACAGTATTCTCCAAGATAAATTTGAGGTCTGGTTATTACCAGTTGAGAGTAAAGGGGCAGGATATGTTGAAAACTGTGTTTCGAATGAGGTATGGCCATTATGAGTTTCTGGTCATGCCGTTCGATTTAACAAATGCTCCTGCAATTTTTATGGATTGGATGAATCGTGTATTCCGACCGTATTTGGATAAGTTTGCGGTTGCCTTCATTGACGATATATTGATCTATTGTCGGAATAAGAGTGATCATGCGGAACATTTGAGAATCGTCTTACAGGCCTTAAGAGATAAGCAGTTGTCTACTAAATTTAGTAATAGTGAGTTTTGGCTCCGAGAGGTCATATTCTTAGGACACATTGTGTCGGGAGATGGCATTAGAGTGGACCTGAGTAAGATTTCGGCTATTGTGGATTGGAAACCACCAAGGAACATGTCAGAAGTCAGAAGCTTTTTGGACTAGCAGGGTACTACAGACATTTCATAAAGGGGTTTTCCATGATTGCTACCCTAATGACGAAACTGTTGCATAAGGATGTCAAGTTTTATTGGACTGAGACATTTCAATAGAGTTTTGAGAGTTTGAAAACATTGTTGACAGAGGCACCTGTTTTGGTTCAACTAGAATCGAAGAAAGAGTTTGTGGTTTATAGTGACGCGTCGTTAAATAGTCTCAGTTGTGTGTTGATGCAAGAGGGTAAGGTAGTTGCTTACGCCTCAAGGCAACTAAAACCACACAAAAAATTATTCGACTAATGATTTGGAGTTAGCTATGATTGTTTTTGCATTAAAGATTTGATGACAGTACTTATATGGAGAGAAGTGTCGAATCTTTACAGATCACAAGAGTTTGAAGTATTTTCTGGATCAAAAGGATTTGAATTTGCAACAACGGCGATGGCTTGAGTTATTAAAGGGCTATGAGTTGATCATTGATTACCATCCGGGAAAAGCAAATGTGGTTACGGATGCCCTGAGTAGAAATCCTATATGCTTTAAGAGCCATGAGCACGAGTTTGGCATTGTCTGATGATGGGACTATATTGGCCGAGTTGAGAGCTAGGCCACTATTTGTTCAACAAATAAGTGACGCTCAAAGAAATGACAGTGAGATGCAAGCTAAGAGAGCTAAGTGTAGATCGGAAAGTGATTTTGATTTTCGAGTGAGTTCGGATGATTATTTTATGTATCATGATAGAATCTGTGTACCCAAAGATGATGAGTTGATCCAAAAAGTTTTGCATGAGGCACATAGTGGTTATTTGTCAGTACACCCAGGTAGTACAAAAATGTACAACGATTTGATAAAGTTTTATTGGTGGCCGGGTATGAAAAGAGACATTTCAAAGTTTGTGGCAAAATGTTTGATTTGTCAACAGGTGAAAGCTGAGCATTAAGTGCCTTCGGGATTACTTCAGCCTGTGATGGTACCCGAATGGAAATAGGATCGGGTTACCATGGATTTTGTGACGGGGTTACCTATGACTCTGAAAAAGAAAGATGTTGTGTGGGTTGTTGTGGACAGATTGATGAAGTCGGCTCATTTTATTCCAGTACGTGTTGATTACTCACTGGATAAGTTAGCCGAATTGTATGTGGTAGAAATAGTGAGATTACATAGTGTGCCTGTGTCTATAATATTGGATAGAGATCCAAGGTTTACTTCGAGGTTCTGTAAGAAGTTGTAAGAAGCCATGGGAACGAGGTTAAATTTCAGTACTGAGTTCCATTCGCAAACTAATGGTCAGTCTAAAAGAGTGATTCAAGTCCTTGAAGATATGCTTCGATGCTGTGTGTTAGAATTCGAAGGTAGTTTGGAGAGATATCTACCTTTGGTTGAATTTGCTTACAACAATAGTTATCAGTCTAGTATACGGATGGCCCGTATGAGGCCTTGTATGGTCGTAAGTGTCAGACTTCTTTGTATTGGACTGAGCTTGGTGAGAAGCTAAGCGGATCTAGCATGTCACATCAACAGGTAGTTGAAAAGCTAAGCGATCGTTAAAAATGTTGCTCCTCTTTTTGAAACTCCAAGTTTCATTGTTTGCTTGTAAAAACGCAATTTGCTTTATAACTATTTTTATAAAGTTGTTATTATTTTGAAAAATTGCTTTTTTAGTTGTGAAAATCAAACTTGAATAGTTGCGAAAACGTGCTATTTTGAAAATCAATTATTAATGTTTTAAGAAACCCCGTTTTCAAATGCTTAATGGTTTAGTAAATACTTAAATGAAAGTTTAAAGAGCAAAATAAATCTAATGGCCTTATTACAAAACAATAACCCAAATTAAGTAATCGTGTAAATAGGATAAAAACCAGATTTACTGAGTTTCGTGAGGAACAACTCTGATGTATGGCCACCACCGAGTTCTCCGCAGCGCCCAAATCCTCTAACATTGGGGATTACCTGCAAGGTTATGAGAAAAAGGGGTGAGTTACAAGAACTCAGTGTGTAATCCCATTTTCAGTCACAAACATAGTCTCAGTCTAGGCCTAAGCCCCATACAGTCTCAGTTTGGGACGACCCCAAGATCATGGTAATGCAAATAAAGAATGTAGCCCACCCCACCCCAATCCAACCCTACATTCCACCCGTACCAGCCCTACACTCCATGTGGGAACCAAGTCAACCCACCTAGACCTACACTCCAAGAATACAACAGAGCTGCCAGTATAAATGCAACAAAGCTGCCAGTAACAATATATGTGGCTGAGCCACGAAAATCAGTATAACGTGGCATAGCCACCAGTACAGTGCTTCCTCCATCAATAAAACCCAACCAAATGCAACATGTCATGGCATAATAATTCAGTGTATCCAATAATGTATCATCATGGAAATTACTAAAATTATACACAAACATACCAAACTGCCCCTAAGGGTATAATAGTAATTTTTCCCAACGAGGGCGTTTTAGTAATTTTACTCACTGAGGGTATATCAATATTTTACCCTCTAAGGGTATGTCAGTAATTTACCCATTAAGGGTATTTCAGTCATTTTGTCATCTAATTGCCTTTCTGGAGGCCTATTGTCGCATCGAGCGACTTAGGACCCCTTTTTGGGTCTCCACATTACAATTGGGCCTAAAATCCATTTCAGGCCCAAACAGGCCCACACGCTCGTGTGACCCATTACGCATGGTTTCGATCTCAGTTTTGGAGTTTTTGCTATCACATCTATTATTCCTATCTTAAATCTATTTTTGAGAAGACCGAAACTCCTCGCAGCTGATCAAACAGATCGTCAATTCTTGGCAGCGAGTTTTTGTTTTTAATCGTTAACTTGTTCAACTTGCGATTGTCAATACACATACGCATTGACCCATCCTTCTTCGTTGCAAACAATACCGGCATTCCCCACGGCGATACACTTGGTCTAATAAATCCTTGATCCAACAGCTCTTGGATTTGAGCCTTTAGTTCTACCAGCTCCTTTGGTGCCATCCAATAAGGGGCGATAGACACCGGTGCCATTCCCAGTAACAGCTCAATACCGAACTCAACCTCACGATTTAGGGGCAACCCCGAAAGCTCTTCTGGAAATACATCAGAAAATTCTTTTCCAATCCTGACATCCCCAACAGACAACTCCTTAGCATCAGCTGTGCTGACAAAAGCTAGAAATGCCTCGCATCCCTTTCGAACCAGTTTTTCGGCTCTTAACACAGAGATTACATTGGTCAGATAGTCCCTTATCTCTCCTATCACCATCACTTCCTCGTCCTTTGACGTCTTTAGTATCATATGCTTAGCAGCGTAATCTAAGTTTGCACGGTGCTTCACCAACCAGTCCATGCCAAGAATGAGGTCAAATTCGCCAAATGGCAGTTCCATCAACTCTGTCGGGAAGACAACCACTTGAACCTCTAAAGGCACATCTATAAATAGCTTATTCACTATGACAGACTGTCCTAGAGGACTAATCACTGATATTCCTTTCTTGGCAAGTTCGAATTATATATCCAATATTCCAGACACTTTACAAGCAATATACGAATGTATTGACCCAATATCAATTAAAGCAAAACATGGTACATCATGAATAAAGAACGTGCGCTTATGACGTCAAAAGGCCACCTCCTCTCGATGCCGAGCAAAGATAAACCAACCCTATCTGCTTACATCGTACACACAGACTTCTGCTCGGTTTCACGACCTCGTCCCAAACCCATTTCCCCCTCGGGTTACTTACCTCTCGGTGGTCAGCCACCACCTCTCTCTGGCTAAACATATCCTTGTCTTGCAATTGGCGTCGGACCCGGTTTCAACATACAATCCTTAATTCTATGGTCTCTTGACCCACACCTAAAGCAGGCCCCAACTTTCTTCCAACATTCACCTTGATGAAACAACCCACACATCAAGAAGGTCCGCATGCGCAATAGCAAACTAACTCCGCCTCAGATCGCCCATCAAATCTAGGCCTCTTTTGAAATCTATCAGAAGAGCTGAAAGGCCTAAAATCTCTCTTATTCTGGCCCCTTTCCTTGTTACGGTTCTGATGCTCAGAGCGCTTCACCTCCTTAGCAATCTTAGCCTTCTCCACCAAGGCAACAAAATCCATCTCCCTCTGCGGGGCTATCAGTACCCGTAACTCATCCCGCAGACCACCTTCAAATCGCACATAGCGCTCATAATTGGTCATGACTATTCCTCGAGCATACTGACTTAGATGCAAAAACTCCTCCTCATACTCTGCCATAGATTTATTCCCCTGAACCAGATTCAAGAATTCTTTTCTTGGCGTCCACACAACTAGCCCCGACATATTTCCCCAAGAAAGTCAATTTAAGGAAATCCCATGTTAATCGATCTGCTTGTATGCCTTCCCTCACAGTGAGCCACCACTAGTATGCCTCATCTCTTAGTCCAGATCATCAATAATTCGTTCCACAGCCTCTAACCAATATTTCGCCACATTCGAGGCTACACCAGATATGCCCCTAAAAACTTCGACCCTATTCGACCGGAGTCGTTCAGAAATAGACCCCCGGGCTGTCGACTCAGTACTTGCTCCAGCAACCAGTTCTAAAATCCGCAACATTGCTTGGGACAGAGTATCGTCCCCTCAAATTCTGTCATGGGACCTTGTTTCACCATCGGCGATCTGGTGCCTCTCTTTTCTAAGATATGCCCTCGATCTTTGAGGAGCCCGCCTAGCACTCTCGGCTCTACCACTATCAAGGTACCTCTTCCGTGTTCTCTTGTACTGATCTCGATATAACACGTTAATCTATTTAAGAGTTTTATGAATCATTTTATAGTTTGCATAATTATTAATAAGTGTTTTATGGAATACAATTATAAGAGTTATTTTTCATAGATTGAGTTTACTACCGTCTCAGTTTCTATAGCTAAAGTTTCAGTGTTCTACCACTATCTCTAGTAGTTTCTTACTACAATCATTTCATCATAAAATCTAGTATAAAGTAAAGAAACTTACGGATTTGTGCCGGAGACTCAGTGTGCCATACTTCCAATGACACTATACATTTTCTAAACCATATTTTAAACTGTTTTGAAAAAATTTTCAAACCCATTCCACAGCCGAGTTTTGCAACTGGGCACTGATACCATTAAATGTAACACCTTAAACCCTACTAGACATTATGGCCAGATCTAGCATTGCACATCAACAGGTAGTTGAAAAGCTAAGCGATCGTTAAAAATGTTGCTTCTCTTTTTGAAACTCTGAGTTTCGTTGTTTGCTTGTAAAAACGCGATTTGCTTTATAACTATTTTTATAAAGTTGTTATTATTTTGAAAAACTCTTTTTCAGTTGTGAAAATCGAACTTGAATAGTTGTGAAAACATGCTATTTTGAAAATCGATTATTAATGTTTTAAGAAACCCCGCTTTCAAATGCTTAATAATTTAGTAAATACCAAATGAAAGTTTAAAGAGCAAAATAAATCCAATGGCCTTATTACAAAACAAAAACCCAAATAAGTTATCTTGTAAATAGTATAAAACCCAGATTTACTGAGTTTCGTGAGGAACAACTCCGATGTATGGCCACCACCGAGTTCTTCGCAGTGCCCAAATCCTCTAACACTGGGGATTACCTGCAAGGTTATGGGAAAAAAGGGTGAGTTACAAGAACTCATTGTGTAATCACATTTTCAGTCACACACATAGTCTCAATTTGGGCCTAAGCTCCATACAGTCTCAGTTTGGGCCGACGGCCCCAAGATTATGGTAATACAAATAAAGAATGCAGCCCATCCCAATCCAACCCTACACTCCATGTGGGGACCAAGTCAACCCACCTAGCCCTACACTCCAAGAATGCAGCCGAGCTGCCAGTAACAATATATGTGGCTGAAGCACTAAAATCAGTATAACGTGGCATAGCCACCAGTACAGTATTTCCTCCATCAATAAAACCTAACCCAATGCAACATGTCATGGCATAATAATTCAGTGTATGGAATAATGTATCATCATGGTAATTACTCAATTTATACACAAACATACCAAAATGCCCCTAAGGGTATAACAGTAATTTTGCCCAACGAGGGCGTTTTAGTAATTTTACTCACCGAGGGTATATCAGTAATTTACCCTCCAAGGGTATTTCAGTAATTTACCCATAAAGGGTATTTTAGTAATTTCATTGTCTAATTGCCTTTCTAGAGGCCTATTGTCGCCTCGAGTGACATGAGACCCTTTTTTGGGTCTCCACATTACAATTGGGCCTAAAATCCATTTCAGGCCCAAACGGGCCCACATGCTTGTGTGGCCCATTTTACATGGTTTCGATCTCAGTTTTACAGTTTTCACTATCGCATCTATTATTCGGTCGTTTTCTATCAGTTTTGCTCATGTGGGCCCGTTAGCCGATTAGGCCCGTTTAGCCCATTTTAGATCGATCAGGTCCGTTATCGCCTCAATTTTGTGAGACTGCTCATGACACTCTCCACGATCTATTGTCATCATTCGTGTCTCGATTGAACGCTACGAGTGTTCGCACGCTCGAGTGGTCATGGTTTACCGATTTTTTGGCTTTTTGGCTTTTGGCCGATTCTTAATGCATCGTATGCAATCATCACGTTTGGTGTGAGATTACACACATGTTTACTGTTTGCGGTACTCGGTACTTTCCAAACACCTGAAATCATAATTGACTAACAATTAGCCTTAATCCACAATACCCCCAGATTTGAGATTGATAAAACAATCCACAATACTTACCAACAACGACGGCAACCCCTTACTATGCTAGAACTTTTGGTCACTTCCTTCGATTACGAACTTGAGCCCCTAGCAAAAACACAAGTTAGCAATGTTTCTCCAAATCCATAAAGAAATGGCTATTCGGGCCTAAGAAATTCATAAAATACTACAAGAATTACCAATCCCCTATTCGGCCATAGCTTCACTTACCAATTACTTCCCAAAACCTGAATGTTTGAAGGAATAGAGAAGAAGGTAAGATCAATCCCTAACAAAATCATCCTAGGCGAAGAGAATTGGAGTTAGGAGTTTCAGTTTTGACTTAATGAAGAGAGAGGAGAAGAAGATGAGAAAACGAAACCACTACCTTGATCAAAGAAAAACTGAATAGAAAAAAAGGATCGGCAACTGAGAACAACAACTATGAATTTAGAAAGAAACCTTTCGGCATCTGACAGCCAAACGAAAGAACCTGGCTCGCTTATGGAGTTAAACCAGAATGGAGATTCAATGGTGGGAAAGAGAAGAAGTAAGCCAATTGAAGACTAGAAGAAGAAGAGGGGTAGAGGTTTCGACTGTAGTGTAGCAAAGAACCAATGGGAGGAGATGGAGGGTGAGTTTCGGCTAAGAAGTGAATAGGTAACAGACAAAGAAAAGTAAAATATGAAAATCGAGTGAAAGAGAGGAAAGGTGAAGCTAAAAAAATTCGATAATAGCAAAATGAGAAAAAGAAAAACCCAAATTCCTATAGTCAAAACACAAAAATGCAACACTCTTTAAAATGAATTTGAAAAAAACGGCACTACCTCCCCCCACTCAAACCGAATATGCCTTCACAAATAACCACTTCCCACACATGGCACCACTCCTCCACACATCCCATATTCGGCCAAACTCCACCACTCTCCCATATCCAAAATCTGCAGCGGTTCTTCTTCAAAAGATAGATCAGGTCTTATCTCGATGTCTTCCACCAGCACTATATGAGAAGGATCTGACCGATAACTTCTCAGCATAGAAACGTGGAATACGTTATGTATCTGGTTCAATTCAGGGGGTAGTTCAAGTTGATATGCGACTGGTCCAACATGTCTTGACACTTGGTAAGGTCCGATGAATCTGGGGCTCAACTTGCCCTTCTACCCAAATCTCAGAATCTTTTTCCATGGTAAGACCTTCAAGAAAACATAATCTCCCACCGAGTACTCGATCTCTTTACGCTTAATATCCGCATATAACTTCTGTCAATCGGAAGCTCCTTTTAACCGACTCTAAATCAACTTCACTTTTTCCTCAGTTTTAGAAATCAACTATGGACCCAACAGCTGCTGCTCACTCAACTCTATCTAGCAGGTAGGGGTACGACACCTACGACCATATAATGCCTCGTATAGTTCCATCTGAATGCTGGATTTGTAGTTGTTGTTATACGCAAATTCTCCTAAGGGTAAATAATCCTCCCAACTGCCTTTGAAGTCAATCACACAGCTCCTTAACATGTCTTCCAAAATCTGGATTCCCTCTCCGATCGACCATCGATGCAGGATGAAACGTTTGTCAAGTCTAATCTTGTACCCAAAGCTTCATGTAATGCCTTCCAAAACTGAGATGTGAATCTAGGGTCCCTGTCTAAGATGATAGACACTGGTACCCCATGTAACCTCACAATTTCTTTCACGTACAACTTGGCCAATTTCTGTAACGAGTGGTCAATGCGAACTGGTATGAAGTGCGCGGACTTAGTCAATCGATCTAGAATTACCCACACTGAATCTTTCTTAATAGGCGTCAGAGGTAACCTACTAACAAAATCCATTGTTATCCTCTCCCACTTCCAAAGTGGAATCTTTACAGTTGTATCAGTCCCGAAGGGAGCTGACGCTCGACCTTCACTTGCTGGCATGTCAAACAATTACTTACAAAATCAGTCACCTCACACTTAAGTCCTGGCCACCAATACTATTCATGCAGACCTCGATATAATTTGTTCCCACAAGGATACATAGCATATGGGCTACTATACGCTTCCCACAGAATCATCTGTCTTAAATCAGAATCCCCTGGTACACAACCCTACCTCGAAAACATAATACCCCTTCATCATTCAATTCAAAATCTACAGTTTCTGCCCTCTCTATCTATTGAAAGCGAGAACTTAACAACTCATCCAGCATCTGTTTCTCTTTAATTTGACTAATCTATGTTGGTTTTACTTGCAGCTCCGCCAACAAACTACCATCCACAAATAGACTAAGCCGAGCGAACATTGCTCTCAAGTTAGATACCACCTTACGACTCAGTGCATCCGCTACCACGTTGGCTTTCCCCAGATGATACTCAAACGATTAATCATAATCCTTCAGCAGCTCTATCCATCTCCGTTGCCTGAGATTCAACTCCTTTTGGGTAAGAAGATACTTCAGACTCTTATGGTCGGTATAGATGATCAACTTTTCCCCATACAGGTAATGTCTCCATATCTTTAGTGCGAACACTATTGCAACTAGCTCCAAGTCATGAGTAGGGTAGTTCACCTCGTGCGGCCTAAGTTGACAAGATGCATATGCCACCACCTTCCCTTTCTGCATCAGCACACAACCCAGACCTATGTTCGACGCATCATAGTAGATAACAAATTCTTTCCCAACCATAGACTATATCAATACCGTGCAGTTAAAATCTTCTTCAATTTCTTAAGACTCTCTTGCTGCTTATCAGCCCACACAAACAGTACCCCCTTACACAGTAATTAAGTTAGAGGTGCGGCAACCAAAGAAAACCCTCAACGAATCGCCTGTAATACCCAGCTAAACCCAGAAAACTTTGGATCTCTGATATTGACTTCAGTGGCTTCCAATCCAATATAGCTTTGACCTTCCAAGGATCAACCCTAATCCCCTCGGCAGACACAATATGACCCAAAAATGTTACTTCCTTCAGCTAGAACTCGCACTTACTGAATTTGGCATAAAGTTGCTTTTCCCTCAATATCTGCAGAATAACCCAAAGAAGTGAATCATGCTCCTCCTCAGTTCTTGAATACACCAAAATGTCATCGATGAATTCCACCACGAACCGGTCTAGATAGGGTTGGAAGACCCGGTTCATCATATCCATGAAAGCAGCTGGTGCATTCGTTAATCCAAACAGCATGACTAGAAACTCGTAATGCCCATAACGAGTTCAGAATGCAGTCTTGTATATATCTGCCTCCTTAGCTGATGATATCCCGATCTTAAATCTATTTTTGAGAAGACCGAAGCTCCTTGCACCTGATCAAACAGATCGTCAATTCTTGGTAGCAGGTATTTGTTCTTAATCTTTAACTTGTTCAACTGGCGATAGTTAATACACATACGCATTAACCTATCCTTCTTCTTCACAAACAATACCGGCGCCCCCACGGTGATACACTTGGTCTAATAAATCCTTGATCCAACAGCTTTTGGATCTGAGCCTTTAGTTCTACAAGCTCTTTCGGTGCCATCCTATAAGGGGTGATAGACACTGGAGTCGTTCCCAGTAACAGATCAATACCGTACTCAACCTCACGATTTGAGGGCAACCCAGGAAGCTCTTCTAAAAATACATCAAGAAATTCCTTTATAATCTTAACATCTACAATGAACAAATCCTTAGCATCAGATATGCTGACAAAAGCTAAAAACACCTCACATCCCTTTCGAACCAGTTTTTCGGCTCTTAACAGGGAGATTACATTGGTCAGATAGTCCCTTCTCTCTCCTATCACCATCACTTTCTCATCCGTTAACGTCTTTAGTATCATATGCTTAGCAGCACAATCTAAGTTTTCATGGTGCTTCACCAACCAGTCCATACCAAGAATGAGGTCAAATTAGCCAAATGGCAGTTCCATCAAATCTGCCAGGAAGACAACCCCTTGAACCTCTAAAGGCACATCTCTAAATAACTTATTCAATACGACAGACTATCCTAGAGGACTAATCACTGATATTTCTTTCTTGGTAAGTTCAAATTGTATATCCAATATTCTAGACACATTACAAGCAACATACGGATGGTTGACCCAATATCAATTAAAGTAAAACATGGTACATCATGAATAAAGAATGTACCAGTTATGACGTCAGGTGCGTCGCCCTCCTTTCGACGCCTAGCAGTAAAAACCAACCCTAGCTGTCTTACATCTGTATTACCATCACCTCTGCCCAGTGCTCCACAACCTCGTCCAAACTCATTTCCCCCTCAGCCTGGGCCACGACCTCTCGGTGGGTGCTGACCACCTCTCTCTGGCTGAACATATCCTTGTCTTGCAACTGGCGTTGGACCCGGTTTCAACGTACAATCCTTAATTATGTGGTCTCTTAACCCACACCTGAAGTAGGCCCCAACTTTTTTCCAACATTCACCCTAATGAAACAACCCACACACTGCACAAGGCTGTGGTCTGCCAATAGCAAACAGAACTCCAGTTCGGATCGGCCCATCAAATCTAGGCCTCTTTTGAAATCTATCAGAAAAGCTGGAAGGCCTAAAATCTCTCTTATTCTGGCCCCTTTCCTTGTCACAGTTTTGACGCCAAGCGTTTCACCTCCTCAGCAATCTTGGCCTTCTCCACCAATGCAACAAAATCCTTGTCCCTCTGGTAGGCTATCACTACCCGCAACTCATCTCATAGACCATTTTCAAACCACACACAGCACTCATAATCGGTCATGACTATTCCTTGAACATACCGACTTAGATGCAAAAACTTCACCTCATACTCCGCCACAAATTTATTCCCCTGAACCAGATTCAAGAATTATTTTCTCCAAGCGTCCACATAACTAGCCCCGACATATTTCCCCTGGAAAGTCGTTTTAAAGAAATCCCATGTTAATCGATCTGCTTGTGTGCCTTCCCTCACAGTGAGCCACCACTGGTATGCCTCATCTCTTAGTAAGGACACTGCCCCTTTCAGTTTTTGTTCTGCTATGCAATCGAGATCTTCCATACTTCATTCCACAGCATCTAACCAATATTCCACCACATTCGGGGCTATACCAGAATGGCCCTAAAAACTTTGGCCCGATTCGACTGGATTTGTTCAAAAATACACCCCCGGGCTACTGACCCACTACTTGCTCTAGTAATCCGTTCTAAAACCCGCAACATTGCTTGGGACAGAGCATCGTCCCCTCCTGTTAGGTCATGGGACCTTGTTTCAATCACTGGTGATGTCGGTGCCTCTCTTTCTGGCATATGCCCTGATGTTGAGGATCTCGCCCTAGCACCTCGGCCTCTACCACGGTCGCGTGTACCTCTTCTGCGTCCTCTTGTACTCATCTCGATATAATGCGTTAATCTATTTAAGAGTTTTATGAATCAGTTTATAGTCCCATATTTATTAACAAGTGTTTTATGGAATACAGTTATAAGTGTTATTTTTCGCAGATTGAGTTTCTACCGTCTCAGTTTCTATAGCTAAAGTTTCAGTGTTCCACCACTATCTTTAGTTGTTTCTTACTACAATCATTTTATCATAAAATCTAGTATAAAGTAAGGAAACTTACGAATTTGGTGCAGGAGACTTAGTGTGCCATACTTCCAGTAACACTATACATTTTCTAAACCATATTTTAAATTGTTTTGAAAAAATTTTCAAACCCATTCCATAGTCGAGTTTTGTAACCAGGCACTGATACCATTAAATGTAACACCCAAAACCTGGCCTAGACGTTGTGGCCAGATCTAGTATGTCACATCAATAGGTAGTTGAAAAGCTAAGCGATCGTTAAAAATGTTGTTTCTCTTTTTGAAACTCTGAGTTTCGTTGTTTGCTTGTAAAAACGTGATTTGCTTTATAACTATTTTTATAAAGTTGTTACTATTTTGAAAAACTGCTTTTTCAGTTGTGAAAATCAAACTTGAATAGTTGCGAAAACGTGCTATTTTGAAAAGCAATTATTAATGTTTTAAGAAACCCCATTTTCAAATGCTTTAACGGTTTAGTAAATACCAAAATAAAAGTTTAAAGAGCAAAATAAATCCAATGTCCTTATTACAAAATAATAACCCAAATTAAGTAATCTTGTAAATAGGATAAAAACTAGATTTACTGAGTTTCGTGAGGAACAACTTCAATGTATGGCCACCACCGAGTTCTCCGCAGTGCCCAAATCCTGTAACACAGGGGATTACCTGTAAGGTTATGGGAAAAAAGGGTGAGTTACAAGAACTCAGTGTATAATCCCATTTTCAATCACAAACATAGTCTCAGTCTGGGCCTAAGCCCCATACAGTCTCAGTTCGGGCTTACGGCCCCAAGATCATGGTAATGTAAATAAAGAATGCAGCCCACCCCAATCTAGCCCTACACTCCACCCGTACCAGCCCTACACTCCATGTGGGGACCAAGTCAACCCACCGAACCCTACACTTCAAGAATGTAGCCAAGCTGCCAGTATAAATGTAGCAAAGCTGTCAGTAACAGTATTTGTGGCTGAACCACTAAAATCAGTATAACGTGACGTAGCCACCAGTATAGTACTTCCTCCATCAATAAAACCCAACCCAATGCAACATGTCATGGCATAATAATTCAGTGTATGCAATAATGTATCATCATGGCAATTACTCAATTTATACACAAACATACCAAATTGCCCCTAAGGGTATAATAGTAATTTTACCCAACGAGGGCATTTTAGTAATTTTACTAACCGAGGGTATATCAATAATTTACCCTCCAACGGTATTTCAGTAATTTACCCATTAAGGGTATTTTAGTAATTTTGTCGTCTAATTGCCTTTCTAGAGGCCTATTGTCGCCTCGAGTGACATGGGACCCCTTTTTGGGTCTCTACATTACAATTGGGCCTAAAATCTATTTCAGACCCAAACGGGCCCACATGCTCGTGTGGCCCATTACAATTTATTGCATCTATTGTTCAATCGTTTTCTATAAGTTTTGCTCATATAGGCCCGTTAGCCCATCGGGCCCGTTTAGCCCGTTTTGGGTCGATCCGGTCCGTTACAACCTCAATTTCGTGAGACTGCTCGTGACACTATCCATGATTTATTGTCATTATTTGTGTCTCAGTTGAACGCCACGAGCATTTGCACGCTCGAGTGGTCACGATTTTTCAATTTTATGGCTTTTCAGCTTTTGGCCGATTTTTAGTGCATCGTATGCAATCATCAAGTTTGGTGTGAGATTACACACCTGTTTACTTTTGCGGTACTCGGTACTTTCCAAACACCTGAGATCATAATTGACTAATAGTTATTCTTAATCTATAATACTCTCAGATTTGAGATTGATAAAATAATCCACAATACTTACCAACAATGACGGCAACCCCTTACTTGCTAGAACTTTTGGTCACTCTCTTCGATTACGAACTTGAGCCCCTAGCAAAAACACAAGTTAGCAATGTTGCTCCAAATCCATAAAGAAATGGCTATTTGACCCTAAGAAATTCATAAAGTACTACAAGAATTTCCAACCCCCTATTCGGCCATAGCTTCACTTACCAATTACTTCCCAAAACCTGAATGTTTGAAGGAATAGAGAAGAAGGTAAGATCAATCTCCAACAAAATCAGCCTAGGCAAAGAGAATTGGAGTTAGGAGTTTCGGTTTTGACTTAATAAAGAGAGAGGAGAAAAAGATGAGAAAAAGAAACCACTACCTTGATAAAAAAATTGAATAGAAAAGAAGGCTCGGCAACTAAGAATAGCAACTATGAATTTAGGAAGAAACCTTTCGGCATCTGACAGCCAAATGAAAGAACTCGGCTCGACTATGGAGTTAAACCGAAATGGAGATTCAATGGTGGAAAAGAGAAGAAATAAGCCAATTGAAGACTAGAAGAAGAAGAGGGGTAGAGGTTTCGGCTATAGTGTAGCAAAGAACCAATGGGAAGAGATGGAGGGTGAGTTTCGGCCAAGAAGTGAATAGGTAATAGACAAAGAAAAGCAAAATATGAAAACCAAGCAAAAGAGAGGAAAGGTGAAGCTGAAAAAATTCAGCAATAGCAAAATGAGAAAAAGAAAAACCCAAATTCCTATAGTTAAAACACCAAAATTAAACACTCTCCAAAATGAATTTGAAAAAAACGGCACTACCTCCCCCCACTCAAACCAAATATGCCTTCACAAATGACCACTTCCCACACACTGCACCACTCCTTCACACACCCCACATTCGGCCAAACTCCACCACTCTCCCATATCTCATGATTCTCTCCTCTTTTTGCTCCACCATTCACTCTCCACCTCCCATTCAAACCGTTTGACTGAGTCTCCACTCTCCCCTTGCAGAGTTCTATCTGAACTCTACTTCTTCCACCCACTTGACACAAAAATAGAGGCCTTGATTTGCCAACTGTGGGATTCAAACCCCTCTCCCCTTGCCTCACAAGTGATGCCACCACCACTCTACCACAAGCTCCTTTGTGTTAAACAAACACACTCTAATAAATATAAGTTATGCTCCCAACAATCCTCCCCCCTAAAGTGCCCAAAAACCAAAATTTTACCAGGGCTCAAACTTGACCCCAAGCCTCCCTCGAGCCCCTAAACACCCTTAAATAACCCGCAGAACAAGCATAAAATACAATTACACAGATATGACAAACCCCTTATTGGTAAGATTTTCGGGGGCGAAAATCTCTAAAGGGGGAGAGTTGTAACATCTCGATTTAGGGCCTAGTCAGAATAGTCATGCGAGACCACAAATTTGAGGTATATATATGAGTTTTTGAGGTTTATGTCATGTTTGCATGTTAGTGTGAAAGTTTCATGAAGTAATTTTGTGAAATTGCGGTTGAATTGTCCAAAAGGACTACATTGCAAAAGTTAGAAAATGTGAAATTATAGAAGTTATTTGTATGAAATAGCTTTAGAATAACAATTAGAGATCCTTAAAGAGCAATTTTCCCAATTTCTAATTTTTGGACAAAATTGGGCATGGATGAGTTAAAATAGAAAGTTTTTCAAAAAGTGCATTTTAGTCATTTGACAATTAAATGATTAAAATGGGAAAAGATGATAGAATTTCGTTCATCTTCTTCTCCAAGGCTACCAAAATTTTAAAGAAGCCATTGTTAGGGCTCTTCAACATTTCAAGCTAGCTAGTAAGTGTATTCTAGCTCCGTTTTTGATATTCTTCGTATTTTTGAAGTCCTAATAGATGAGTAAGCTATTTTTAGCTATATGTTGAGCTAAGATGGATGTTCAAAAATGTACCCATGTATGAAATGCATGTATTTTGATGTTTTATGGAAGAATATGAAAGCTTGATGTAGTAGAAACATCTTTTGCTAAGTTATTTCCATGAAAAATGCATCTAGGGGCTTATTTGTGAAAGTCATGAGTTTGGTCATACATGTGTGATTTAATGAGAATTGATGATTGCTTTAGTTGAGTAAATGGTTGAGCTAAGCATGAAAGACTAGAAAGTTGAATGAAAATCACTTTACGAGCCTTGGGGAAAATGAGTAAATATGAGAAAGTTTAGGGGCAAAATGGTAATTTTTTAAAGTATGAGATAAAGGTCAATTTAGTCAATGTGTGTATTGAATGAGTTGATTTATAATTATAGATCAAGAAAGACGAAGCCTGGATCGAAACCAAGGCAAGAGCAAGGTGGTGGACTAAATTGTACGTTTCAATACTTTTGAGTACCGATGTAATTTTACGTATAAACGATGCATATATGTGTTTACATTCTTAATGCTAGCTAGTGTGTAGCATGATTGAGGACCTATGCGGTTCTAGGGGAATGAATGAGATAGTAGTTGATTATAGATGAATTGGATGAGTGCATGTTGTGTATGATTGAGGAGTGAAAAGAACTTGGCAAATAGCTTTGTTCTTGTCCATGTCGATAGGCACACGAGCATGTGTCTAGGCCATGGGTGACACACGGCCAGCCTACGGGGTGTGCTTGGCCATGTCACTGTAACGACCCGAAGTTGGGCCTTGGGTGTGGAGCATTTAAAATTTTTGAGAACAAGAGAACAACATTAGTGCAAGTTGGACCTATTAGGTGAGTGATTTTGGAAGGTTAGAGGGCCTCTATGAAGTCCCGGGATCAAACTTGGGCTTTAGGAAAATTTTAGTTTTAGGTGATTAAAATCCTGGGAGTTAGTAGGTAGGCTTTAAGAATAAAATGTGGAGAAAAATGACAAGAGGAGCTTGTGGTGTAGTGGCAAAGTGACGCCACTTAGGGAGCAATGGAGTGACGCCACAGGGAAGCAAGGGATCCAAGGTTCTAGTCTTGGTACTTGCTTTTCTTTTAGATTATTTTCTTTTAAAGGGAATTAGACTTTAGCTATAGGCTTAACTTTTGTTGTGCACGATTTAAGACACAAATGGGCACATGGTGGAGTGGTGGTGGCGTCAGGATGATAGCATTGGGGGAAGGGGTTCGAATCCCACAAACAGCATGTGGGGAGTTTTATTTTTGTGCCCAAGCAAGGGAGGTAGCAGGGTGGAGACCAAACTCTATACGAGAGAGGGAAGACTTAGTCAAATAATTTGAATAGGGGATGGAGAGTGAATGGGGGAGCAAATGTAGGAGAAAATCAGGGAAATAGATGGTGTTGAAAGTGTTTGGCCGAAAATGGGATAGTGCATGGGGGGTTTCGGTCAAGTGGATGGTCACTTGTATTGGGGCATTCGGTTTTGATGAGGGTGGTGCTGAATTTTGCTAGTGTTGTTTGGAAAAAAAAAGAGAACAATTGTCATTTGTGTGAGTGTGACATTTTAGGTCGTTTTTCTCTTCTTGGTAAACCTCTGCCGAATTCCTTTGTGTTTTCTTTCTTTTCTCAATTCTTTTTCAGTTCTTCTTTTTCTTTCTTCCTATAACTAAATTCCCCTTACACCAATATTTCAGCTTATGCTCCTTAATTGTTCCATTTCGGCTTTCACACCATAGTCGAATTTTGACTCTTTAGAGTTGGTGATTATGCCGAATATTACCCCCATTCAATTGTTCTCTAGTCGAAGGTAATGGTGGTTCTTTCTCTATCTTCTTTTTCTTCTAGTTTTGACTAACTCTTTCTTTTCTTTTCTTATCTTGGAATGTTTATTTTGGTTTAATCACATAGCTGAATCTGTCTCTATTCGTCTTCTCGTTGATCAAGGTAAGGAGTTCTTTTCTCTTGATTCTTTTCTTCTTTTCTCTTTCTCTTTCTCTCTTCTCTCTGTTAAAACCGAATCTCCCACTCTTCTTGTCTAAGGTCAAACCTGAACACTCCTGTAACACCCCAAACCCGGCCTATGCATTAAGCTCGGATTTTGGCATGCCACACAAATTGAACGTGCATTCAAATCATCAACGATGTAGGAAATCAAATTTTCAAAATGATTAAGAGAATGTCTTTATCGAAAATCGAGGTTTATTTGAAATCCATGATTAAAAACACAAGAGTTTGTCATTTTATTTATAGAGTAGTAGTTGATTAAAATTTTAAATTTATTTAGTCAAAATATTTCATCGAAGAGTTTTAAAAGAATTTCCTAAGTTTCAGTGATATTTAAGAAAAACCTTTATTTTATGCGAGAGTTTTAGAAAACATTTATGAAAACTAAATCAGTCTAATTTAGGAAAACTAAAACATAATAAAATCCATCCGCATAATAAAAACCATGAAAATAATTAAAGAGGCCTTATTACATCGTAATTAAAATAGTACATAAATGAAAATAATTAATGAAGTTTTAAAGTTATACAAACCATCATTTGTAGTATGGCCTCCACACGAAGTCATCTCCGACCCAAGTATCCATCAATTATTATTACCTGAGAAGGGTAAGAAAAATGGGGTGAGTTACTTAGAACTCAATGTGTAACCCACTTACCGTATTCACTGGGCCAAAAAACCATATAAACATATAATTGCGCTTGAGCCCATTTTGCAAATGTTCAGTATATATAAATCAAGTATAAAAATAATAATAATGCATGTGATATGCAATTCCCAACTAAGCCTAATTTCCATCCGCTACACACCACCCGTACCAACCATCACACCTGTGGGGAACAAGTCAACCCACCCCGCCAACACACCAATAGCAGGCTTTAAGCCAATTATAATATTTGTGGCAATAGGCCATTTATAATATTTGTGGCAATAGACCAATTATAAGATTTATGGCAATAGGCCATTTATAAGATTTGTGGCAACAGGCCATTTATCATATTTGTGGTAGAACCACCGATCTAGATTTTGGGCAACAGGCCATTGTGACAGAGTCACCGATCTAGATTTTTGGCAACAGGCCTTTCTTCTCTTCATCAATTATCCCAACCCATGCAGTCAATGCATAACAAAATATTCATAAGGTAATTTTAACAAAAGCCCTTATTACAATTTATCAATTTGGCCCATTTCATCTCATATCACATTTAGCTCATATATTAATATCACTTTTGGCCCATAAAACAACGTATTTCAATTTGGCCCATAAAGCAATATATTTCAATTTGGCCCATAAAACAACATATTTCAATTTGGCCAATAAAACAACATATTTCAATTTGGCCCATAAAACAACATATTTCAATTTGGCCCATAAAAGGGTATTTTCGTAATTTGGTCTATAGGGACATTTCGTAATTCGTCCCATTTAACACATGAGGCCTTTTCACAATTTCTACACTTGGCCAACTTGTCAAAATAATAACATAGCCCAAAATATCACTTTCTTTAACAAAATAGCCCATTAAGGGCAAATCCGTAATTTTTCCCACAACCTCAATTTCGGTTTCATGCATTCACATAAAAAGTGTTAATATAACGTATTTTCCAATTTTACCAAATTTATGATTATTATCTTAACGCTTACGGTATAGTATAACCCATGAGATAAGTGTGAAGTTACACACCTGATTACGGTGAGAACTATACTTTCCCGCTCGTCGATATCTAAACACGCATCACGATGGATTAGAACACTAATATTTAATATAAAACTATTCTAATGATTTACGATATAGATCCTTACCCTCGGAATCTTGAATGACAACTATTTGCGATTTCTCTCTGATCAATAGTTCAGAACCACGAACAAACAATGGTTCGGGGGTACATAAGACTTCAAATAATTGATTTTCGCCAGATGAGGGTCCACAACCCGGTGGAAAATCTCATATTGTCGAAACAGCCCTTCGTTTGAATCTAGAGGGAACAGCGAATCCACCCCTCTTCTGAACACTATTCACAACCCTTTTTGAACCTATCTTGTTTGCCTCCATTGACAAATAAATGTTAGTCAAACTAATATTCCTTATCACCACCAATTGATTTTAAGAGTGAAATCGACACCACGATTCTTTTGTTCAAAAGGTGAAGGTCGATTGATAGAGTCACTATGATAGAATCGATTAATCAATACAATCTTATCAAAATAGAAAGATAAAAATCCCTTTTCGAAATGATCCCTTACCTTGACTGATGAAATCTCCTTTTTCCACCTGATCTATAATAGCTATGATCAACTAAAGATGTAGAAAAGAAGTCGGCACTCCACTATATCACTACAAAGAAAGAAGGATTTAATTGGAGGAGAAAAGATTAAAAATAAAAAGAAAGATTCAGCTATGATAAAACAAAGGAGAGAAAAGAATGATTCGGCTATGGAGGTAGTCTAACATTCGGCCAAGGGAGAAGAAAACGTTGAAAGTATGGTTGAAAAGAAAATTAAATGATGAAAGAAAGAGAATGAGGATGAGAGGTTTATGATTTAATTTTTAGAGTAAAAGAAAAGCAAAGGGAGAGAGTTTGAAACAATGGTGCATTTGGCCAAGGGAGAGGAGAAAGAGATGATGTTTGTGTTCTATATTTTATGCACTAGATGAGAACACAAAATGGGATACTTGAGTGATTAACAAAAATGACCAAATGGTTAAAAAGAAATGACTAAATGAAACCCAACAAAGTTGTTTCCTCCAAGCTCAAGACACATTCGGTTATGGGAGAAAGAAAAAGAGAGGAAAGATGTTTTGGAAGAGCAAAAAAATAAAAAATAAAAATTTTGACCAAAAGAAATCCTAAAAGCTACCATCCTAACCCCATACTAACCACCAAAATTTAGCTCCCCCCATAGTCCATGAAACCGTCCAAATACATAGAAACTAAACCAAAGTTTTGCCACCAAAAGCTTTTCAAGACAATCACCATACATTAAGCCTTGTGTTTCCCCATTACCTTAAATCATGAGATTCTTTTCCTTAAATTTTACTAACCTTTTCCTTTGGTCTTCTTGCCATAAAATGATATCCAACTCATCCTAATCCTTATCCATGACCGACACATTGGAAGAGGAAACAAAATAAAACAAAACTCAAATGCACAACCAAGGATTCAACCTCTTCCTCAAGCAAACATACATGGCGCCATATCCCCTTTACCACTTGCTCATCTTATGCTAGTTTTTGACACTTAAATTTACTTAAACCTCAAGGTCACTTGATCCACTTCAATAAGGTACTCATTACTAAAATTTATTCTAATTCCGAATAAATCCCAAGTCTTCTCAAGACTATATTAAACATGCAAAATTTTAATTATACCCAAGCTAAGCACCAAAAACATGCATCATATCGATACTTTGATTTTTAGGATGTTACAACTCTACCCTCCTTAAAGAAAATTTCATCCTCGAAATTTACCTGGTTAAAAAAGGTGAGGATATTGTTGTCAAATTGCATCCTCAGGCTCCCATGTAGCTTCCTCCACTCTGTGATTACACCAAAGAACCTTAACCAATGGCACAGTCTTCTTTCTTAACATCTTAACATCGCGATCTAAGATTTTCACTGGTTCCTCCTCGAAAGACAAGTCTGGCCTTAATTCCACTTCTTCTACCGGTACTATGTGCGACGGATCTAATCTATAGCACCTCAGCATAGAAACATGGAAGACACTATGAATCTAGCTCAACTCCGAAGGTAAATCAAGTTGATAGGCCACTGGTCCTACATGCTTCAACACACGATACGGTCCAATGAACCTAGGGCTCAACTTGCCCTTCCTTCCAAATCTAAAAATCTTCTTCTAAGGTGAGACTTTCAAAAGACTTGATCTCCCACCGCAAACTCAATATCTTTACGCTTCAGATCCGCATACGACTTTTGTCTATCTGAAGCTTCCTTTAATCGCTCGAATCACCTTTACCCTTTTTTCATCCTCGGATATCATTCAGACCCAACAACCTGCCGTTCCCCAATTCGCCTAACAAGTAGGGGTACGACACCTACGACTGCATAACGCTTCATAGGGCACCATTTGGATACTGGATTTGTAACTATTATTATACGCGAACTCTGCCAATGGTAGAAAATCCACCCAACTTCCTCTGAAGTCGATCACACATCCTTGTAACATGTCTTCCAAAATCTGAATCACTCTTTCTGACTGACCATCTGATTGAGGATGAAAAGTCGTACTAAAATTTAACTTTGTTCCCAAAGCCTCATGTAAAACTTTCCAAAATCGTGATGTAAATCTAGGATCCCTGTCCGATATGATAGACACTGGTACCCTATGCAACCTCACAATTTTAGATACAAACAGTTTAGCCAACTTCTACAACGAGTAATCTGTACGAACTGGTAGAAAATGAGTAGTCTTCATTAATCGATCTACTACCACCCAGACAGAATCTTTCTTAGTAGGTGTTAAGGGTAACCCACTAATAAAATCCATCGTTATCCACTCCCATTTCCATAGAGGGATCTTTACCGGTTGCAATAAACCCGATGGTAATTGATGTTCTGCCTTCACTTGTTGACAAGTCAAACACTTTCCCACTAAATCAGTAACCTCCCGCTTTAACTTTGGCCACCAATACTGTTCACGGAGATCCCGATACACTCCGGGGTGCATAGCATAAGGGCTACTATGCACCTCTAGAAGAATCATTTGTCTCAAATCCAAATCCTTGGGCATACAAACCCTTCCACGAAAACACAGTACACCATCCTTGTTCAAACTAAAATCCCTTATTATACCACTTTCAGCTTGTTGTATTAAAGGACCTAACTTTTCATCGGATAATTGCTTTTTCTTGATTTGCTCCAACCACAGAGGCTTTACCTGAAGTTCCGCTAGCAGACTGCCATCCTCATACAAACTGAGATGAGCAAACATTACTCTTAACTCCGATACAACCTTACGACTCAACACGTCTGCCACAACGTTAGCCTTTCCAGGATAGTACTCGATTGAGAAATCATAATCCTTTAACAGCTCCACCCATATCCATTGTCTTAAATTCAACTCCTTTTGGGTAAGGAGATACTTAAGACTCTTATGGTCTGTATAAATGATTGACTTCTCACCGTAGAGATAGTGCCTCCAAATCTTTAATGCAAACACCACCGCAGCCAACTCCAAATCATGAGTAGGATAGTTGACTTCATGCGGCTTCAATAGTCGAGAAGCATAAGCTACCACTTTTCCACTTTGCATCAGTACATATCCTAAACCTGTGTGTGATGCATAACAAGAACAAGAAACTCTTTTTCGCCTCAAGTTGAATCGGTCTTTGGTGCCGCTTAGAATCTTCTTCATTTTCTCGAAACTTTCTTACTGTTTATCGGTCCACACATACGGTACTTCCTTTCACAATAGCTTAGTTAGGGGTGCAGCAATCAACGAAAACCCCTCAACAAAGCGTCTATAATAACCAGCCAAACCCAAGAAACTCCGAATCTCAGCCACTGGATTCGGCGGTTTCCAATCCAACATATCCTCTACCTTTCGAGGATCAACTCTTATTCCTTCGGCTTACACTACATGACCCAAATAAGTCACTTCCTTCAACCAAAATTCACATTTACTGAATTTGGCATAAAGTTGCTTATCTCACAAAATTTGTAACATAGTGCGCAAATGTGAATCATTCTCTTCTTCATTCCTCGAATATACCAAGATGTCATCTATGAACACTACTACGAACCAGTCTAAATAGGGTTTAAAGACTCAGTTCATCATGTCCATAAATGCAACTGGTGCATTGGTCAAACCAAAAGGCATCATTAAAAACTCATAATGTCCATAGCGAGTTCGGAATGCCGTCTTATGAATATCTGCCTCTTTCACCTTGAGTTGATGATAACCCGATCTCAAATCAATCTTGGAGAAGACTAAAGCTCCTTACAATTGATCAAACAGGTCATCGATTCTTGGCAATTGATACCTATTCTTGATCGTTAACTTATTCAACTGCTTATAATTAATGCACATACCATCGACCCATCCTTATTCTTGATGAACAAAACTGGTGCTTCCTACGGAGACACACTTGGTCGAATGAATCCCTGATCTAGCAGTTCTTGAATTTGAACTTTAAGCTCCGCTAACTCCTTCGCCGCCATTCTATAAGGAGCAATGGACACCGAGCCGTTCTAGGCAAAAGCTCAATGCCAAATTCTACTTCCCGATCTAGAGGTAGACCTAGAAGTTCTTCGGGAAAGACATCTGGAAATTCTTTCACCATTCTCACACCTTCTATCGATAAATCCTTGGCATCCAAAGCACTGATGAAAGCTAGGAATGCTCCATACCCTTTTCGCAACAACTTTTCTGCCTTCAAAGCAGATACCACATTTGCCAAAAAGTTTCTTCGCTCGCCTATCATTATTACATCCTCATCATCCACAGTTCTTACTGACATCCGCTTTTCGGCACAATCCAATTGTGCTCGATGCTTCACCAACCAATCCATGCCCAAAATAAGATCAAACTCACCGAAAGGAATTCCATCAAGTCTGCTAGAAATATCTCTCTTTGAATCTCCAAGGGCACATCTCTAAACAATTTATTCACTATTACCGACTGTCCTAAAGGACTAATTACCATCATCTCTCTATAGGTAATCTCAGATCTAATATTTAGGTTTCTAGATATGGCACTAGCAACATACAAGTGGGTAGACCCGATATCTATCAAAGCAGTAACAGGTACATCAGAGATGAAAAGCGTACTAGTTATCACATCAGGTGTATCGCCGTCTTCACGACGCCTGATCGCATAGACCAATCTCGGTTGTCTTGCCTCCGTGTTACCTCTAAAGCCATTACCTCGAGCCGGTGCACCTTGACCATGTCCATTACCATTACCACCACGACCTAGTCCACGGCCTCTCGGTGGCTGCTGAGTACCTCTAGCTGGCTGAGCATCAGGGTTACGAGTTTCCTGAGTCGTATCAGTCCGTCGAGGGCAATTCTTATACCGATGATCCTTGGAACCACATTTATAGCAGGCACTAATTTTTCTCCAACATTCTCTGGGGTGTCGTCTTCCACAGTTGGCACATTCTCGACTCTGATTGGTAGTCACAGGTGCTCTAGCTTGAGCTAGCTCGTCATTTCGTGGCCTCTTTTGAAACCTTTTAGAAGAACCTGATTACTTAAAATCCCTCTTGCCTCTAACTTTTTCCGATTCTGGCATTCTGAATTTTTAGCCTCTTCGGCTATCTTAGCCTTCTCTACAAGCGAGGTAAAACTCTATACTTGTTGTGGGGCTATCAGTACCCGCAACTCATCATTCAGTCCATCCTCAAAGCGTACACAGTCCTCATGATCAGTCGGTACTATTGTGCGAGTATAACAGCTCAAGCGAAGAAATTTTGCCTCATAAGCTACCACCGTCTTACTTCATTGAACCAAATTCAGGAATTCCTTCCTCCGGGCATCTACATAACTTGTCCCGACGTACTTCCCTTGGAAAGCAGCTTTAAAGAAATCCCAAGTAACCAATGCAACCTCAGTGCCTTCTTGAACAGTAAGCCACCATTGATACGCCTCGTCTCTTAGCCAGGACATGGCTCCTCTCAATTTCTGCTCGACGGTGCACTCCAGATCATCCATAATCCGTTCTAAAGCCTCAAGCCAATATTCTACTACATTCGAGCTACATCGGGGACACCTCTAAAAACTTCTGCACCACTAGACTTGAGTCGTTTCGATATTGATCCATGAGCTATTGGCCCGCCTCTAGCCCCTTGCTACTCTTTTAAGACTCGTAACATTGCTTGAGTCAAAGCATTATCCTCATTCGCATGATCATGAGATCCGGTCTCGATCCTCGAATGACGCAGTGCATCCATTTCGCACATGACCCGCATTTGAAGCGAGATCTCGTCCTCTACTACGTACCACGGCCACGCTCTACGCGATCCACGACCACGCCCTCTAGTGCTCATAATGACTAATTCGATTTTAATCGATTACAAGTTTTATGAATCGAATACTATTTCAAAGTTTATTAACGATATTTTATGAGATATAAGAGATAGGGTTGTTTTCGCAATCACATCCTATAGTCTCGATCTCTATCGTTTTCAACACCTAAAACTAGAAGTTCTAGAGTGTTCCTAAGATCTTATCACAATAATAAACATTTAATAAACATATACTTACTTGACTTGGTGCCGGATACTCGTGGTGCCATACTACTTTTAAAACCTAAAATCTAGAAATTTAAGTACTTTTTAAACAAAAATCATTGTTGAACCCAAACCACAGCCGAGTTTTGAAACTGAGCTCTGATACCATAAAATGTAACACCCCAAACCCAACCTATACATTAAGCCCGAATTTTGGCATGCCACACAAATTGAACGTGCATTCAAATCATCAACGACGTAGGAAATCAAATCTTCAAAACGATTAAGAGAATGACTTTATCGAAAATCGAGGTTTATTTGAAATCCATGATTAAAAACACAAGAGTTTATCATTTGATTTATAGAGTGATAGTTGATTAAAATTTTAAATTTTTTTAGTCAAAATATTTCATCAAGAGTTTTAAAAGAATTTCCTAAGTTTTAGTGATATTTAAGAAAAACCTTTATTTTATGCGAGAGATTTAGAAAACATTTATGAAAACTAAATCAGTCCAATTTAGGAAAACTAAAACATATTAAAATCCATCCGCATAATAAAAACCATGAAAATAATTAAAGAGGCCTTATTACATCGCAATTAAAATAGTACTTAAATAAAATAATTAATGAAGTGTTAAAGTTATATAAACCATCATTTGTAGTATGGCCTCCACACGAAGTCATCTCCGACCCAAGTCTCCATCAATTATTATTACCTGAGAAGGGTAAGAAAAATGGGGTGAGTTACTTAGAACTCAATATGTAACCCACTTACCGTATTCAGTGGGCCAAAACCATATAAACATATAATTGGGCTTGAGCCCATTTTGCAAATGTTAAATATATATAAATCAAGTATAAAAAAATAATAATGCATGTGATACGCAATTCTCAACCAAGCCTAATTTTCATCCGCTACACACCACCCGTACCAACCATCACACTTGTGGGGATCAAGTCAACCCACCCCGCCAACACACCAATAGCGTGCTTTAAGCCAATTATAATATTTGTGGCAACAGCCATTTATAATATTTGTGGCAACAGCCATTTATAAGATTTGTGGCAACAGCAATTTATAATATTTGTGGTAGAACCACCGATCTAGATTTTGGGCAGCAGACCATTGTGACAGAGTCACCGATCTAGATTTTTGGCAACAGGCCTTTCTTCTCTTCATCAATTATCCCAATCCATGCAGTCATGTATATATATATATATATAAAATATATATAATGTATAAAAAAAATATTCGTAAGGTAATTTTAACAAAAACTCATATTAGAATTTATCAATTTGGCCCATTTCATCTCATATCACATTTAGCTCATATATTAATATCACTTTTGGCCCATAAAACAACATATTTCAATTTGGCCCATAAAGCAACATATTTCAATTTGGCCCATAAAACAACATATTTCAATTTGGCCCATAAAACAACATATTTCAATTTGGCCCATAAAAGGGTGTTTTCGTAATTCGGTCCATAGGGACATTTCGTAATTCGGCCCATTTAACACATGAGGCCTTTTCACAATTTCCACACTTGGCCAACTTGTCAAAATAATAATATAGCCCAAAATATCACTTTCTTTAATAAAATAGCCCATTAAGGGCAAATCCGTAATTTTTTCCACAACCTCAATTTCGGTTTCATGCATTCACATAAAAAGTGTTAATATAACGTATTTTCCAATTTTACCGGATTTATGATTATTATTTTAACGCTTACAGTATAGTATAACCCATGAGATAAATGTGAAGTTACACACCTGATTACGGTGAGAACTATACTTTCCCGCTCGTCGATATCTAAACACGCATCACGATGGATTAGAACACTAATATTTAATATAAAACTATTCTAATGATTTACGATCTAGATCCTTACCCTCAAAATCTCGAATGACAACTCTTTGCGATTTATCTTTTCAATGGTTCAGAACCACGAACAAACAGTGGTTCGGGGGTACGTACGACTTCAAATAATTGATTTTCACCGGATGAGGGTCTACAACCCGGTGGAAAATCTCGTATTGCCGAAACAACCCTTCATTTGAATCAAGAGGGAATAGCGAATCCACCCCTCTTCCAAACACTATTCATAACCCTTTTTGAACCTATCTTGTTTGCCTCCATTTACAAATAAATGTTAGTCAAACTAATATTCCCTTATCACCACCAATTGATTTTAAGAACGAAATCGGCTTACCACAGGATTCTTTCGTTCAAAAGGTGAAGGTCGATTGATAGAGTCCCTATGATAGAATCAATTAATCAATACAATCTTATCAAAATAGAAAGATAAAAATCCCTTTTCGAAATGATCCCTTACCTTGACTGATGAAATCTCCTTTTTCCACCCGATCTATAATAGCTATGATCAACTAAAGATGTAGAAAAGAAATCGGCACTCCACTATATCACTACAAAGAAAGAAAGATTTGATTGGAGGAGAAAAGATTAAAAATAAAAAGAAATATTTGGTTATGATAAAACAAAGGAGAGAAAAGAATGATTCGGCTATGGAGGCATTTTGACATTCGGCCAAGGGAGAAGAAAATGTTGAATGTATGGTTGAAAAGAAAATTAAATGATGAAAGAAAGAGAATGAGGATGAGAGGTTTATGATTTAATTTTCAAAGTAAAAGAAAAGCAAAGGGAGAGAGTTTGAAACAATGGTGCATTCGGCCAAGGGAGAGGAGAGAGAGATGATGTTTGTGTTCTATGTTTTAGGCACTAGATGAGAACACAAAATGGGATAGTTGAGTGATTAGCAAAAATGACCAAGTGGTCAAAAAGAAATGACTAAATGAAACCCAACAAAGTTGTTTCCTCTAAGCTCAAGACACATTCGGCTATGGGAGAAAGAAAAAGAGAGGAAAGATGTTTTGGAAGAGCAAAAAAAAAAAATTTTGACCAAAAGAAATCCTAACAAGCTACCATCCTAACACCATACTAACCACCAAAATTTAGCTCCCCCCCATAGTCCATGAAATCATCCAAATACAAAGACACTAAACCAAAGTTTTGCCATAAAAAACTTTCCAAGACAATCACCATACATTAAGCCTTGTGTTTCCCTATTACCTTAAATCATGAGATTCTTTTCCTTAAATTTTACTTACCTTTTCCTTTGGCCTTCTTGCCATAAAATGATATCCAACTCATCCTAATCCTTATCCATGACCGACACATTGGAAGAGGAAACAAAATAAAAACAAAACTCAAATGCACAACCAAGGATTCAAACCTCTTCCCTCAAGCAAACATACATGGCGCCATATCCCCTTTACCACTTGCTCATCTTATGCTAGTTTTTGACACTTAAATTTACTTAAACATCAAGGTCACTTGATCCACTTCAATAAAGTACTCATTACTAAAATTTATTCTAATTCTGAATAAATCCCAAGTCTTCTCAAGACTAAATTAAACATGCAAATTTTTAATTATACCCAAGCTAAGCACCAAAAACATGCATCATATCGATACTCATATTTTTAGGATGTTACAACTCCTTTCCACCTTGTGTATCACCTGTTCTTTCCTTTGTGTGGAAGTCGAAACTCAGGGCAGTTGCTGAATTTGTGGCACGTTGGGATGCAATTTCATAGCCAGAAGGAGTAAACCAAACATTCAGGCATGGCAAGGAGTTTCTGTCATTTTGGTGCTTCCGAGAGTATTGTGGGTCGTATTTTAAATTAGGTGTGCAATCTCACACTTATCTGAATGTTTGCATGAGATGTTTGCGAATTAGACAAATGCCAAAAAGTCAGAAAAGCTGGCAACTGTGACTACTCGAGCCCGTGAGTACTGGTAGCGGTAAAATGAGGTGTAAAATGTAACGTTAAGTCATTCAGGGTGTCAAGAACACTCTCGCGGTACTGAGGCTAAAATGGGCCTATCCAGGTCGAAACGGGCCAAACGAGCCCAATGGGCTATTCAACCCACATGGGTGAAATTGATGGAAAATTGTAAAGGGGTAAGTACGGTTGCGAAATTTGGAAATCTGAGACTGTAACATTGCGAAATGGGCCACACAAACGTGTGGGCCCATTTGGGACTAAAATTGATTTTAGGCCCAGTAGTTTCGTAGAGATCCAGAAAGGGTCTCATGATGCTCGAGGCAACAATAGGCCTTTGAAAAGGCCATTAGTTGGTAAAATTATTGAAATACCCTCGGTGGGTAAATTACTGAGATACCCTCGTTGAGTAAAATTTTTGTTATACCCTTAGGGGCAGATTTGGTATGATTGTGTATAATTTGATTAACTGGCATGATGATACATTTTGCATACACTGAATTATTATGCCATGACATGTTGCATTGGGATGGGTTTTAATGATGAAGGAAGTGCTGTACTGGTGGCTATGCCACAGTATACTGATTTTAGTGGCTCAGCCACTTATACCGATTCTGGCAGCTTTGCTGCGTTTATATTGGCATCTCGACTGCATTCTTGGAGTGTAGGGTTGGATGGGTTGACTTGGTCCCCACATGGAGTGTAGGGCTGGTATGGGTGGAGTGTAGCGGATGGACTATTAGGCTAGGTTGCATTTTCTGTTTGCATTAACATGATTTTGGGGCCGTAGGCCCAAATTGATACTGTATGGGGCTTAGGCCCAGATTGAGACCATGACTGTGACTAAAATCGAGATTACACACTGAGTTCTTGCAACTCACCCGTCCATTTTAACCTTGTAGGTGATCCCCAGCATTAGTGGATTTGGAGCTGTGGAGGACTCTGTGGTGGCCATACATCAAGATTTCTTATCGCGAACTTAGTAAATTTTCATTTTGCTTTACTTTAGTCTTATTTTTATTTTGGGGTTAATATTTTTGTAATAAGGCCCTTGTTTATTTTCCTTAAGTTTTCTTTAATAACTGCTAAATTTATTGATACATGATTTCTTAAACGGTGATAACCATTTTCAAAATATTGCATCTTTGTAAATAACTGAACCTAATTTCTATTATAAACAGAGGTTTCAATAGTTATAACAAACAACGTTTTTTTTACAACAACACCATAAAAGCGAAACTGATTTTCGCACACAACCAAGCCAAAGTCTTAAAATAAAAATATACGAAGTTTTTAACAAGAACACAACTTTTAAACAACCCAACCATGTGACATGTTGGATCTGGTCGTAACATCTAGGCCGGGTTTAGGGTTTTACATTTTATGGTATCAGAGGCAGGTTGCAAAACTCGGCTGTGGAATGGGTTCGAAAATATTTTTCAAATTTGTTTAAAATTTAAGAAAAATGTTTCTTATTTGGAAGTATGGCATCCGAGTCTCCGGCACCAAATTCGTAAGTTCTCTTACCTTATATCTTTTGATTTGTTGAAATGATTGTAGTAAGAAATTACTAGAGTTAGTGGTAGGATACTGAGACTGTTAGGTATAGGAGCAAAGCTTATAGAGACTGAGACATTAGGAAATTCGATTTGCGAAAACAACTCTTATACCTACTTTTCATAAAACATCTGATAATAAACATTGAATTATATACTGATTCATAAAATTCTTAATTAGATTAATTCGATTCAGCAACATGAGTACAAGAGGACATGGATGTGGTAGACGTGGCCGCAGTAGAGGTCGAGGTGCTAGGGCTGGATCCTCAGCATCGGGGCATATGCCAGAAATGGATGCACCTACATCACTAGTTATTGAAACGGGGTCCCATGACCGAACCGGAGCTGATGTACTGACTCAATTTATTAGGGAGGTATTGGATGAGGTTAAAGGAATTGGAGTTCGGTGCGTGGACTGTAAGAGGAAAAGAGATCGCAGTCTTCTGAGGTCACAATCTTATTCTGTGAAGCGTGTTAAGGCACGCCCAAACTTTTTGGCTTGCGAACATTGCAAAAGGCATCATCCGGGTGAATGATGGAGGAGGTCAGGAGCATGCTGAGATGCGGGTCTAAGGAGCATATGACTCGGGATTGTTCCATTACCATTAAATCGGTATGTTTTGGTTAAATGTAAAAATTTTATGAATGTGTGATAAATACCTGTTTGTTTCTGTGGTTGGATGTCTGGTTGGGTGAAGAGGTTTCTAGACTAGGTTAGAAGTGTATAACTGTTATTGGAATGAGAGTGCGCAGCGGCAACATGGTAGAGTAGCCTGTGTTAAACCATTGTTAGATAGTTGGAAATTTTGAGGACGAAATTTCTTTAAGGGGGTATATTTGTAATGACCTGAAGTTGGGCCTAGTAGGATTGGGCCCATTTAGCCTTGGGTGTGGGAGCATTAAAATTTTTGAGAACAAGAGAACAATATTAGTGCAAGTTGGACCTATTAGGTGAGTGATTTTGGAAGGTTAGGGGGCTTCTATGAAGTCCCATGACCAAACTTGGGCTTTAGGAAAATTTTGGTTTTAGGTGAGTAAAACCCTAGGAGTTAGTAGGTAGGTTTTAAGAATGAAATGTGGAGAAAAATGACAAGAGGAGCTTGTGGTGTAGTGGCAAAGTGACGCCATTTAGAGAGCGATGGAGTGACGCCACAGGGAAGCAAGGGATCCAAGGTTCTAGTCTTGGTACTTCCTTTTCTTTTAGATTATTTTCTTTTAAAGGGAATTAGACTTTAGATGTAGGCTTAACTTTTTTTTGTGCACGATTTAAAACACAAATGGGCACATGGTGGAGTGGTGGTGGCGTCAGGATGATAGCATGGGGGAAGGGGTTCAATTCCCACAAACAGCATGTGGGGAGTTTTATTTTTGTGCCCAGACAAGGGAGGTAGCTGGATGGAGACCAAACTCTATAGGAGAGAGGGAAGACTTAGTCAAATAATTTGAATGGGGGATAGAGAGTGAATGAAGGAGCAAATGTAGGAGAAAATTAGGGAAATGGATGGTGTTGGAAGTGTTTGGCCGAAAATGGGATAGTGCATGGGGGTTTCGTTCAAGTGGATGGTCACTTGTATTGGGGCATTTGGTTTTGGTGAGGGTGGTGTCGAATTTTGCTGGTGTTGTTTGGAAAAAAAAAGAGAGCAATTGTCATTTGTGTGAGTGTGGCATTTTAGGTCATTTTTCTCTTCTTGGTAAACCTCTGCCAAATTCCCTTGTGTTTTCTTTCTTTTCTCAACTCTTTTTCAGTTCTTCTTTTTCTTTCTTCCTATAACTGAATTCTTCTTACACCAATATTTTGGCTTATGCTCCTTAATTGTTCCATTTCGGCTTTCACACTATAGTCAAATTTTTACTCTATGGGTTTGGTGATTGTGCCGAATATTGCCCCCATTCAATTGTTCTCTAGTCGAAGTAATGGTGGTTCTTTCTCTATCTTTTTTCTCTTTTCTTTCATGTGTTTCACATAGCCAAATTGCTACTTCTTTTTCTTCTAGTTTCGACTAACTCTTTCTTTTTTTTTTCTCATCTTAGAATGTTTATTTCGGTTTAATCACATAGCCAAATTTGTCTTTATTCGGCTTCTCGTTGATGAAGGTAAGGAGTTTTTTTCTCTTGATTCTTTTCTTTTCTCTTTCTATTTCTCTCTTCTCTCTACTAAAACTGAATCTCCCACTCTTCTTGTCTAAGGACAAACTTGAACACTCCTTTCCACCTTATGTATCACTTGTTCTTTCCTTTATGTGGAAGCCGAAACTCAGTGCAGTTACTGAATCTGTGGCACATTGGGACGTAATTTCATAATCATAAGGAGTAAATCGAACATTCAGGCATAGAAAAGAGTTGCTGCCATTTTGATGCTTCGGAGAGTATTGTAGGTCATATTTTAAATCAGGTGTGTAATCTCACACTTATTTTAATGTTTGCGTGAGATGCTTGCGAATCAGACAAATGCTGTAAAGCCAGAAAAGCTGGCAATTTTGACTACTCGAGCGCGCGTGCGCTCATAGTGGTAAAATGATATGCAAAACATGACGTTAAGTCATTGAGGGTGTTAAGAACACTCTCGCAATACTGAGGCTAAATGGGCCTATCCGGGCCGAAACGGGCCAAACGGGCCTAATGGGCTATTCGACCCACATAGGCAAAATTGATGGAAAATTGTAAAAGAGTAAGTACTATTGCAAAATATGGAAATCTGAGACTGTAACATTGCAAAATGGGCCACACGAGCATGTGGGACCGTTTGGGCCTAAAATGGATTTTAGGCCCAAGACTCCGTAGAGACCCAAAAAGAGTCTCATGACGCTCGAGGCGACGGTAGGCCTTCAAAAGGCCATTAGTTGGTAAAATTATTGAAATACCCTCGGTGGGTAAATTACTGAAATACCCTCGATGGGTAAATTATTAAAATACCCTCGGTGGGTAAATTACTGTTATACCTTTAGGGGCAGATTTGGTATGATTGTGTATAATTTGATTAACTTCCATGATGATACATTTTGTATACACTGAATTATTATGCCATGACATGTTGCATTGGGATGGGTTTTAATGATGGAGGAAGTGCTGTACTGGTGGCTATGCCACAATATACTGATTTCAGTGGCTCAGCCACTTATATTTATTCTGGCAGCTTTGTTGCGTTTATACTAGCAGCTCGACTGCATTCTTGGAATGTATGGATGGGTGGGTTGAATTGGTCCCCACATGGAGTGTAGGGCTGGTACGGGTGGAGTGTAGCGGACAGAATATTAGGCTGGATTGCATTTTTTGTTTGCATTACCATGATTTTGGGGCCTACGGCCCAAATTGATACTCTATGGGGCTTAGGCCCAGACTGAGACCATGACTGTAACTGAAATAGGGATTACACACTGAGTCCTTGTAACTCACCCCTCTGTTTTAAACTTGCAGGTGATCCCCAGATTAGTGGATTTGGAGCTGTAGAGGACTCTGTGGTGGCCATACATCAGGATTTCTTATCGCGAACTTAGTACATTTTTGTTTTGCTTTACTTTATTCTTATTTTTATTTTGGGGTTAATATTTTTGTAATAAGGCCGTTGGTTTATTTTCCTTAAGTTTTCTTTAATAACTGCTAAATTTATTGATACATGGTTTCTTAAACGACGATAACCATTTTCAAAATATTGCATCTTTGCAAATAACTGAACCTGATTTCTATTATAAACAGAGGTTTCAATAGTTATAACAAACAACATTTTTTTACAACAACACCATAAAAGCGAAACTGATTTTCACACACAATCAAGCAAAAGTTTTAAAATAAAAATATATGAAGTTTTTAACGAGAACACAGCTTTTAAATGACCCAATCATGTGACATGCTAGATCCAGTCATAACGTCTAGGCCGGGTTTGGGGTGTTACAGTAACTTTGGCAGAATTAAGTAGTGTAGGCCACGGGCTAGCCACACGGGCGTGTGCCTAGACTCAAGGTCGTGTGAGGTGGTCAGTGTGCACCATGGGTGGTGAGCATGGACGTGTGCCCTAACCGTGGGGCATTGGCAAAATGCTTGAGTTTTCATGCATGGTTTGTTAACATGGGCATGTGTGACTACCCACGGGCATGTGTCATCTAGCACGGGCATGTAGTCCTTGTTTATATGGAGAAATTTTTAAGTATCGAAAAAGTTTTGATATAGTCTCGAGAGACTCGTGTGTATGAGTGAGGTCTCATAAGTCAAGAATGAGGTTGATGAGACGACTTAAGAGAGTAGTCACGATGAGCCTAAAAGCCGATCATGTGGTTTTTATCCAGTAATGCCTCAGGCTCAGTTTCGGCGGGAATTATGTAAGGGGTGTTACAGGTACTTTCAATTTCACTGTCAAAAAGCAATAGTCTTGACAGGTTCCTTCTAGTCATAAACTAAAAATACCTACCAGAAGCGAAAAAGAAAGACAAGTGAGTAAATTAAAATAAAAAACAAATAAATTGTAATAAAAATTAAAAAAATGGCTAAAGTAATAAAAATTAAGCGTTCCTAATATCTTAGTCCCCTACAACAGTGCAAAACTTGATGGTTTCGAAACTAATAATAATTCGATGAAGGTAAGCACACCTATCGAACAGTAGTATAGCTATGGTGAGTCTATAATATCGTATCCACAACGACTAAAAGTACTAGTAGTAACTATCTTTCTATTATTTAGCCTAATAATTAAAGGGGTGTTTTAATGTCCTAATGTCAAGAATTTGAAAATATTTAGAAAACGATATCTTTTTCTAAAAAAAAATCGAAGTGGATATCGAAGTTCTTTTATTCCGAAGGAATGAAATCTCACGCCCAACACGTTAGGGCATGACATTTAAAACCTTCGATATCAAGATCATCTCGTAATCTCCAAAATTCATTCATTAAGAAAAATTTTTAAAAGGATACTCGAGTGTCTGGTCATACAGAAAAATCGAAACCCAGCACGTTAGGGCACGATTTATCAAATTTCCAAACACAAGATATTGCCTTATTTTTAAAGCTAAGAGAACACGAATGAAATCTTAAAAGGACATTCGATTATTCGGTCAAACAAAAACCGAAACCCAGCACGTTTGGGCACGATCTCTCGGATTTTCAAACACGAAATATTGCCTTGTTTTTTAGAAAACATGGGTAAAATTTAAAAAGGATACTAGGTTATTTGGTCAAATGGAAAATCGCAACCCAATATATAGAAAAAATGGTTATCTATGCCCCACATATAGAAAAAATGGAGGAGGCATATAAGTCATGTCTTCCTCAATTTGGCATTTGATGCAATTTCCTTTCTGGGTAGACCAGTAGCCCGAACCTCTTGATTATCTTGGCTATTGTAGAACCATTAACATGGGTTCCAACCTTAGCAACATCCCCACGTTTTAGTAGTCTGGCGTGCCTTGATATGATCATATGAAAATGTCTTGAATTCTTGAAAATAGCTTAATGATGTCTCGCCTTATTTCTGTGGTGAATTAGGCTTCGATCTTTCCCCTTTCCTAAGCTTGTAACGTCCACTGACCCTTTGTAAGGTGGAGTCTATTTTCAATATTGTTCTACCATCAAATCAAAATATAAGCTACAATCTTTGTCATCTTCAAAGTCCTTAGATCCCTTAGGCCCATATCTCATTCAAATAGGGAGTCAGTAACAACGTCGCTCGTGTCGTTGATATCTGGGTTCCTAGGCAAGAAGGCAGAAAATCCAAAGAATAAATGATTCTAAGGATGATTATTTGTATGGTATGGTCATGTATAAAGAATGAAAGAATATATAAAAATCAAAAGAATGTAAAGTATGAAATGGCAAGAATAAAAAGAATATCTGCTTAAAAAGATGCATTTTATTGAAATAAAAATTCTGGACACAAGCCTATTTCACAAAAGAAATCTTATTGCTTCTAGGCTTGAAGCAACAAGTGCATCTTGTACATTACTCTGAGTAAGCTCTAAATACTACAAGAATTTCTTCCGTAGTCCGATTGTCCAAAACGCTCCCAGATTCATATTTCTACATTTGGCACGTCATCTAACTTCACAATACCTATATTGATGAATTTTTCCACCAATTTCTTGAAAGCAAGGGAGTTTTCTATCGAATGCCCTATGACCCCCGCATAGTACTCACACTAGGCATTTGGGTCATACCATTTTGGGTATAGAGGTTGCATCGGTTTCGGGTAGTGAGGAGACACAACATGCGCGTCGAATAAGCTTTGATACAACTCCTTATACGTCATTGGGATCACTGTAAATTAGAGTTTCTCATTGCTTTGCCTTGTGCCAGATTCTTTTCTTGATGAACCCTGATACCCAGTAGTCACTATTTTTGGCTGACTAATAGTAATCGACTTTGAGTACCCCATGCTTGTATTATTCACTTCATTTTCTTTCTTCATTGTGGCCATTCTCTTCTTATTTTCTCCTGCCTCGATCTTTCCACTTTTTATGGCATTCTCGATCATTTCTCCGGTTATTACAATGTCCAAGAAGCTCTTTGTAGCACATCCTAGCGTATGCGTGATAAATGGGGCCTTCAATGTATTGATAAAGAGCATGGTCGTCTCTTTCTCTAAGAGGGGTGGTTGGACTTGCGTCGCCATCTCCCTCCATCGATGGGCATACTGCATGAAGCTTTCGTTTGTCTTCTTCTCCGTCTTCTGGAGTGTAATCTTGTTGGGCGCTATGTCTGTCACGTGGCTGTATTGTTTTATGAAACCTTGAGCCAAGTCTTTCCATGCACCAATTTGGGAACGATTTAACTGATTGTACCATTTGGCTGCTGCTCCCACAAGGCTATCTTGGAAGCAATGGATCAACACTTGGTCATTATCAATATACCCCATCATTCTTCTACAAAACATAGTAATATGAGCTTTGAGGCAACTTGTCCCATTATATTTCTTGAATTCAGGCATTCTAAATTTGTATGGGAGCACCAAGTCTGGGACAAAGCTTAAGTCTTTGGCATCGATTCCATAATAGCTATCGGCACTTTCTATCGCTTTAAACTTCTCCTCCAGCCATTTACACCTATCTTCTAGTAGCTTTGGTAATTCTACTTTTGCCTCTCTCCTTCAGCTATTTCATCCAAATCAGGGACATTAGTAATGATTGGATTATCTCTTGAACTTGAACTAGTTTGAAGGTTCACTAAAGCACCAGCTTGGAATTGTTGAGGCCTAATCATGACAGATAGCCTTTGTACATTTACTTCAGGTCATGTTTGCAAATGTGGTGGAGTAAAACCAAGGGGACATTGAAGATATTCAGTATTCTCCTCAACATTTACCATAGGGTTCTTTCCTTTATCCATAAGCCCTTTCAATAGCTACGTCATCTGAGTCATCATATTTCCTTGAGATTCAATCATTTTGTCCATCATATCCTACTGAATCTTAGTGAGCTGCTTTTGCATTTGGGCTTGCATCTGTTCTTGCATTTCCTTTTGCATTTGCTCCAATTTTTCTAGTCTTTTATCCATTGCTTTAGTTTTTCTACTTGTACCGTAAGGATGCGAGCTTGGTTGATTTTTGTCGGTTTCTAGATTACTAAAATATTTTTTTACCTAATTAGGGACCTTATGTGAAAATCTAATGCACAAAATGCAACGCAAATGATGTAATTCAAATGCATGAAATGTAAATGCATGAAATGAATTCAAGGAGAAGGAGAGACGTTGATTCTGAATTCAATTCCATTAGAAAAACTTTTCTAGAAAACAAATATCTTTACATAAAATGGATTACATATACGATTTCGTCCTTAGAACTCAAATGAAGACACTAATCTTTTCTTCATATCCGGATGTTATGGTCAAATCTTGCTAATTTTCCAAAAGATGTCTCTATTATTTCCTTTTGCTTGATTCGGGTCCCTACCAATTGCTTAATTATCCTCACAATGCTCATTAGTTCCTTTAAGAAAGTCGAGACATGACGACTCTTGCACAGTCTTTATCAATTTGAATCCTTCGGGCGAGGTTCTGCTTTCCTTCGTGAACCATCAACCTTCTTCCGTTGTGTTTATTTAGACCATGTCCGGATAGTCGTATTAAAATCCACTTTATCAAGAAATTCATTTCCTTATGACAAACTCTTCTATTTAGCAATCGAATATTAATCAACATCTCCTTTCTATGATGATGCAATGTAATGCAATCAAAACAAAAGAAAACGCGTTAGTACAGGAGAAATAAACAACACAGAACACTTGTCCGGGTGACCACTAGGGTTTGGCGTGGATCTATCTAGGGTAGGCTCCTAGGTCTCTCTATATGTGGTTTGGTTCTAAATTTGAGGTAGCCAAACCAGTAGATTCCTCTATCCTCACCCATATAGGCTCATATAGACCGATTTCAGTTCAGGAGAATACATTTCCCTATGGCTACACAGAGATGAAAATCTCACGAAGACATAGATATGGATGTATCCCGAAAGCGATCCACTATCCTGCACAGAGGTGAAGACCTCACGAAGGAGTAGTTTCTCGCCTCCACTTAAAAAGGATAAAAACCAAAAGGTCTTTATGCAATATGATGCAAGAGTAGTCTACAAAACTCAAACCACAACAATGACACAGACACATGTAATAAAAGGATCGTAATTTTTCAAATAAAATTTTTAACTTTCGACAAAAGGACAAAAATTAATCAATTTTACGGCTTGACTCTCTTTAAAGTCCCTAGTGGAGTCGCCAAGCTATCGAAACCATTTTTTTATGTGTTTTGAAAAACGAGGATCGACTTTAAAAATATGGAGTCGCCACCAATCCTTTTTGTTTAGGTGCGATTGGATCACCTCTAAAACATTTTATTTTATTTTATTTTAAAAGGAATTAATTATGGTCTACGCGAATTCTAAGAAGAACGGGTTCGGGAGTCAGTTACGCAAGAGGAAGGATTAACACCCTCGTACGCCCAAAACTGGTACCAAATTGATTAATTAATGTCCTAATGTTGAGAATTTGAAAATATTTAGAAAACGATAACTTTTTTTTAAAAAAAAAATCGAAGTGGATATCGAAGTTATCTTATTCCGAAGGAATGAAATCTCACACCCAACATGTTAAGGTATGACATTTGAAACCCTCGATATCAAGATCATCTCGTAATCTCTAAAGTTCATGCATTGAGAAAAATTTTTAAAAGGATACTCGAGGGTCTTGTCATACGGAAAAATCGAAACCCATCACGTTAGGGCACGATTTCTTGAATTTCCAAACACAAGATATTGCCTTATTTTTAAAGCTAAGAGAACACGAATGAACTCATAAAAGGATATTCAATTATTCGGTCAAACGAAAAACCAAAACCCGACGCTTGGGCACGATCTCTCGAATTTCCAAACACGAAATATTGCCTTGTTTTTTATAAAACATGGGAAAAATTTTAAAAGGATGCTAGGTTATTTGGTCAAACAGAAAATCGCAACCCAGCACGTTAGGGCACGATTTCTCGAATTTCCAAATACAAAATATTGCCTTGTTTTGAGAACTTTTCAAATAGGTGATTTTAAAATCGACTCATAATGCATTTATTCAATCACTATTCGATAATGAAAAACAAAAATATAATATCAAGCATGGAATAGTAATATGTTAATACAACTTCGTACAAACAGATGAAAAGAATGATAATATGAACATACAATTCAATATATATAAAATCAATAATCTCACAATTCCTATTTTGAAAATACCAACATTATTAATCAAGAAACAACAAAAGCTAAAAAATAGAGCTTATTAAAACAAAATAAAATATAGCAAATTTTAAAGTAAATAAGCAAAAGATATACATAATAATTAAAAAACAAAATATATTAATTTAAAATTGATAACATACATAAGATGAAAAAACTTAATAGTAATAATGTAACACCCCAAACCCAGCCCATTCACTACGATCGAATTTGAAATGCCACTGCAGAAAACGTTTGAAACAAATTTGAACTTAAGGATAAAACACGAAAATTTTGTTAAGTTTAGAAAATAGTGTTCATTAAAATTCTTAAGTAAGGTGTGGTGTTTATAAAAATATACGGATTAAAACTTTAGTATATATAGATTTAAATAAAAATCGTTTGCAAATAATTCCTCAATTGTCAATCCATAATAAAACACAATAATAAACTTAATGAGAAACACTTAAATAGACTTTAAATACTTTTAGGGGCCTTATTACAATAATTGAATAATCAAAGTACTGAAGATATAAATGCTTAATTAATTATAAATATCTTTCTGCATGAAAATCTGCTTCTTCATGGCCACCTTTGTATCCACTCCAACCCGGTCCAAGCTTTATGCATCACCTGAAAGGTTTAAAATATTGGGTGAGTCAAACCACTCAAGCATAGTCATTTCACATATCTCCACATATGGGCTTGGCCCATATCCACATAGTCCATACACATAAATATGCAATTATGAAGCCCATCCCAACCTAGGGTCCATCCATTACACCTACCTTGGCGGACCCCTCGCCAAGGCCGTGGCTAATCCACCACCGATCACATAATGATCCACATATCTTACCTTGGCGGACTTTGCTGCTCAAGGTCCGTATTGAGCCACCGATCCGATAGGATCCCACATATCAATCACCACGGTGATGCATACGACTATCAACCGCCGAGATGGGCACTTAGCCAACACCTCCTTTGATGAAGCACATAGCTAACATCAAGCGCTAATGTAGCACGAGGCTAGCATTAGACCACGTACATAGTGTACACCCTTTCCTCCAATAGTCACATCCCAAGTCCCATGCATATATATATGTACCATGGCAACATATTACTTGAAACAAATATACATCACATGCCATCACATTTTTATACATTCATCAATAATCATTTATTATCGTAAATCACTGACCTGATTATTCAATCACCCACCACGGTATTCACAATCTTAGCCCTTATTTCAGCTATCATTCACTTTATACACATACATGAAATAACACATATAACACATATAAACATTCAAGAGACAGTACGATAACTACGCACCTGATTAGCACAATTAACGAAATCCCGAAACCCACGTCTAACAATTTGCACCTTTGCGATTGTTGAACTCCTTCCTTACGGATCTCAATCCCGAAATCGCTCCTTGTAGTCGACAACTACTAGATCCCAAAGAAAACCTTCCAAATTTTGGCCATGGAATTCTAAAGGAGTTAGATTCCTATATTTCGGCTAAAGGGAGATTGAAAATCAAATAATAGTTGATCTTACCTTTTGGATGAAATCGGCAACACCCTTCCGTCACAACAAAGATTGGCTTTGGCAATTTGACTTTTGGTGCTATAAAGAATTGACTAGGTTGGATTGTGTTTTGGTTTTGAATAAAAGAGAGAGGAGGCTAGGGAATTGACTAGACAAAAGAAAAGAGAAAGAAGAGAAGAGAACCCTAATAATTTCGGCAGAGAGAAGAGAAGGAAAAAAGCCCTCCTTCCTTCCTTTTATAGATCTAAATTATCATCTAAGGAATCCTTACTTGGCCACCACTCTTCTATTTGATAGCTTTATCCTTTAATTATCATAAAATAAAAGAGTTTAATCCAACCTTTATCTCATGGGAATAATGATAAATAAATCCTTATTTATCTCTTTAAAATACTTAAGATAAATCATCATTTATCCCTATTTAGCCAATTTTAAAGAGAATAAAACTCCCTTTTAAAAGCCTTGTTGTCGCCCACCTCAGGCTTCTCGGAAGCAAAATAAAACTTCTTTTATTTGCTTCCCATGTGACTCGAACTCAGCCCAACACCCTTGCATGTGGCGCCATTTCCAGAGGCCCTAAGTGGCATCTTCAGCCACTTTTCCAAGCCTGCTTGTGTGTCAAATTTCACATACTTTTTCTCTTAAGGCCACCTTGCCTTAATTTCCCTTTTAACTTAAAATTTCAAAAATTTCCAATGCATCCCCTTTTAATCCTAGAGTTTTAAAACCTTTAAAACATCACCAACCACACTTAAAGCCTATTAACACTTGAGTTATGCTCCAAACGCACAACCCCTAATCTAGGATGTTACAAATAACACATGTATAAAAATAATAATATATGAAAATGTGAAACAATATATAATAAAATAGGATCTTTAAAAGAAGTAAATTATATATATAAATAGATTTAGAAAATATATATATCTATATATATATACATATAAAGGAGAATTAAAAGAATAATAACTAAAATAATGCGAAAATAATATATACAATATAATTCAAACAATATATATATTAAAACAAATAATGTATAAAGAATCATTTAAAATGAACAAAATATATACAAAAAACTAAAATAATAATAAGAAAAAACTTAATCAAAATAAAACAACATTAAAAGGATAATTTAAAAACAAATGAAATTATTAAAATAGAATTAAGGATCAAAATAATATACACAAATGAACGGGGATTAAAAAAGACAGATACCAAATTAAAATAAAGCACAAATTCCAGAAGGAAATTTAAAAATATATAAAAAATATAGGAATAAGGTTCAATCAAATGACAGTGCAAAATGGAGGGGCTAACCGCTCAAATATACCCACGGAGACCAAACGCGCGGATCTCAGCCGCATATGGGTCAGCTCATCAGGTCATAGGATGGAACGGCACTGTTTTAAATGCTAACCCTCACAACCTAAATGACGCCGTTCTAATCATATATATGAATAAGAAATCTGCCCTAATGACCTCATTTTATTGATTGTTCTCTCAAAATAGATTTCAAAAACCCCTTTTTAAAAAACGCTTCAGCATCTCTACCTTTTCAGTCGACGCATGGGCTTTATCGGTGCTTAGCACCTCCGCCACTGTCGCGATTTCAACTAGATCCACAAGGATCCATCAAATTTTTTTACCGAAGAAGTAAACCTAGGCTAGATCGACCACAAACAATAGATAAAAACCTCTCCCTTTCTTCCCTTTCGTATGTGTATGTATATGATTAAATGACGTATCACAGATCTAAAAAATTGCAATCACCTTTTTTCTTCTGTGTATTTCTCTGTATATATGTACGTAATACAAAAAAAGAAAAAGCCCCCTTTTACATTGCTTCGAATCAGCCTTATATAACCGAAAATAAAAAATTTCCCTTGAAAAATGAAAAATATAGTCCTTTTCATTTTGTTTTTTATTCTTTCTGTTGTTTGCTATTGTTTTTGTAGGTACAAGGTGTGCATGGCGTACGGGGGCTCGCTGGCAGTACGGAGGCTGCATGGAGGCACGCGTGGTGGCGCGCGTAGGGGCACACATGCGACGCTGGACAGCTTCTAGAACCTTAAAGGTTTCGATCTACCAAAGTTATTTGGGCCGTTTGGGCCAGTTCTAGAATTGGGTCAGGGTTTGTTTATTGGGTCCGTAAATGGGTTAAGTAATGGTTTAGGCTTTTGCCCATTTTAAGTTTGTAAAAAAAAAAAGATATTTGGGCTAAGGGTTTTGTATAATGGACATTGGATTGTTAATTTTTGGTATTTTTTTTGCAATTTAAATATTTTGGTATGGGCCCGGGCATGAATTGGGTCCTACAACCTATTTAGGGACTGAATTGATCAAAACATAAAATTTTGGGTCAAAACTATAAAATTTAAGGATTAGGGGCACATAGCTATGTGGAAGGATCTAGGCCATGTGGTCTGGGCTAGGTTCAATTTGCTTCGGTTTTCTCATAAAGGAACACACACTTGACTTTTGGGGTATCGTACAACGATCCTCGCGTCCGAATCTAATCTGGGTCACCTACACGGGTCAATCTTGGCCCGTTTAGACATGAATTTGACGGTGTTTCGCTAAATTGACAAAAAAATGGATTGAACAGGGTTGATTTTGGGTTTCGGATTCAAATATAAAATTTCTAGCAAAAGAAGATGAAGATTTATGAAAAAGAATAGTGGGAAAATAAGAGAAAGAGATATATTTAAAGAAGAGAGAAAAGAAATTCTAAATAGGGTTGAAAAAAATCATAATTCTATTAAGATTAGGAAGGGACTAAATGGCTAGGTTAAGCAAACTTTTGAGGGCTAATTTGATAATTAAACCACTTTGTCAAAATTAATAAAATCGGAAAGAAATTGGCATGATTTGAACCTAGGACACCAAGGAGGATATAGTGATGCTTGACCATTGGGTTGCTACCAATTTCTTGGTCATTTTCTACCAATTTATTTCTTATACTAGGGCACTCACTAATTTTATAAATTTTAACCCCCTAATTTTTTGGGTGTTACATAGGGCACTCACAAAAGGCTATAAAATACTTTACATAAATACCACGAAATTCTCACCAAAACTCATAAGCGACTACATCTTGTCGCCTTAAAGAAAAGCTCTTTCTGATTGGCATATCAAAACAGGGATACAAGATCCCTTTAAATAGGCTAAGATTAGAGTTATAATCATACTAAAATATCCCTAGAATAATCAGAGTCTAACTGGGAGAAGAAGTCTTGCTTAAAGCCTAAAACGCGATTGCCAAATAGGAGAACACGTCGTGACGTTGCAACATCCCATTCCCCTTGTCACGACATCATCCATCGCGTCGTCTTGACTAGTTGACAATCCTTGTCCCATCTTCGGACCTATTTTGGCCCTATTTCGGTTGCTCGTCGGTTCTTGTCTAATGTGCCTACAACATGTCTGATAAATACGAGGCACACCCCACACTTTCATTATACTAAAATTAATTATAATCAATTAAAAGTACAAGTCCTAGATTATATTCATTACATATAATGCATTGCCATATATAATTTCACTTTATTTTTATTTCATATCATCATAAATAGATATGATATTATTTTAAATTTTATCATAAAAAATGAAAGAGAAACAAATTCTTTTAAAAATATTACTATTATAAATATAAAATATTACTAAAAATCCTCTTTGTCATCCATATTATAGTAAATAATTCAATACTTATTTCATTAATCATTAATATACTTAATTTAAAAAAAAATCAATTATGTCCTTGTTTACAATTACCATCATAATTTATCGAATATTATTTAACATTTATTGGTATCAATTTAAATTTACGCCCCCAAAATATTTAAATTCCACATTCTATATTTTTATTTCCCACTAGTAGATTTTTTTTTTTTTTTGTGAAAAGAGACAAATACAACTAGTTTTAAACTAAAACAAAAGGATTGTCCATAAACAAATGCAACCCTTCTCCCCTATTAAAGGCTATTTTAGCCATTCGATCAACTTCTTCGCTATCTTCTCTAGGGATGTACTGAATTACCCTTTTTTTACGTTCTTCAGAAGGTGTTTTATGCTCCTGATTATCTTCGATTCTGTCTAAAATTTGGATAGTTTCAATAGCCTCCAAACTGTCTATTTGAATCAACACTTGATAAAACATAATATACACATATTTTAATCCCACATTTAGCATACTTTTGGATGATTTATCCCTTTAATTATGGAAATAGCTGCTCCTAATCCTTTGTTTTCATGTTTTATACTCAGGAGAGCACCGGAGGATGAAAAGAAAGAGAAACAAGCTGAAAACGGAGAAAATGGGCCAAAGTATGAAATCCACATGGCCTGGACCCTGAGTCACACGGCCGTGCCTCTTTGGTAGACCTGACCACGGCCTAGCCTCGAATCACACGGGCGTGTCCCTGCCGTAGCAAAGAAAAGTTTCATTCTGATTAGGGTACTTAGAGGCAAAGAAAGACATTCCAAAAGCCTATACAAACACCCTAGAGGCCAACCTTCAAGGAGGGCGTTCAGCTAGGCCAAGGAGCCAAGCTAGAGGGCCAGAATTGTGGGATTCACTCGAAGAAATCTAGTTGATTCATCCCAGAAGCCAGAGTCATACTCAAGACTGAGGATCTCTCTTTCAATTCCTTCAGGGATTTTAGGGTTTTCTTTATGTTTTGTTTTATATTTTCTTCTGAGATGTATTCTTTTTATGATTATGAACTAAACCCCTCAAATACCTGAGGGGGGGAAACCTAAGATGGATCTTGTTATTATTTTTTGAGCTGTATGATAAATACTTGATTTGTTCTTAATTCTTGTTTCAATATTTTAGGGTATTGATTCAAGCATTTATGCTTTTAGGCAAAGGAGGAATAGACCCTGTTTAAGAGTAGATCTAGCATAGTTAAGCGGAGTTGATCGCAACCCTAAAGATAGGATGACGAAAATCTACCGAATTAGGGTCAAACCTAATATAAGAGTCCATAGATCGAGGTAATGCAATTCTAGGGGTTTTAATTAGAAAGAGATTTCAATTAATCAACCTAGGGTTAGATGTTAGTAGCCTTGAGAAACGTATTAATATAAGTTAGGGAATCCTACGGATCAAGTCAAGTGAATAAATCATCTAGTTCAGAGTTAAATAACAAGTGAAGTCTAGGTGGATTCTTCCTCGGGTATTGTCTTAATCAATTGGTTTTTCCCTCAAGTATTTTCCCCAATTCCTTCCCTATGTCTTATCATCTTTAGCTTAGTAGTTAGTTAATTTTAGGTTAAACAACAATTCCTTTAATTCTTAGGCTAGATAATAAAAAGATAGTTAGTATTAGTACTTTTGGTTCCTTTGGGTTCGGCAATCCAATCTTGCCACTAAACTATACTACTGTTCGATAGGTGCGCTTGCCTCAAGTTGTTGTCACAGTTAGTTTTTAGGCTAGATCATTCATTATATAAATTTTAAAGACTCTAATATACGATCAATTTTTGGTGTCGTTGCCGGGGAACTGAAATATTAAGAAAGCTCAATTTTATTACTTTAGCCATATTTTATTTTTGCAATTAAATTTTATTTTTACTTTTCTAATTTTCTTTTCTTTTATCTTTCCCTGGTACGTACCTCTAGTTTATGACTAGAAGGAACCTGACAGGACCCTTGATTTACGATAGTGATATTGAAGGTACGGTTCGTAGAAATCGTAGAGAAATATGGCAAAGCTTAAACTACATACAAGAAGAGCAAGAGAACGAAATTAATACTACCGAAGTGATGGCTGAGAATTATCCGCTACCTCAAAAGGTGGCCAAAAATCATGCTCCTCGAACTATGTATGATTATGACTGAGTCAAGTATTGTTGGACCTGCTATAGCTGCTAATAATTTTGAACTGAAACCTAACACTATACAAATGATACAACAATTTGTTCAGTTTGATGGTTTGCAGTATGAAGATCCAAATAATCACTTGGCAAATTTCCTAGAATTTTGCGATACTTTCAAAATTAATGGCATTTCTGATGATGCCATCTGTCTTCGATTATTCCCCTTTTCTTTGAGGAATAAAGCTAAATAGTGGCTGAATTCTCTTTCACAAGGATCAATCACTACATGGGAACAAATGACCGAAAATTTTTATTAAAATATTTTTTGCCGGCCAAAATGGCCAAATTAAGGAATGATATCTCTTCTTTTGTGCAGATAGATTTAGAAACACTATTCGATGCATGGGAGAGATACAAAGATCTATTGAGAAGGTGCCCACACCATGGATTACCCTTGTGGCTACAGGTCCAAACCTTTTACAACGGTGTGAACCCTTCAACGAGACAACTAATTGATTCAGCAGTCGGCGGAACCCTGAATAACAAAACTCCTGAGGCGGCCTATGAGTTTATAGAGGAGATGTCACTGAACAACTATCAGTGGCAAGTTACAAGGATAAGGCCAACAAAAACAGTGGAGTTTTCAACCTCGACGCAGTCACCATGCTATCAAATTAGGTAGAGATGTTAAATAAAAAGACCGATGGTTTGTGTGGTTCCTCGCAGGTACACCCAGTAATGCATTGTGATTCAAATCTAGGAGCTGTGGCGAATCCTGAGTAGCCACCCAACAATCCTGGCATGAAAAGCGAACAGATAAACTATACGGGTAACAATTTCAGATCTCAAAATAACCCTTATAGTAATACTTATAATCCAAGTTGGAGGAACCACCCCAATTTCTCATGGGGTGCTCAAGGAAATTAGAGACAACAACTTCCTCCAAACTTCCAACAATAGCCTTACCCACAGGAAAAGAAGCTGAACCTTGAGGAGATGCTGACAAAATTCATAGCGGTGTCAGAAACTCATTTTCAAAACACCGAAACAACACTTAAAAAATCAACAAGCATTGATTAAAGGAATCGAGTACCAATTAGGGTAACTCGCTAAGCTGATCTCCGAACGACCACTAGGTAACATGCCAAGTAACACTGAGACTAACCCAAAAGAGCAACTTCAAGCCATAACAGCTCAGAATAGTGAAGGGATAGTAGATTCTGAACCTGGGCCAAGGCAAGAACCTGTGGTAAGTAAAGGTAAGCTTGAGGTAAGCCAAGAAAAGCCAAAACCGATAATTAAAGAATACCAACCTCGTATATCATATCCTGATGCGATGAAGAAAGACAATTCAGATGAACAGTTTGGTAAGTTTCTTAAACTTTTAAAGAAATTACATATTAACTTACCATTTCTTGAAGCTCTTTCGCAGATGTCAGATTCAAGGAAATTTTTAAAAGAGCTTTTGACAAATAAGTGAAAGTTATAAGAGGATTTGCATGTGGAATTAAACACAGTGTGCTCAGCAATGTTGCAAAACAAACTACCACGAAAATTAAAAGATCCAGGGAGTTTTACAGTTCCATGTTTAATTGGTAGTTTAACTATTGATAACGCGTTAGATGATTTAGGGGAAAGCATAAATGTTATGCCTTATAAAATGTTTAAACAACTAGGTCTAGGGAAACCCAAAAAAACAGGATGAGTATTCAATTAGCTGATAAGACTATTTGAATTCCTAGGGGTATAATTGAAGATGTACTCGTTAAAATTGACAAATTCATATTCCCCGTAGACTTTTTTATTTTAGATATGAATAAGGATAATATAGTTCCTTTAATTTTAGGAAGGCCCTTTTTAGCAACTGCTAGATCTAAAATTGATGATGGTACAGGTGAACTCACACTTCCCTATGATGACGAATCAATCAGTCTTCAAGCTCCCGACTCAGCTAGGACATCGAGTGACAATGGTGAGAACGTAAATTCTATTGATAATCATTCGATTCAACCTTCTTTATAGGAAGCACCATGAAGCTACATATCTGAGCCAAATCATAAACCTCGTACCAATAAAGAAGAAATTCACGAGGAACAAAGGCTTCAGATTGATGAACTAGACTAGTGGAAAACGGATTTCAAGGAGAAATCAAAACCACACGAAGTGAAACCGAAGAAACCCCCAAAAGAGCTTACAGGAACATCAAATCACTTCAAAATAGGAGATCAGGTACTGTTAGATAAAAAAGGCCCTCGAATTGCCATATCGAACCTGAATACAAATAAAGAAATCCCTAGTAATCAATGTTTTCCCTTACGGAACAGTCGAGGTAAGTAATTCTACATTTGGTACTTTTAAAGTAAACACTACTCGACTCAAACTATATAATGATAGCATGAGAAAGGATTTATCACTCCTCAAACCACCATTAATGTGTGAATGAGAGGTAAGTCTAGCTTAAGACTTTAAACGAGCGCTTCTTGGGAGGCAACCCTAGCACTAACCCCATTTATTTTTATTCTTTTTCTTTTAGCACCTAACTACAAACTAACCAAGTTAATGAGGCGCAGATTGCCGCACCACACAGCCTTGTACACAGATATGGTCATGGCCATGTGGATGCTAAGGATTTTCATACTGGTATGATAGAGATAGTACGAAACAAGATGAAAAATATCTTCAAGCCACGGGCTCCGACTAAACACCACGGCTGTACGACATAGCCATGGCTGACACTGTTTTATCAACACGGGCGTGGCGACCTGAATAACAGGCGTGGGAGAAATGAATGAACCACTACATAGCCATGCGATACGACCGTGTGCACGACACGTCCATGAAACATGGGCGTGGGGATGTACCAGAGCTAAAAATTTTATTTAAAACACCTACTCCCCTTCTCACCTACTCTCCATTCCCTTCTTCCAAAACCTTTACACTATCCTCCCTTTTTATTTCCTCCTTCTTCATTTTCCAAACTCTTGATCTACACTTCATCCATGTCGAAGAAATGGAAGGATCCTATCCCAGTCTCCCTGTGCGAGACCGATCTACATAAGTTCATGTCGGCTGCTTCATTAACTCGACAAGGAAAGGACCTTTGAGTCCATTTAATCTTTCTTTTTTACTTTCTCTTCTCCTTTATTTTCCTTATATTTATTTTTGTTATACTAAATTTGGTTTATTTTATTTTAGTTTCTTGGTTTTAGGTTCTAAAGGCTACTAGGGAATCATCATACCAAGCCTTAGAAATCACTCTCACCTCACGCACCATCTAAAAATAAGAACTTTTCAGTCCATTAATCTTTTCTTTTAGTCTTATTTCACTTTTTACACTCTTTCTTTTTATTTTTCTTTTCTTTAAATATATAATTAGTATATTTAGAATTTTTCTTATTATTTCCTAGCTAACTCTTCACGAGATTCCCAATTTCTTCATCTAGCGCAGGAATTAGAGGCGCCCCCTCCAACTTATCTTTCACCTCCGAATCAAGTTTCCACACTTCCAACTCAAGGAATCCATCCAAAAATTTAGGAAGTTTCACTTCTCTCCCTCTCTTTTAATTTTCTTAATATATGATTACTATCTATCTTTGTACATTGAGGGCAATGTACATCTTAAGTGTGGGGGTGAAAATTTATTTAGAAAAGCTCCTAACTTTTTGCATTATTCTTAAATCCCTAAATGATATCTTGTCTTAAGTAATTTTCTCATATCACTAATTAGAATGAAATTCCTGTTGATTTATGATTTTTATTGATATGTTTCGGATTAAGTCATTGATAATTATACAGTGATTATTTAAACTTTAAGATATTAGAGAATCAAGCATGATGAGTCTATTTTCAAAAAAGTAAAATTTTGATAGGTTGTCTGCCTGAATCTAATTATTACCTTGAAGTTTAGAATTTGCAAAGTTGTCATAAAAAACCCATAATTTTTGTGAGATTTTGAACCTTTTAGAGCATACATTCTTTTCGTGCTCACTTTATTATGAGTGTGTCAACATTGATTTGTTATTCTAGAACTTGTTTTGATTATACATGTCGAGACCACATTTTTGATTTGATATACAGAGATAACAAAGGCACCTAGGATTTAACCCACTTACTCCACTAAAAGCCTACCCTCACAATTAACCCCTAGTGAACCCCTTTGATCCTAACAACCCTTTTTATTGACTCACCCACTAATATTAACCCAAAACCCATCTTGTATTTGTTATCACCATTTTTCTTGACTACCCTTCTATCGAGACTTGATTTCATTAGTTGCCTAATTATTTTACTTCAGTAATTGAATTCTTCTTATATTATGTATTTATTGATTTGTTCTTAAAAAAATCGAAGTATATTCATTATTAATTCTATGATTAAGTGAGCTTATACATTTAAATTCAACATCGTGAAGAAGAAGCTCGTATTATTAGTATTTCAAGTTTTCAATTGATGTAATTATTCAGGATTAGTTCATTTTTCTAGTTAGGTAAATTGTAAATTCAATCTCGATTCTAACCCTCTAATTTAGCTTTTATCCACACCTTTAACCTAAGCCCCGTTACAACCCCTTTAAATACCTTTTGATTTGTGTATCATCTCATTTTATAGTGGTGGAGATTTGATTTTCAGGCAAGCCTATCGGATTAACTTTTCATGTTTGACTTTTGAGAGCTTAATTTTGAACCTTAAAACACTTCGAGTGATTTGAGTGAATCTTTAGTGAGGATTTCAACTCTTGTCAATTTTGAACTAAAGGTAATTATTTAGATAAGGGGAAACACCTATATTTTTCATGCTACAAACTTGTGACTTTGATTGTCTGAATCTTTAGGACTCTTTGAGTTAAATTATCCATGTATAAATTATCTATGAATTATGATGAAACATTATCGATGAATGTTGAGAATTGAGGAAGTTCGTTTTAATTGTGAGTTGAGAATTTTGCTTGAGGACAAGAAAAAGCTTAAGTGTGGGGGTATTTGATAAACCATAATATACACATATTTTAATCCCACATTTAGCATACTTTTGGATGATTTATCCCTTTAATTATGGAAATAAGTGCTCTTAATTCTTTGTTTTCATGTTTTATACTCAAGAGAGCACCGGAGGATGAAAAGAACGAGAAACGGGCTAAAACGGAGAAAATGGGCCAAAGTACGAAATCCACACGGCCTGGACCCGAAGTCACACGGTCGTGCCTCTTTAGCAGACCCGGCCACGGCCTGGCCCCGAATCACATGGGCATGGCACACGGGCGTGTCATTGCCATACCAAAGAAGAGTTTCATTCAGATTAGGGTATTTAGAGGCAAAGAAAGACATTCCAAAAGCCTATATAAACACCCTAGAGGCTAACCTTCAAGGAGGGCGTTCAGCTAGGCCAATGAGCCAAGCCAGAAGGTCAGAATTATAAGATTCACTCGAAGAAAGCCAGTTGATTCATCCCAGAAGCTAGAGTCATACTCAAGACTAAGATCTCTTTCAATTTCTTCAGGGGTTTTAGGGTTTTCTTTATGTTTTGTTTTTTCTTTTCTTCTGAGATGTATTCTTTTATGATTATAAACTAAACCCCTCAAATACCTAAGGGGATGAAACCTAAGATGGATCTTGTTATTATTTTCTGAGCTGTATGATAAATACTTGATTTGTTCTTAACTATGTGTTCTTAATTCTTATTTCAATATTTCAGGGTATTGATTCAAGCATTTATGCTCTTAGGCAGAGGAGGAATAGACCCTGTTTAAGAGTAGATCTAGCATAGTTAAATGGAGTTAATCGCAATCCTAGAGATAGGATGATGAAAATCTACCAGATTAGGGTTAAACCTAATATGGGAGTCCATAGATCGAGTTAATGCAATTCTAGGGGTTTTAATTAGAAACAGATTTCAATTAATCAACCTAGGGTTAGACGTTAGTAGCCTCGAGAGAGGTATTAATATAAGTCAGGGAATCCTGCAGATCAATTTAACTGAATAAATTGTCTGGTTTAGAGTTAAATAACAAGTGAAGTCTAGGTGGATTCTTCCTCAAGTATTGTCTTAATCAATCGGTTTTTCCCTCAAGTATTTTCCCCAATTCCTTCTCTGTGTCTTAGCATCTTTAGTTTATTAGTTAGTTAATTTTAGGTTAAACAACAATTCCTTTAATTCTTAGGCTAGATAATAAAAAGAGAGTTAGTATTAGTACTTTTGGTTCTGTTAGGTTTGACAATCCGGTCTTGCCACTAAACTATACTACTGTTCGATAGGTGCGCTTGCCTCAAGTCATTGTCATAGTTAGTTTTTAGGCTAGATTATTCATTATCTAGATTATTCATTATGTAAATTTTTAGGACTCTGACACACAATCAACACTTCATTTCCTTATTTTTCCTACAGCAGTGACAAGCCATCCAAAATACCTCACAACTTAGCATCAAGATCTGAGCATTTCTCGAATTGCCAAAAAAAGCCAACCTGTGGTAGTCTTTGAAGATCTCCCTTACAGCAGCATAACCTAAATTTATTTTGACTGAATCATTAAATCTTAGTCTCAGACATCTATCAGTCAAATTTGACTCTACCTTCATCTTTTGTCACGTAATAGGGTGTCTTATGGAAAGGGATACATACTGTTTTGTCTAGCTGCATGAAGCTTTGATGATCTACACTCTATGGCACTACCTGAAAAATAAAAAGGTTCAATTTTTCCAAATGCTCCATGTGAAAAGCCCAAAGAGAGTTGGCCAAGTGACCTCCCCGAAAGTGAAGTCTGGCTATTCTACAAATTAGATGGAAGCCACTCTTGTAAATTTTCGAAAAAAACTAGGTTTGCTTTTCTGTCAAAACAATCTACAACCAACCCTCTTTTGCTGCCCTACAATCTCTGATGGCATGGATAACATCCTCTGGAACTGCTCCACAGATCGTACAATGGTCACCGTTCGTAAACCATGCTTCATTCTCTCCACTTGCGTAAGTAATCGATGTTTCAAAACCAACCAAATAAATGTTCAAACCCTCTAAGGCCTTTGATACTTCCATGTTATATTCCAAATTTCATCTCTCGAATTCCACGAGCTTCCTTTAATCATCTTGTATGCACTTTTGATAATGAAAGAACCTATTGAGGTTCCCATCCAAGTAACTCTATCCACTCTAAGGGTGTGGCAGAGGAATGCTAACAATCCAATTTAAAACCTCATTTGGCAGCAAGACATGGAATTGTTCTAAATTCCACGAGTCTTCCTCAGTTATCATATCCTGAAGGAGATTGCCTTTGTAACACCCATAACCTGTTCCTGCCATCAGATTAAGGTTACAGAGTACTATCATACATTTCAGAACATTTGACAACAAGTAACATCAAGTTTATCAATTATTTAACAACATTCATAAATAATTCATATTGAATTCAAACATACACTAATGGACCTTAAACCGAGCCCACTAGGCCTTAAAAATAGTTTAGAAACAATTAGGGACTAATTTGAAACAATTCAAATTTTTTTGGGAAAAATTAAAAATTTTCAAAACAAGGGTCACACGATCGTATGATAGAGCCCAGACCGTGTGGCTCCGGACATGGCCATGTGGCTACTCTACACACCCATGTGACTATTTCACACGCTAGTGTATGCACACCGTGTAACTCACTGTGCCCGTGTAATATAAGGTCACATAGTCATGTAACTTTCTATAACTGTATAACACAAGGTCACATGACTGTGTGACTAGGCCATGTAACTCTCTGTGCCCGTGTGCACCAACCTGCACCTAACATGCTAAGGGCACACACCTATGTAGGTTTGCCTGTGTGTGACATACGGTCGTGTGACAACCCGTGCCCCAGGCCATGTGTGGCCAAAAATGACCTAAAATATGCCCATTTCACCCCCAAAAACTTAGGTACCTAAACATACTCTTACACACATGTTTACAAGACCTTGGAATGCATTTTGAAACACTCAAATCAAGTTAAACAACCAACCTATATGCCTAACCAATGTGCCATCACTGGCCACATTTTAATCACAAAACAAGCCACGGTTCAAGCTAAACTTTCAAGTCAGAAGTATGTACCACAACTCATAACAAAACTTATCATTTCATGCTCAATTAGCGTCAACTACTCATGCCTTAACTAGAACTAAGCATGCATGCTTCAAATGTCTACTTGACACAACAACAGTACAAGCACATCAAACTTCAATACATATGTGTTTAAGACTATTACAAAACATTCACCAATTTTCCTATTACATGCCATAAAAGCCAAAGTTTGTTTTTAAAATCTACCAAGAACCCTTAGATAGTATGATTTTCAAGTTGGTCTGATCGCTCAACTATCAACAAAACGTAATCTACAAGAAAGCAAAACAAGAATACAAGTAAGTTTTTATAAACTTTAGTAAGTTCAACGGTTAAAATGATAAAGCTTACCGAATAACATAATAATTCAAATAATAAGATTACTAAACAAAGGTCCTATCAACCGCAGATCACAACATGTGAGTAATACTCGAACAATAATTGAATCAACTTTTTTCATTTAAATAACATTTGAATATCACTAGAACATTGTCGATGAATGATATATGGATATGAGTACACGGTTAACAATCCGGAAACACACCAACTACTCAAACGAGCTAATCCAAATGATAACACACCTCGACACTAAGTGCCTAGCCCGAAGGCTAATGTCTTCCCTCGATAACACGTCAAAAAACATTGTAATATAACATGATAGTCCACAACAAATGTAGGACCCCAGTATATTCAGTGAAAAAAATATACAAGAATCATCATCACCTCTCAAACCAATCCCATACCGTGCACAAAAATAACCGATTGGCATGTCAAGCGTACTCTATGCTATGCCATTTGGCTCAAGAGATATCAATAGTAATCGGTGCTTTAACAATCTATTAGTTCAATTCTCTTTACATGATATCAATACATTAACCAGCAATCAACAAGATAAGTTTCGTTATATATATATAACGTATTAGAATTAATTGAACGAACTTACCAAACTAGACTGTAGCAATAACGAAAGTGCAGGGGATATTCTGCAACTTTCTCTTTTACTCAATTTTCAACTCGTTCTTGATCTAGAATAATAATTCCATTCAATTAACCAATTCCAACAGCAAAATTAACTCATTTTGTGCTAAAGTCTTTTTATTAAAAATTACCCAAACATTTTACCTTTTATGCAATTTAACCATTTCTAACAAAACTAAGTTCAGCCAAATTGTTTAATACTTCCATACAACCCATATCTGTTGTTATCTCACATTAAGTCCTTGTAATTTTACTACGTTAACATTTTAGTCCTTGAACATTAAAATTACTAAGAGTTGCTTTACAAAATAGTTCTATTTAACAATTAAGCTTAATAATCTTCTATAAAACTTTAAAAACATACTATACTCATCAATGGCATAATCCACAACATTTAACAACCTTACAAATTAGTCCCAGGTTAGCTAGATTAAGCTAATACGAGCTCAAAAACATAAAAATTAATAAAATGGGTAAGGTTTACTTACCAAATCAAAGAACCCTAGCTTGGCTGAAAGTGTTCTCTCCCTTGCTCTGGTGTTTCGGCTAAAGATGGTAAGTTAAAGAAGATGATACATTCTAATTTTTGTTATCTTTTATTTTACTTAATTGATTTGTCAATTTACTAAATTATCCTTTAATTTCTAATGAAATTTGAACATTTCAACTTCAACTCACTTAAACTATTCACTATCTTAACTAATGGTATAATTACCATTTAATGAGGGCTTAATTTCACAATTGGTACTTCAATTATTTTAAATTTTTAGCAAAACAAACTTAATTCCAATTTAACCCTAAACTAATTAGGACGTAATAAGAAAATAGCCCGAAAGCTATTGGATTAAGCATGTCCACCGCTGCTTGGACTTTTTTACCATGGTTTAATCACTATTTTGGTCCCTTTACCATTTTAAAACTATAGCTATTAACTTTTACCTCTTTTACTATTTAATCCTATTTAATTAATTATTTATTTAAAAAATAAAATTTCTTAACCAAAATTTAAGACAACTGTAACACCCCAAACCCGGCCCATGAGTCCTGACCGGATCTGGTATGTCACGGAGTAAAATATTTTTAAACATTTTGAGTGTTCAGTGAAAACTTGTTAAAATGTGGCTAAGGTTTTAAAACAGGGTTTGATAAAACTCAATCGGGATTATTTTTATAAACATGGTTGGGTTGATAAATCCTTTGAAAACGTTTGATCATGTAACATTTTAAAATCGTCAAAGTTATAGTTGACTTGGTTTATTTTTGTTACCCGATGGTAACATCTTTAAAAACCCGTAGAAGTTTATTAAGTTGAAAAAGTTGCTTTTAACCGGTTCACTTAATATTTATAAGATTCCATTTGTAATATAACATGAGTAAAATAAAGCAATAAAATAAACATCCAAACAATAATTAGTGGCCTTATTACAACCCAAAATAAAGAGACTTAGAAAATAAATAATATTATCTATGACAAAATAAATTCAAATCCAACGATAAGCATGGCCGCCTCGAGTCCTCTCTCGGCTCCGTCTCCGCGATCTACTTATCTGCAAAATGGTAAGGGAAGGGGTGAGTCACCAAGACTCAGTGTGTAATCCCCCACCCGGAAATGTAACTCATACGCAGATTATTAATAAACATGCAAATATGCAAACCCCACTAGCCATCCGTACTCCTTTAACTACCCCGTGGTCAAAACCACCGGTGGTCAAAACCACCGTGACTAGTGTCACAAATTTAATGATGGGGCCAACCCATCGTGTGGTCAAAACCACCGATGACCATAGGTCACAAATATCATAATGTGGTCAAAACCATCGGTGGTACCAAACCACCGGGACTTAGTCACAATTATCATCGAGGTGGTCAAAACCACTTTGGTGATCAAGTCACAATAAATCGATGGAGCCAACCCATCTTGTGGTCAAAACCACTGGTGACGATCCATAAGATCATCCCTCCTCTCATCAATCCCACCATCATCATGCTTATATCACAAATATCATATATCATGCATTTAACAGCATATGATGGCATACACATACATCATAGATCATGAGAGAGGGGACTTACCCGAAATCCATGCTTAAGCCCACAAGCATATATCATAGATCATTACCAGAATTATTAACAAGGCAACAATATAGCAAAGTTTACTAATAAAGTGTGTAAAGAGTTTACACACCTATTACTAATGCGTATCCTAGATCCCGAAGATTCGATCTACAATGCTAGATCTCTTGACCTATAATCTACCAACAACATGGTTAGGGATTTAGGCCTATTCGGCCAAACCAAAAATCCCGAAGGACCACTTGTACCAAAAATATGGCCTTTGGCCGAATGTGCTTACCCACTTACCAAACTCACCGAAATCCCGAATTTGTCACTTGAGTCTTCGAGAACCCTACCAAAACGCACGTTAAAATTGGCTTGCACACTTATACATAATCTAGGCCTATGGCCGAATATTACTTACCTCATTACCTTGGGGAATCAAATCCCGAAAGATCTCCTTACTCCTTTAATCGGCTATGGCCTCCCTACAATCGGTTAAATCACATTAATAAGAATCATAGGCCATTCGACCATAACCATAGATCCAAAAAATATCATTCGCCCATGCCCACATACCTCTTACTAAACGGTTGAAAAAAGAATCCCGAAAAGAAACTTGTGTTCCCTTGCTATTCAGCCAAAGTAACTCTAATGGAGGAGGAAGGATTTCGCAAAAGGGATGGAGTGGTTTCGCTAATAGAGAAAGAGAAGAAGAGAATTTTTGAAGAATTTAGCAATTGTGTTTATGAAGAATCGACCGTAAACAAGAAGAGAAAAGAAAAGAATTTTTTCTATCAATTTCACCCTCTCTTTAGGTGATAAAACCGAATGTGGACAGCCCAAGGAGTCCTATAATCGCCAACACCCCTTTTGTGATAATTTTGGCTATTAATTATCACCTAAAAATAACATTTATCTTAAGTCTTTATCTCCTAGCCACTCTTCCTACAATTTAAAAGCAATTAAACTACTAACAACTACCCTTCCAAATTAAAATGTGCAAAAATTTAAGCCAATGTTTATCCCATTAAGAGTCCAAAATTAAACCATCACCTCCCCTCTTCACGCCACTTCCAAAAAATAAAAACCCCATCTTTGCTTTTTGGTTCAACTCAGACCTCACCGCCTCATTTCTCTTCCAACGCCCTGTGCCATTTCTCCCAATTGACTTTCATGTCATAGAACCCTATCATTTAATTTTAAAGCCTTCCTACTTAAGCGCATCACCGCTTAAATAAAAATAAAATGCAAAACGTTGCTCTAGCCATTCGAACCTGCGCCCATCTTCACCTCCAACTCCTAAGTGGCGCACCTTACCCACAAAATTCTTTAAAGCCTTCTTACTTGTTCCCCTTTCCTTTAACGCCAAAAAGCCCAAAAATAAAACTCATTCCCCCCTTGTATCTCTCAAGAATCGAACCCAAGACCTGCCTATTCGCCCCCCTAAGCCTTTAAGTGGCGCATGGAAGCCACTTTGCCAATTAATTCTTTGTGTCATGCTTCTCCCTAAATTTTACTTAACCCCTAACTCACCTAGCTCCCTTATTTAAAACACTTAGAAAAAAATTTTTAGTTCTAAGTCAGGCCTAGCTCGGGGTTTTTTCTAGACCGTAAAACATGTCAAATGATCATAACATTTAATTCTTCAAGTACACACATGGGAAAAATAATTAAATTTTAGACAACCCCTAATTCAGGATGTTACAGTTCTACCCCCCTTAAAAAGAATTTCGGCCTCGAAATTACCTGGATCAGAAGAGTTGGGGGTATTGCCACCGCATCACATCCTCGGGTTCCCATGTGGCCTCCTCCGTACCATGGTTTCGCCATAACACCTTTACTAAAGGCACGGGCTTCCTTCGAAGAACTTTGACATCTCGATCCAGGATTTGTACTGGCTCCTCCTCGAAAGACAAGTCCGGATTCACTTCAATTTCCTCAACCGGCACCACGTGTGAGGGATCTGATCGATAGCGACTCAACATCGAAACATGGAAGACATCATGGATCTGGCTCAATTCTGCCGGTAACTCAAGCTGGTAAGCTACCGGTCCCACACGTTTCAGCACTGTGTACGGTCCGATGAATCTAGGGCTTAGCTTGCCCTTCCGGCGAAACCTCAGCACATTCTTCCAATGGGATACCTTCAAGAAAACCTTATCACCCACTGTATATTCAACTTCTTTGTGCTTAAGATCAGCGTAGGATTTCTGCCTGTCTGATGCCTCCTTAAGACGATCCCGAATTACTCTAACCTTATCCTCCGTCTCTGCTACTAACTCTGGTCCCAACATCCGACGTTCTCCTAGTTTCGTCCAACATGTAGGGGTTCGGCATATTCGACCATATAGCACCTCATATGGTGCCATCTGAATACTCGCTTGATAACTGTTGTTATAAGCGAACTCTGCCAAAGGTAGGTACTCCTCCCAACTACCACGGAAATCTAAAACACAGACCTTCAACATGTCTTCCAACACTTGGATCACCCTCTCAGATTGTCCATCGATCATGGATGAAAAGTCGGGTTTGAAATTCAACTTCGTGCCTAACTCCTGATGTAGAGCCTTCCAGAATCTTGACGTAAACCGAGGATCCCGATCCGAGATAATGGACACAGGTACTCCATGCAACCATACTATCTCTGCGATGTACAACTTGGCTAATCTTTGAAGTGAGTAGTCAACCCTTACCGGTATGAAATGGGCCGACTTAGTCAACCGGTCTACTACCACCCAAACTGCATCTTTCTTACTGGGCGTAAGGGGAAACCCACTTACGAAATCCATAGTAATTTCCTCCCACTTCCACTGTGGAATCTTTACCGGCTGTAACAGCCCTAATGGCAATTGATGCTCATCCTTAACTTGCTGGTATGTCAGACATTTGCCCACTAACTCGGTTACTTCCTACTTTAGACCTGGCCACCAAAACTGCTCCCTTAAATCCTGATACATCTTGCTGCTTCCTGGGTGCATAGCGTATGCACTATTATGAGCTTCTTTAAGGATCCGCTGCTTCAAATCATCATCCTTAGGCATGCATACTCTCCCCTGAAAGTACAACACTCTATCACTGGCCAAACTGAAACCTTCGGCCTCACCATTCTATACTTGTAACCCTCGAGTATTCAAAGCTTCATCAGTCATCTGCCTTTCCTTAACCTCATTAATCTAAGATGGCTTCACTTGCAATTCCGCCAAAAGGCTCCCGTCCTCATAGAGACTTAGATGAGCAAACATTGCTCGCAAATCCGCTACCACCTTTCGGCTCAATGCACCAGCTACCACATTGGCCTTCCCTAGATGGTATTCGATTGAGCAATCGTAGTCCTTCAACAACTCAATCCACCTCCGCTGCCTCAGATTTAAATCTTTCTGAGTCAGGAGGTACTTCAGACTTTTGTAATCTGTGTACACTACCAACTTCTCTCCGTACAGGTAGTGCCTCCAGATCTTCAAGGCAAAAACTACTGCCGCCAATTCTAAATCATGTGTCGGGTAGTTAGCTTCGTGAGGCCTCAACTGCCGTGACGCATAAGTGACCACCTTCCCTTCTTGTATCAACACACACCCTAAACCAGTATGTGATGCATCGCAATATACAGTGAACTCCTTTCCTACCTCAGGTTGAATTAAGACTGGTGCTTCTGTTAAGATCCTCTTCAGCTTATCAAAACTCTCTTGCTGCTTCTCAGACCACACAAACGGAACTCCTTTTCTTAATAGCTTAGTCAACGGTGCTACGATTAAGGAGAAATTCTCCACGAATCTCCTATAATATCCTGCAAACCCCAGAAAACTCTGAATTTCTGCAATAGACTTGGGTGGTTTCCATTCTAATACCGCCTCAATCTTACAGGGATCCACCCTAATTCCCTCGGCTGAAACAACATGCCCTAGAAAGGTTACCTCCTTGAGCCAGAACTCACATTTGCTGAATTTGGTGTACAACTGTTTCTCACTTAGAACTTGCAGAACCACATGAAGATGTGCGTCATGCTCCTCTTCCGACTTCGAGTACACCAAAATGTCGTCTATAAAGATCACGACGAACCGATCCAGGTAGGGTTGGAAAACCCATTTCATCATGTCTATAAACGCTGCCAGTGCATTTGTCAAACCAAAAGGCATTACCAGAAACTCGTAGTGCCCATACCGAGTACGGCATGCCGTCTTGTGGACATCAACCTCCTTCACCTTAAGCTGATGGTAACCTGACCTAAGGTCAATCTTAGAAAACACCGATGCCCCTTTGAGTTGATCGAACAGATCGTCAATCCTGGGCAAAGGATACTGGTTCTTTATTGTCAACTTGTTTAGCTACCGATAGTCTATACACATCCTCATTGTCCCATCCTTCTTCTTGACAAATAGCACTGGAGCTCCCCAAGGCGATACACTTGGTCGGATGAACCCTCTATCCAACAATTCCTAAATCTGCGCCTTCAACTTTACTAATTCCTTCGGTACCATCCGATACGGAGCTATAGATACGGACGCGATTCCAGGTAACAGATCTATACCAAATTCAACCTCACAGTCCGGAGGTAGTCCCGGAAGTTCCTCTGGAAACACATCGACATAGTCCCTTACAGTTCGAACATCTCCCATAGCAACATCCTTAGCTTCCAAGGCATAGACATGCACCACATAAACTTCACAACCCTTCCTAACCATCTTTTCTGCCTTCAACGCAGAAACCACATTAGACAGGTAATCTCTCCTTTTACCTATCATCACCACCTCATCACCTTCCACTGTCTTTAATACCATGCGCTTAGCTGCGCAATCCAGGCTAGCCTGATACTTTACTAGCCAATCCATCCCAAGGATTAGGTCAAACTCCCAGAATGGTAGTTCCATTAAATCAGCCAAGAACACGACCCCTTGGAGTTCTAGGGGTACATTCCCATAGAGTTTACTTACTTCTACAGAGTGACCTAAAGGGCTTAATACAGTCATCTTCCTAGAAGTAAGCTCAGAGTCTAGATGCAAAGTTTCCACTACGCTACTAACAATGTACGAGTGGGTTGAGCCAATGTCAATCAAAGTACTATAGGGCACACCAAAGATCAAGAACATACCGGTTATGACGTCCAGTGCGTCGCCCTTCTCTTAACGCCTCGCGGCATAGACTAGACCAGGTTGTCTAGCCTCAGTACCACCGGTACCTCCCCTCGATGCCCCACGACCTCTGCCAGCACCATTACCTCCTCTTCTTGTACCACGACCCCTTGTTGGTTGTTGATTATCCCTTCTATTCGGTGCACGATCCTGACCCTTAGATCTCAGTCTAGCTACCTTTTTTGGGCAGTCTCTAACTCGATGCTCCAAGGACCCACACTCGAAGCATCCCCGATTACCATTCCAACACTCTCCCGTGTGAGACTTGCCACACCGAGCACACCGTGGCGGCCATTGAGTATTAGCAGCAGCAGGCCTAGTAGCTTGATCTGACCCACTAAACCTTGTCCTCTTCTACTGATTACCCAAAAACTTTGAAGGTCTGGAGCTCCTCTTATTCCAATTCTGATCTTTGTTTCGTCTAACTGACTGTCTTACCCCTTCAGCAACCTTCAATTTCTCCACTAAGACAACAAAATCCTACTCCTGTTGTGGAGCTATCATCATCCTCAGCTCATCTCTCAGCCCGTCCTCGAATCTAACACAGCGTTCATGCTCGGTACCCACAATACCACGAGCATACTCAACCGAAGAATTCGGCCTCATACTCCGCCACTGTCTTATTGCCTTGAACCAGGTTCAAGAAAGCCTTCCGATGTGCATCCACGTAGCTAGTTCCAATATACTTCTTTTGATAGGCATCTCTGAAGAATTCCCAGGTGAGATTTTCTGCCACCATTCCATCTCTCACTGTGAGCCACCACTGGTATGACTCATCCCGAAGCAAAGAGATGATACCCTTCAACTTCTCCTCAGCTGTAAAATTTAGATCATCCATGATCCTTTCTGTTGCTTCCAACCAGTACTCCGCCGTACTGGGTGCCACTCCGAAAACTCCCCTAAATACCTCTGCTCTGTCTTGAGTCGTTCAACCACGATTTACGGGCTCCTACACAGCCAAATTTCAAAGAACTCGCTCTAATACCCGTCTGACTTGAGATACTACGTCGTTACCACCTGTCTATCTTGAACTCGGTTTTCACCGATAGATCCGGCATCTCATTACTGCACCCATGACCGCACCTCACTGGCTCGGGCAAGGTCATCCTACCCTTCCACGGCCATGGGGCTTAACGTCCCACGACCTCTCGTACTCCATTTCTAACGATTATGCTTATCTGCTTAAGAATTTTATGCATTAGTACTTGTTTCACTAGATTATCCGCAAGAAATTTTATGATAGGAGTTTTAGGAGTGGTTCTTTCAGATCATACATGCACACAGTCCTTCTATTCATTCATTCAAAGAGACATTGTAGTTTTCATTATAATTGCTTTTCCACTACCCAGGGGTATTTTTGTAATTTGTCCTACAGGGGTATTTTTGTAATTTCCCAAAAATAAAAGTCTTTGGATGATTTTGTCAAAAAGTATCTTGGAACTCTTAAATTTCTGGGGTATTTTGAAAATTTTTGAAATTTGGGGGTATTTCGGTAATTTTTCACAATTCGGGGTGAATTTGTAAAATTTTAAGAAATCAGGGATATTTCAAAAGTTGTAAAACTTTGAGGGCTCCTTTTTGAGAATTGCATTTCCAAGATAGTGATGTTGAAAAATTTTGAAAATCAGGGTCATTCTGGTAATTTTGTTGGTTAGGGGTAATTTTGTAATTTCACCACTAGGGGTATTTTAGTAATTTTTTTCATAAAAAGATTTCCAAAATTTGGTTCTAGTTGATTTCACAAAAAAAGGATGTTCTGAAAATTTTCTATTTGGAAATTTTTCATATGGAGGGTATTTTGGTCATTTTTCAAACTGATGGGTATTTTGGCCTTTTTTTTTTTAAAAAACAAGGTTTTAATTATTTCAAAAACAAAATGGCTAGTCTCTTTCGGGTTTTAGTTATCAAGTTTAGCTTGTGAGTGTGTCGTCTCACCGTGATGAACCGTCACTCACGCACTGTAGGATTCAAGTGAGTAGGAGGTGAGTCACTAGATCGCTTAAATACTGTGCTCCCACCGAATCCAATCCTAGACATGCGATAACGATTGCCACATCCCTTGCTCAAGGACAACTCACGTGGTTGTTTAGGAATTATTAAATCTTATGCATTGTTTGTCGGGGTATGCTAACCTTAGGGTTCAACAATTTCTATTCTAATAGTCTACGTTCCCAATTTACCCTTCTACCCCTCATCAAATATTCACAAAGAAAATAGATAGAATTACTTACCTGGGCGAATAGGTGCCGGAGACTCGGTGCCATGCTGTTCAAGCCACAAACAATTTCCCAAAACATTTCAATAAGACCTGCTAACAAAAACAAAACATTTTGGGCCCTGGGCCCCACAAAGAAGTTTTGAACCTGCTCGATACCAAAAATGTAACACCCCAAACCCAAATTTATGAGTCCCTAATCGGATCCGGTATGTCACGGAGTAAAATATTTTGAAACATTTTGAGTGTTCGGTGAAAACTTGTTAAAATGTGGCTAAGGTTTTAAAACGAGGTTTGATAAAACTCAATCGGATTATTTTTATAAACATGGTTGGGTTGATAAATCCTTTGAAAACGCTTTGATCATGTAACATTTTAAAATCATCAAAGCTATAGTTGACTTGGTTTATTTTTGTTACCCGATGGTAACATCTTTAAAAACCCGTAGAAGTTTATTAAGTTGAAAAAGTTGCTTTTAACCAGTTCACTTAATATTTATAAGATTCCATTTGTAATATAACATGAGTAAAATAAAGCAATAAAATAAACATCCAAACAATAATTAGTGGCCTTATTACAACCCAAAATAAAGAGACATAGAAAATAAATAATATTAACTATGACAAAATAAATTCAAATCCAACGATAAGCATGGCCGCCTCGAGTCCTCTCCGGCTCCATCTCCGCGATCTACTCATCTGCAAAATGGTAAGGGAAGGGGTGAGTCACTAAGACTCAGTGTGTAATCCCCCACCCAAAATGTAACTCATACACAGATTATTAATAAACATGCAAATATGCAAACCCCACTAGCCATCCGTACTCCTTTAACTACCCCGTGTGGTCAAAACCACTGGTGGTCAAAACCACTGGTGACTAGTGTCACTGTAACATCCGGGTTCTAGGGGTTATGCATTTAGTGCGTAACTCAAGTGATGGGAGGCTTATTGTGAGGTTGGATGAGTTTTAAGGGGTTTGGAGAACCCTAGAATGTAGGAGATGGCTTAAGGAATTAGTGAATTTTTAGTGATAAAAAGGAGGAGCTGAGGGAGCTAGGGGTTATAAGTATTTCAAGTGCATTTATGACACAAGAATTACTTTGGTAGAGTGGCAAGGAGGCACCACTTTAGGCTTTGGAAGGTGACGCCTCAGGGAGCTGAAGGGGGGACAAGGTTCGAGCTGCAAAGGCAACAATGTGGACTTTGTTTTTGCGTCAATGGGGGAGAGGAGTTGGGCGGCTTGTGGATGCTGAAAAGATGAGGATAAATACTTGGTATTTTATTTTTTTTTGAAATTTGGCTAGGGAGGTAAGATTAAGGTTGGGCTCTTTCAAACTTTTTGAATGAGTGACAAGGAGGAAAAATAGGAGGAGATTTTGGGATATGGGAGGAGATGAGCTAGTGGTCAATTTAGGGAGCTAGAGGAGGGCATTTTGGCTTGGTGGAGTGTGTTTAGGTGTGTGTCAAATCTAGTAGTATTTATAGGGGTGCTCATCTTTCGCCACCCTTTTCTTCATTTATTCTCTCCTTGCCGAAAATTGGTTCACCCATTTCTTTTGTGCCGAATTATTTTGTTTCTTCCCTTAATCTCCTGCTAAAGGTAAGTCAAAAGAAACTCTCTCTGTTCCTCTTATTCCTTTAAAGCTAAAATCGAGATTGGGCATGACCTTTTGTGCATCAATTTCCTCTCTTCTTTCACACCTTTCTTTTAACTCTGTTTAAGCTAAAATCACCCCTAAAGCTTGCCTTTGTCGAATATTCCAACTCCATCTAGGAGTTATTGCCGAATCATTCAGTCTCTCTTTCTCTCTGCTATGTTTGCAAGTCCTTGAAGCCGAACTTTAATTCTTGTGGTGGCCGATTCTTTGCTAGGACAAAAGGGAGTGGTTATCAAGGTAAGGTTGCGATAACTCTTCTTTGTTTTGGGATTCATGTAGTGGCCGAGTGGCCCTAAGATTTCTCTAAAAAGTGCTAAGGCCGATTGTAGGGGAGGAAGAGCCTAACGTAGGAGACCTTTTCAGGAGACGATAGTCGGCGTTTGCGAATGGGATCTACCGAATTTGGAGACTTGAGGTGGCGACATGTGCTTTTGGCCAAGGGCCATGTAGTCTTATGTTTAAGGGTGAGGCCAATTAATGTGGTATTATTTAGGATTTCGACGTGTTTGTAGGAGCAACCGGGATTCAATCAGTTGAGGAGTTTCGACAACCCATTTTCAATAGGTGACTTCCGGGATTAGTTGTTAAGGGGCAAATCGTTAGAAGCATATAGTAGCCTCCGGGATTCAAGGGTGTTTTGGTAAGAAATATTTGGTAAGATTCGATACTTAGATTTATGACTTGGAGGATTAACTGTTTGCTCTGATTAAGTGTATTGATGAAGGCAAATACCAGTCAAGAAGGGCAAGGGAAAGTCCCCATCCCAAAGTTTAAGAAAAGATCTGTCTCGGCGGTTCGGGATTGGCCATCGGGGTATGGGCCAGCAGCAGGAGAAAGCTATAGGCAGATAGCCGTAGTCTCGCTTAGCGATAGCATTGGGATCGAGAGTTTAGAACTCCAAGTAATCAGGTGCGTAATTAGCGCACTGTTTCTCCTGTTAGTTGTGTACTGATGTATATACTTGTATATGATGTGTGGTAGCCGACAATAAAGGCTAAAGTGGTGGATACCCATGCTTGGGGTAATCGGTTAGCAGGTTAGTAGTTTGTGATATTAAAATTATTTATGGTATATGTGTGATATGGTAACGAGCATGTGATGAATACTCATTTTATATGTTGATTTGACATGATACATTTACATATATGCATGGGGGATTGGATGTGATCAAGGAAAGACGGGGTGTACATATTTATGTACGTGGACTAATGTTAGCCTTGTGCTACATTAGCGCTTGATGAGTAGCTGTGTACGTCATCAAGGGAGGTGTTGGCTAGGTGCCCATCTCGGCGGTTGATAGCTGTGTGCATCACCGTAGACGGATTAATATTGGGATCACCTATGTGATCGGTGGCTCAGCCACGACCTTGAGCAGCGAGCTTGCCAAGGTAAGATATGTGGATCACGACGTGATCAGTGGTGGATTAGCCACGGCCTTGGGCAGGGAGTCTGCTAAGGTTAGTGTAACGGGTGGATTTTAGGTTAAATGGGTTGCATTTTGAATGACTGGTTATGTGTACTGTGTAGATATAGGCCAAGCCCATGCTTGTGGAAACATGTTGTATAATTATGCACTGAGTCTGTGGACTCACCCAATTTTTCTTAACCATCACAGGTGATTCGTGAATTCTGGACCGGGTTGGAGAGGATACAAGGTGGCCCATGCAGAAGAAGATGATTTAATTATTTTATTTATTTTTATGTTAAGTATTTTAGTAAGTAATGGTTGTAATAGGGGGCTTATTTTATTTTTGGTATTATTTTATTATAGCTTGATTAAATTAAATTACTATGTGCAAATGATTTTATTTTTAGCAACTTATTTTATTCAAGTTATTTATATATATACTAAAGGGTAATTCAGATATTTTGTAACAAAGAAAGTTTTACATAAAATTTTTAAATGGACAGGATTTTCAAAAGATGACAAAATTTAATATTTTATCTTAAGTCAAAAGTATTTTCAACCGTTTTTCTGCAGTGACACACCAGATCCGGTCAAGACGCATGGGCAGGGTTTTGGGGTGTTACAGTTTGGTATCAGAGCCTGGTTCAAAACTCGGCTTTGAGGGTTTTGGGCCCAAAAATATTTTTCTGTTGGGCTTTCCAAAGATTTGGGCTTCCATAAATTTTCAGGATGTTCTGGCATGGCACCTGTACCTCCGGCCCGAAGTCCACCAGGTAAGTACTTCTAAACATTGAAGTGATTTGTTTATGTGAAGGTTATGGGCTTATTTGGGCTCGTAGATTAGAATATTAGGGCTTTTGGACCCTAGGACTAGTGTACTCAAACACATGCATAAGATTTAAAGATTATAAAACAAACTTGTGAAGTAAGTCACCGAGTTAGGGTGTGGCAACCCTGGTACGCATGTCTAGGATTGGTATTCAGTAAGAGCTTGGTACTTAAGCAGTCCTAACGACTCACCTCCTCTTTACTCGAATCCTACCTGGTGCGTAGCTACGGTTCACCTTAACCAAGAGGACCTACTCACGGGCTAAACCCGATCATTAAAACTCGAAAAGGACTAGCCGTGCAGTTTATTAAAAAAACCCGAGTTTTTAAAACATTAAATTACCCTTTTTGATTTGTACAAATTATTTTGAAGACATTTATCAAAATATTTTTTATTTACAAAATGACGAAAATACCCCTGGGTTGGGGATAGACAGGAATGCCCATAATAGTGTGTTGAATGTTGTGATTCTCTGAATTAAAGTAGGGAACTTGAACTGGAAACTTTGGGTGATCGAAAGAACTACTTCTGAAAACTTCTTTTCATAAAATTGTTCGCGAATAAAACAGTGGAACAAAGTACTAATGCATAAAACTTTTTAAATAGATTAAATCGCGACGCTAGATATGAGTTCTAGGGGGCGTGGTCGCAGTACTCGTGGGCGTGGTAGAGGCAGGATTGCAGTATTGAAACAAGTTGGGTCTGGCCAAGGGTCAGAAAATGATGTACCGCCATCACCAGCTGTTGAGGTTGAACCTCGAGATCGAGCGGGAGGAGACGACGCAGATCGCGAGCTATCTTTGCGGGTGCTCGAGCAGTGGCGAGGAGCTAATATGGGCATTGGGACTCGAAAGTCGATTCGAAAGACTTAGGTCGAACGAGTGAGGTTTTAGGGAGTGTCTGGGGTAGCTCGAGCGTGGTAGAATCTCGCCGAGGCGGTTGAAAGGATTATGGATGACTTGGATTTAACTGCTGAGGAGAAGCTTAAGGGTGCTATTTCGTTGCTACGGGATGAGGCCTACCAGTGGTGGCTCACTGTTAAGGAAGGTACCCCTACCGATCGAGTGGACTGGGGTTACTTTAAGATCAAGTTTGAGGGGAAGTATATCGGAGCGAGTTATGTGGACGCTCAGAGGAAGGCGTTCCTCAATTTGGTGCAAGGTGGCAAGCCAATAGCGGAGTACGAGGCTGAGTTTCTACGTTTGAGCCGGTATGCTCGGGGCATCGTGGCTACCGATTATGAGAGATGCGTCAAATTTGAAGATGGGCTACGGGACGAGCTGCGGGTTTTGATTGCTCCGCAACGAGAAAGAGATTTTGCCATTTTGGTGGAGAAAGCTCGGATAGCTGAGGAGGTCAAGAGGACCGAGAGGCAGAATAGAGATAGAGAAAGAAGCCGGGATAAGAGGAGTTATGGACCGCTAGAATCGTTTGAGAGCTTTCAGAAAAGACCGAGGGTCGAGACTTCTGCTCGTATTTCTAAGTCAACTACTGGGAATTCGGACCGTCCATGTGCTCGGTGTGGAAGATATCATGTTGGCGAGTGCTGGAATCGGGAACGAGAGTGTTTTAGATGTAAATCTAAGTCCCATCTGATAAAGGATTTTCCTCAGGATCCGAATAGGGCTCGGGTAGTTGGCCAAGGTCATGTGCAATCAGGCAGAGGTGGTCAGCAGGCGACAAGGGGTCGTGGTCCGAACCATGGAGGAAATGGTTCCGGCCGAGGTCGTGGAGCGCCAGGCCGAAGTAATGGTAGCATTAAGGCGAGACAGCCAGGACTGGTATATGCGGCTCGTCGGAGGGAGGATAGTGATGTAACAAATGTGCCAGCGGGTAAGTTTCTTATGTCTGGAATATTCTTTGTTTCTTTGTTGCTATGGTGGCAGTTTGTTCTTATATTGCTAGTAAAGTAGCTAGAACTTTGTGTGTGGACTTGGAAACTGTGCTTAGAAAATATGTTAGTTCTTTAAGATCAGAGTGCACAGCAAGAGCGTAGTATGGTGAATTAGGATATACGACCGTTAGTCAGCCAAGTAATTTCGAGGATGAAATTATTTTTAAGGAGGGTAGAATTGTAACATCCTGGTTCTAGGGGTTATGCATTTTGTGCGTAACTCAAGTGATGGGAGGCTTATTGTGAGGTTGGATGAGTTTTAAGGGGGTTTGGAAAACCCTAAAATGTAGGAGATGGCTTAAGGAATTAGTGAATTTTTAGTGATAAAAAGGGGGAGCTGAGGGAGCTAGGGGTTATAAGTATTTCAAGTGGGTTTATGACACAAGAATTGCTTTGGTAGAGTGGCAAGGAGGCGCCACTTTAGGCTTTGGAAGGTGACGCCTCAGGGAGCTAAAGGGGGGACAAGGTTCGAGCTGCAAAGGCAGCAATGTGGCCTTTGTTTTTGCGTTAAGGGGGGAGAGGAGTTGGGTGGCTTATGGATGCTGAAAAGATGAGGATAAAGACTTGGTCTTTTATTTTTTTTAAAATTCGACTAGGGAGGTAAGATTAAGGTTGGACTCTTTCAAACTTTTTGAATGAGTGTCAAGGAGGAAAAATAGGAGGAGATTTTGGGATATGGGAGGAGATGAGCTAGTGGCTGAATTTAGGGAGCTAGAGGAAGGCATTTTCAGCTTGGAGGAGTGTGTTTAGGTGTGTGCCGAAATCTAGTAGTATTTATAGGGGGTGCTCATCTTTTGGCCACACTTTTCTTCATTTATTCTCTCCTTGCTAAAAATTGGTTCACCCATTTCTTTTGTGCCGAATTATTTTGTTTTTTCCCTTAATCTCCTGCTGAAGGTAAGTCAAAAGAAACTCTCTCTGTTCCTCTTATTCCTTTAAAGCTAAAACTGAGATTGGGCGTGACCTTTTGTGCATCAATTTCCTCTCTTCTTTCACACCTTTCTTTTAACTCTGTTTAGTTTAAATCACCCTAAAGCTTGCCTTTGCCGAATATTACATCTAGGAGTCATTGTTAAATCATTCATCTCTTTTCTCTCTACTATGTTTGCAAGTCCTTGAAGTTTAACTTTAATTCTTGTGGTGGCGATTCTTTATTAGGACAAAAGGGAGTGGTTATCAAGGTAAGGTTGCGATAACTCTTCTTTGTTTTGGGATTCATGTCGTGGCCGAGTGGCCTAAGATTTCTCTAAAAGTGCTAAGGCCAATTGTAGGGGAGGCGAGCCTAACGCAGAGACCTTTTCAGAGACGATAGTCGGCATTTGCGTAGGATCTACCGAATTTGGAGACTTGAGGTGGCGACATGTGCTTTTTGGCCAAGGGCCATATAGTCCTATGTTTAAGGGTGAGGCCGAATTAATGTGGTATTATTTAGGATTTCGACGGGTTTGTAGGAGCAACCGGATTCGATCGATTGAGAAGTTTCACAACCCATTTTCAATAGGTGACTTACGGGATTAGTTGTTAAGGGGCAAATCGTCAGAAGCATATAGTAGCCTCTGGGATTCAAGGGTGTTTTGGTAAGAAATATTTGGTAAGATTCGATACCTAGATTTATGACTTAGAGGATTAACCGTTTGATCGATTAAGTGTATTGATGGAGGCAAATACCGGTCAAGAAGGGCAAGGAAAGTCCTATCCCAAGTTTAAGAAAAGATCTGTCTCGTGATTCGGGATTGGCCACCGGGGTGTGGGCCAGCAGCAGGAGAAAGCTATAGGCAGACAGCCGTAGTCTCGCTTAGCGAGCTTGCCAAGGTAAGATATGTGGATCACGACGTGATCAGTGGTGGATTAGCCACGGCCTTGGGCAGGGAGTCTGCTAAGGTTGGTGTAACGGGTGGATTTTAGGTTGGGCTGGGTTGCATTTTGAGTGACTGGTTATGTGTACTGTGTAGATATGGGCCAAGCCCATGCTTGTGGAAACATGTGGTATAATTATGCACTGAGTCTGTGGACTCACCCAATTTTTCTTAACCATTGCAGGTGATTCGTGAATTCTGGACCGGGTTGGAGAGGATACAAGGTGGCCCATGCAGAAGAAGATGATTTAATTATTTTATTTATTTTTATGTTAAGTATTTTAGTAAGTAATGGTTGTAATAAGGGGCTTATTTTATTTTTGATATTATTTTATTATGGCTTGATTAAATTAAATTACTATGTGCAAATGATTTTATTTTTAGCAACTTATTTTATTCAAGTTATTTATATATATACTAAAGGGTAATTCGGATATTTTATAACAAAAAGTTTTACATAAAATTTTTAAATGGACAGATTTTCAAAAGATGACAAAATTTAATGTTTTATCTTAAGTCAAAAATATTTTCAACTGCTTTTTCATGAGTGACACACCAGATCCGGTCAAGACGCATGGGCTGGGTTTGGGGGTGTTACAGTCACAAATTTAATGATGGGGCCAACCCATCGTGTGGTCAAAACCACTGATGACCATAGGTCACAAATATCATAATGTGGTCAAAACCACTGGTGGTACCAAACCATTGGGACTTAGTCACAATTATCATCGGTGTGGTCAAAACCACTGGTGACCGAAGTCACAATAAATCTGATGGAGCCAACCCATCTTGTGGTCAAAACCACTGGTGACAGTCCATAAGATCATCCCCCTCCTCTCATCAATCCCACCATCATCATGCTTATATCACAAATATCATATATCATGCATTTAACAGCATATGATGGCATACATATACATCATAGATCATGAGATAGGGGACTTACCCGAAATCCATGCTTAATCCCACAAGCATATATCATAGATCATTACCAGAATTATTAACAAGGCAACAATATAGCAAAGTTTACTAATAAAGTGTGTAAAGAGTTTACACACCTGTTACTAACGCGTATCCTAGATCTCGAAGATTCGATCTACGATGCTAGATCTCTTGACCTATAATCGACCAACAACATGGTTAGGGATTTAGGCCTATTCGCCAAACCAAAATCCCAAGGACCACTTGTACCAAAAATATGGCCTTTGGCGAATGTGCTTACCCACTTACCAAACTCACCAAATCTCGAATTTGTCACTTGAGTCTTGAGAACCCTACCAAAACGCACGTTAAAATTGGCTTGCACACTTATACATAATCTAGGCCTATGGCCGAATATTACTTACCTCCTTACCTTGGGGAATCAAATCCCGAAAGATCTCCTTACTTCTTTAATCGGCTATGGCCTCCCTACAATCGGTTTAATCACACTAATAAGAATCATAGGCCATTCGGCCATAGCCATAGATCCAAAAAATATCATTCGGCCATGCCCACATACCTCTTACTAAACGGTTGAAAAAGAATCCCGAAAAGAAACTTGTGTTCCCTTGCTATTCGGCCAAAGTAACTCTAATGGAGGAGGAAGGATTTCGACAAAAAGGGATGGAGTGGTTTCGGCTAATAGAGAAAGAGAAGAAGAGAATTTTTTTGAAGAATTTAGCAATTGTGTTTATGAAGAATCGGCCAGCAACAAGAAGAGAAAAGAAAAGAATTTATTTTCATCAATTTCAGCCCCTCTCTTTAGGTGATAAAACCGAATGTGGACAGCCCCCAAGGAGTCCTATAATCGGCCAACACCCCCCCTTTTGTGATAATTTTGGCTATTAATTATCACCTGAAAAATAACATTTATCTTAAGTCTTTATCTCCTAGCCCCTCTTCCTACAATTTAAAAGCAATTAAACTACTAACAACTACCCCTTCCAGCCAAAAATGTGCAAAAATTTAAGCCTATGTTTATCCCATTAAAAGTCCAAAATTAAGCCATCACCTCCCCCTCTTCACGCCAGCTTCCAAAAAAAATAAAAACCCCATCTTTGCTTCTTTGGTTCAACTCAGACCTCACCGCCACACCCTCTCTTCCAACGCCCAGTGCCATTTCTCCCAATTGACTTTCATGTCATAGAACCCTATCATTTAATTTTAAAACCTTCCTACTTAAGCCCATCACCACATATATAAAAATAAAAGCAAAAAGCCGCTCCACCATTCGAACTCGCCCCATCTTCACCTCCAACTCCTAAGTGGCGACGGTAGCCACTTAGCCAACCCAACTTTCATGTTTAAACCTTACCCACAAAATTCTTTAAAGCCTTCTTACTTGGCCCCTTTCCTTTAACGCCAAAAGCCCAAAATAAAACTCATTCCCCCCTTGTATCTCCCAAGAATCGAACCCAAGACCTGCCCATTCGCCCCCTAAGCCTTTAAGTGGTGCATAGAAACCACTTTGCCAATTAATTCTTTGTGTCATGCTTCTCCCTAAATTTTACTTAACCCCTAACTCACCTAGCTCCCTTATTTAAAACACTTAGAAAGAAATTTTTAGTTCTAAGTCAGGCCTAGCTCGGGGTTATTTCTAGACCCTAAAACATGTCAAATGATCATAGCATTTAATTCTTCAAGTACACACATGGGAAAAATAATTAAATCTTAGACAACCTCTAATTTAGGATGTTACAACAACCATAATGACCTCATAAATATTAAATAATTAATATTTACATACAGACACATTGGAGTTGTGGTCCCAAAATCACTATTTTTGACACTACTGGAAAATAGGTTGTTACAGTCTTCATCGAGGTTGTTACGTGATAGGATATGATTAAACAAAGCTCCAATTCTTAGAATCCAATTGTCCTTCCTACACTTTATGGTATTACCATTACCTGCTGACCAGATGATATTCTCATAGAGGAGGGGCTAAATCTTTGAAAGATCTCTCCAAAGAAAAGAACAATTACCTAATTTAATATCAGCAAGTTGGCCTTCCCCCACCCTATACTTCGACCTGAGAAATCAGACCCATAAGGCATAGTATTAATCAATATGTTATACTCCAATTCTAACATGAAAAAAGTGTTTTGATCCTTCAACTTCAAAACCCCAACCCTCTAGATGTCTTGGTTTGACAAATGGACAACCAATTAATAGGGGCCATCTTACTCTTGCTCCCAGAATTCCCTTAGATGAACTATCTAACAGTGCATTCAATCTTTTCGTATATACCTTGTAGGATCCTCATAGTCTACATAAAATAGTTGGGTATTGCGAGAAGAACCGATTGAGATAAAGTAACTCTACCAGCAAAAGACAACTTCCTTACATCCCACTACTAAAGTCTAGCTTTAACCTTTTCTATCACAAATCTCAAAGAGTTATTGGTGATCCTTTTGTGAAAGAGTGAAACTCCTAAATAAGGTCCCATATTATGGACCTTCTGAAGCCGAGAGTCTCGTATAAAAGCTTGTCATAATCTTCATCAACTCTTTTTTGAAAAATAGATTGTGTCTTGTTCATGTTAATCCTGTGTCTAGAGAAACCAGAGAAATTATCTAGAATCTCATTGATTAAAAACATCTGTTCCATGTCGATTTTGCCAAAAATCACCAAGTCATCTACAAAAAAACAAATGTTAGAGTACAGATCCTATCCTAGATAAATGAATGGGTTTCCACTTACTTGTATTGATGGAGGTATGAATGTACTAACCAAGCCATTCCATGCAAAGGACAAAAAGATAAGGTGATAAAGGGAAACTTTATTTGATGCCCCTAGCCAGATTAAATTTCTGAGTCGAGACTCTATTTCACATGATCTGCATAGATGTATTTGTAATAGTTGACAGAATAACTTTCTTAAGGATTTCAGGAATACCTATTGCTCGAATTGATGCCTCAATAAAATCCCAACGTACTCTATCGTAAGCCTTCTCCAAGTCAATCTTGATTGTCATCCACCTCTTATTCTTATGTTTACTCCTCATGGAATGTATTACTTCCTAAGCCAGAATGATGTTATCCATCATATTTCTCCCAGTGATGAAATTGGCCTGCTCTTGTCCAATAATTTTAGGAAAAGTCACTTTGAAACAATTAGAAATAACTTTTATGACAAGTTTATAAAGAACCAAACAAAGACCGATAAGGAGAAAATATGTAAAACTTTCAACATTTGGAATCTCATGGATTAGAACGATCACTGTGTTATTGAGTTCCTAGTTTATACATTGACTAGCAAAGACTTTTTGGACCCAATCACATATGACTCCCCCAATTTGATCCAACTAACTTTGGAAAAATAGGGCGTGAAAACCGTCAACTCCTAGAGCAGCTTTCAAAGGCACTATATCAAAAAAGGCATCCTTAATTCTTCCATCAAAACCTCTCTTTTAGAAACAAAATATCTCTTTAATCGAGATTAGGAATGGAACTAGTAGGGAGCTTTAGCAACTTAACATGTTGACCACCAAACAAACTTTGGAAAAAGTTAGAGCCTTAGATCGAAGTTTCTCTTCATCATAAATCCATTCACCTCTCTCAATTTTTAGGGCAAAAATCTAGTTATGTTTCCTCCTTTGAATCGTGTAAGAATGGAAAAAAATTATATTTTAGTCCCCAAACTACAAACAATCACATCGAGCTTTCTGTTTCCAAAGTAGCTCCTTATGGTGTAAAATCTTTTCTGAATCTTCCCTAATCTTTAATTTAAACTAGCTTAAGGCGTTGGAACCTGATTTTATCCATTTCCTTTTGAGTCTCTGCAAGTTTCTTTATTAATTGCCTCTTATGAGGGCCAATATTACCATAAACAGATTTAATCCACTCATTTATATTCAAGGTAAACTATTGGATAGCCTATACAACATTACCCTTGAAGACCTAATTTTCTTTAACAAAATTCAAAAAGTTAGGATGTTCCACCCAACCAGCCAGGAATCCGAAGGGTCATCCCTTAGGTATGTTAACTTTTGATTTGAGATAAATAAGAAACAGTCTATGGTCAGATTTAAGCCTTGAAAGGTGGGTGACTGAGCAACTAGAGAAAGTTGTAATATCCCGGGATAGGGGCTATTTTGTTATGGCTTTGTTTGCATGTGTTTGGCCTACTATGTTGTTGTTTTGATGTTTTGGGGCTTAGTTGTAAGCTTGGTGTAAGCCTGAGTGGTAGGAAAAATTTTAGTTTTTAAGCTTTATGTGAGAGGAGCTGAGGAAGCTTGGGTTTAAAGGTTTTATTTGGTAAATGTTAGCACAAGAAAGAAGCTGGTGGAGTGGCAGGATAGGTGCCACTTGAGGCTTGTGTGTGTGACGCCATTTGCAGGGGGAGGTCCTGTGTTCAAGCTGCAGAGTGCTCTCATTTTGCTTCCATTTTGACGGCATAGAGGGGAGAAGTTGTATGCAGTTCAAACTCTACCTTAGACCAAGTCAAATGCTCAAATGGTGGGTGGAGAGTGAATTTAGGAGGGAGACTTGTTCAAAGTAATTTGAATGGGTGGTTGTGAGTGTTTGGGGAGTGGTGGCCAAATATTGGAGAGCTTTTTGGGGGTGAGTGGTCGATTTTGGTGTAGTGGGAGTGTGCCGAAATGCACTTTGCATTTTGGTACATTTTCAGTCAAGTTTAGTAAGCCAAAGTTTTTTCTCTTTTTGTCAATAGCCTAAGTCGAATTTCAAGAGAAACTCTTCCATTTTTGCTTCTTGAAATCGAAACCCTAAGCAACTCTACTTGCTGAATTTTGCACTTGTGTTTTTCTACATTTTGTGTGTTTGTAGCCGAATGCTCTTCCATATTTTCTTCTTATTTTCATTTTGTGTAAACTGAAACTAGTATCCCCCTTCTTCTCATACGTTCATTTCCTTTCTCTTGAAGCACTTGTGCCGAATTCACATTGCCTTCTTAGCCAAATTCTTCACTTAATTCTCTCCATTTCACTTGAGCCGAACCTTTCTTCAACCTTTGCCGATTTCTCTTCTCCTTTTTGAACTGCATTTCTTTTGTTTTGTACCTTCAAAGACTCTAGCCGAATCTCTCCCTGGTGTTGTCGAAACTCTATTTCCATTTCACACCTTCTTTCTTTCTCTTTTTCACTCAAAACCGAAAATAAGTGTGTTAAACTCCTTGGCCGAATCCTCTTTTCTTTCTTGTTTAAAGTGTTGGCTGAATCTCTCCTCTCACCTAATAGTTTCTTCATTACCAAATATTAGAGGAGTGTTGACCTTGTTGGGCTCTTGTTTCAATCGGTTTAGAAGAAGGTAAGTGCTTGGCCGAATGGCCATATCTCCCCTCTCTTGTGCTTTATCGTTTTGGGGGTTGGTTAAGTGCCGATTTTGGTTTTTTGTAAAGGGGTTAACCTTTTGTTTTGGTAACCAATTTTTTTATAGAGCCTTTGGATTTTGGTGGCGACCAAGTGAAGCAGTCATCGTTGGTTGATCGTTTGGTAAGTGGTGGTAAGAGTTGATGTTATTAGTCTATCTTTCTAGTTTCGTTAAGTCAAAGTTTCAAAGGATTAATCTTTCTTCTTAATAGGGTGTGCCGTTTGCTTAAGGAAGAACCATTGTTGGTTTGGGTTCTGGTAGGAAACCAAACCTTTTGCAAGGTAAAGGTTTAATGTTAACCCTTTGGTTTATCTATTACGCCGAATGGTATAAGTGCTAATCTCGTGTTTGGTCGATTTTAGGAGCAAGGTAATCGAGGGATTTAAACCGATTCTTTGGGATTAAGCTTGTGTTTTTACAGGTGTGTAAGCTAACACACTTTTTACTTAGTAATATGTTTAATAAACCTGATTGCCTATTAAAGCTTAACGGTATGATAGAATGATATGATACCCTACGGGGTATGTGCACGGATCCGTAAGTCCGCTTCCATTACAAGTTCTATTAATGATATATGCTATTATGATTGCTGATGTATGTGATATGAGATGCAATATTAAAACATGTTAGCATGATTGTATGACTTCACACGATTTGCATTAGTATGAGATGTTAATGGGTGATATGAGAGGAGGGGAATATGATATCCGTGTCTTTGGGACACGGAGGTTTAGCACCTCCGGTGGTTTGGTACCACGATTGATTATTGTGACTTTGGGTCGTGAGAGGTTTGGCACCTCCGCGTCTCGTCCCAATGGCTTAGCACCACGATGGGTTGGCCCCACGGTTGATTTTACGGATTGACGCTAGTGATTTGGTATCACACGATGGGTTGGCCCCATCATTTGATTCGTGATCGCGGTCACCGGTGATTTAGTATCACACTTGTGTCTTTGGGACACGGAGGTTTGGCACCTCATAGCGACTCGTCCTCGTGGTTTAACACCACCATGGGTTGGCCCCACTTTTGAGATACGGGATCGCCGCCATGATTCGGTATCACACGTGGGTTGGCCCCACAGATGGATTATTCGTGACTTTGGGTCACCAAAGGTTTGGCACCACATTGATGGATATCGTGACTTTGGGTCACCAGTGGTTTGGCACCACCAAAGGTTTGGTACCACACGGGTAGAAAAGGTGTTACGGATGGTTAGGATCGGTGCATTAATTGTATTGCTTTGTTATGATGTGTGTTAGTATGTTGCATATACCGGGAGGGGGATTTATGCACTGAGTCTTGCGACTCACCTTCTCCCTTATCATTTCAGGTGACACTTAGATCGCGAACATGGAGCCGGGTGGACTCGAGGTGACCATGCCAAAAATAAATTTGGTCTCGCACTGATTTTCAAACTTTGTACTTTACATTATTTAATTTCATTTGATTTTGTTGGGATTGTAAAAGGCCTTTTTAAAATTTTACTTTGGTTATCTTTATGCTTAAATTTAATTTCAAATATGCCTTAACAAATTATTGGGTTAATATTGTATAAAACTTGGAAAGAATAGATTTTCAAAACCACGAAGTGACATGTTTTAAAACTTTACCATCGGGTATCACGCTGTAATTTAAAATGAATGCAACTCAAATGTTTTCCAAACTTGAGACTTTTCCACACTAAGTACAAGATGATTTTAATCAACTAAAAGGGATTACTCGGATTTCAAAATGATGTAAACTTGATTTACTTGTGGGTTCAGATAAGTTTTCAAAATTCTCGGGTTTTCAAAAGCGCCATTGGTTTTAAAGCAATCATGCTCAAGTTTTCTACAAGAACAAAACATACAAAAGAGTTTTCCCCAGACTTTTAACCGGAAACCTAAACCTCTCAAATACATTTTCCTGTAACATACAGTTTCATTGTGGTGTATTGACCAGGTTTGGGGTGTTACAATTGTGGTATCAGAGCTATGTTCAAAGGCTCGGCTGTGGGCCGGAGGCCCAAAATATTTTAAATTCTGGTTTTAAGTGTCTTTGGTTTTAAAGGATATGGTTTGAAAGGCATGGCACCGAGACTCCAGCACCAATCCGCCCAGGTAAGTACCCCTTATTATTGCTTGAGATTTTGATGTGATGTGACCGAATGACTAGCAGTAGTAAACTACTCTAGAAACTGAAAATCAATAGGACTCTTTGGACTTGCGAAAATAAAACTTCTTTAAGAAGCAATATTCAAAAGACTTTGCTTTTAAACAGTGGAATAATTACTGATGCATAAAATTCTTTAAATTAGACAAGTAGAGATTTTAGTCATGAGCGCTAGAGGTGGACGTGGTCGTGGACGTGGTCGAGGTAGGATGACAGTTTCTGAACCCGTAGGATCTGGTCAGGGGTCAGAGAATGAGATACTGCATCGCCACCGCTTGGAGGTGGTGAGTTTGAGAATAGACTGGGACTACGCGGTGTCACGAGCGATCTCATGAGTTCTGGAAAGGGTAGTGGGAGTAGGTGGAGGCGCAGGAGCTCAGAAATCTGTGCCTGAGTGACTTCGAGCAAACGGGGCTGAGGTGTTTCAAGGTGTTTCTGGTGTTGCTCCCAGTACGGCTGAGATTGGCTAGAGGCGACAGAGCGGGTTATGGATGATTTGAACTTGACTGCTGAGGAGAAGCTGAAGGGCATAGTATCGCTTTTTTGAGATGAGTCATACCAGTGGTGGCTCACGGTTTGAGACAGTGCTGTAGCAGAAGACCTTACTTGGGATTATTTCAAGGCTGCATATCAGAAAAAGTACATTGGAGCTAGCTACATTAATGATCAACGAAAGGCATTTCTGAGGTTGGTACAGGGGAGTAAGTCCGTAGGTTTGAGTACGAGGCAGAGTTTTTGAGGCTGAGTCGGTATGCTAGGAACATGGTGGCTACTGAACACGAGAGGTGTGTTCGATTCGAGGATGGTCTGAGAGATGAATTAAGGTTGCTGATTGCTCCACAAAGCAGGAGCATGAGTTCTTGTCTGGTTGAGAAGGCTAAGGTAGCCAAGGGGTTAAAGAGTCCGTGAGGCGTAACTTGGATAGGAATAGGCAAAAGCGGAGTTTTGGATCTTACGGTCGTCGGGTAATCCTCAGAAAAGGGCTAGATAGAGTGGGCCAAATCAGTCTGGTAGGTTTGTTGCTGCTAATCAAGGACCGCCACAGTGTAACTGTTGTGGGAAATCTCATTGGGAGGATGCTGGACCGGTGGAAAAGGGTGCTTTGAGTGTGGCTCTCTGGATCATCGTGTGAGGGACCGTCAAAGTAAGTTGGCTAGATTCGGTTAGAGTCGTCGGCGCACTCTCGATTCAGAATAATAGACCACCACCGCAGAGGGGCCGTGGTAATGGCAGAGGAGGTAATGGTTCTGGTCGGGGCCGTGGAGCATCGGGCAGAGGTGCAGGTAGTTTGGAGGCCAGACAGCCTGGGCTAGTGTATGCAGCGAGGCGCCGAGAGGAGGGCGACGCACCAGACGTCATAACCGGTACGTTCTTAATCTTTGGTTCTCCATTTACTACTTTGATTGATGTGGGTTCAACGCATTCATATGTTGCGAGTAGCATAGTGAAGACCATGGATTTAGACTCTGAGATATCTTCTAGGCAGATGATTGTAATTAGCCCTCTAGGTCACTCTATAGTTGTAGATAAGCTGTATAGAGATGTACCTCTGGAACTCCAAGGGGTAGTGTTTGTGGCTGATCTGATGGAACTGCCGTTTGGGGAGTTCGATCTGATTCTTGGGATGGACTGGTTGGTTAAGTACCAGGCGAAGTTGGATTGCACAGCTAAGCGTATGGTTCTAAAGACGTCGGAGGGTGATGAAGGGGTCATGATAGGTAATAGGAGGGACTACCTATCCAATGTGGTATCTGCTCTGAAGGCTTGGAAGATGGTCAGAAAGGGCTATGAAGCATATGTGGTTCATGTGTATGCCTTGGAGGCTAAAGAGTCTGCTGTAGAGAAGGTTCAGACAGTTAGAGAATTTGCTGATGTGTTTCCTGAGGAGCTTCCAAGGTTGCCACCGGATCGTGAGGTAGAGTTCGGGATAGATTTGTTACCCGGAATAGCGCCAGTGTCTATTGCTCCGTATAGGATGGAACCAAAAGAGTTAGTAGAGCTTAAGACTCAGATCCAGGAGTTGTTGGACCGGGGTTTTATCAGGCTAAGTGTTTCACCTTGGGGAGCGCCGGTACTCTTTGTTAAGAAGAAAGACGGTACTATGCAGATGTGTATAGACTACCGCCAATTGAATAAGCTGACGATCAAAAATAGGTATCCGCTGCCACAGATAGATGACTTGTTTGATCAGCTAAAGGGTGCATCGGTATTCTCAAAGATCGATTTAAGGTGCAGGTATCACCGATTAAAGGTGAAGGAGGCGGATATCGCAAGGCGGTGTTTACGTACTCGGTATGGGCACTATGAGTTCTTAGTAATGCCGTTTGGGTTGACTAACGCCGGCAAAGATTCATGGATATGATGAATAGGGTGTTCAATGATTTGGATCGATTTGTCATGGTTTTTATTGACGACATCTTGGTGTATTCAAGGACCGAGGAGGAGCATGATGCTTGTCTGCGGTGGTATTGTAGATTCGAGGAGAAAGCGACTTTATGTAAAGTTTAGTAAATGCGAGTTACGGCTTAGAGGTGACCTTCTTGGGTCATGTAGTGTCGGTGAGGGATTAGAGTGGATCCTTGAAAGATTGAGGCGGTTTTGGATTGGAAGCCGCCTAAGTCGATGGTCGAGATTCGAGTTTTCTGGCTTGGCGAGATACTATCGAAGGTTTGTAGAGGTTTTTCGTTGATCGCGATCTTAGCGACCAAATTGTTAAGAAAAGGGTTTTGTTCATTTGGGTGAGAAGCGGCGGAGAGTTTCGACAAGTTGAAGAAGATTTTAAGCTGAAGCTCGGTTCTAATTCAACTTTGAGGTAGGAAAGAATTCACGATATATTGCGATGCATCACATACGGGTTTGGGTTGTGTGCTAATGCGGAAGGAAGGTTGTGGCTTACGATCTCGGCAATGAGGCCACATGAGGTCAATTATCGGCCGACGATCCGGAGTTAGCGGTATAGTCTTCGCTTGGAAGATTTGTAGGCATTACTTATGCGGAGAAAGATTGATAGTCTACACGATCACAAGAGTCTGAAGTATCTTTTGACTCAGAAAGATTTGAATCTGAGGCAACGCAGATGGATTGAGTTGCTAAAAGACTACGACTGTTCGATTGAGTATCATCCGGGCAAGGCTAATGTGGTGGCAGACGCATTGAGCCATATGGTTGTTGTAGACTTAAGAGCGATGTTTGCCCATTTGAGTTTGTATGACGACGGAAGTATTCTGGAAGAGATGCAGGTTAAGCCTACTTGGGTTGAGCAGATCAAGGAAAAATAGTTAATGGATGAGGTTTTGAGTGTGCACAGGTCACAAGTGCAGAATGGTGGGTTGGAAGGTTACAGTTTGTCTAGTGATGGAGTGCTGTGATTTCAGGGGAGATCTTGTATGCCGAGGGATATTGAGTTAAGATAGATGATTCTTCAGGACGCACATAGCAGCCCATATGCTATGCATCCTGGAGGTAGCAAGATGTATAAGGATCTCAGAGAGCAGTTTTGGTGGCTAGGTCTAAAGAGAGAGGTGACAGAGTTTGTAGGAAAGTGTCTGACATGTCAGCAGGTCAAGGCTGAGCATCAGTTGCCGTCAGAGTTGCTTCAGCCAGTGAAGATTCCTCAGTGGAAGTGGGAAAGGATAACTATGGATTTCGTCAGTGGATTACCGCTTACGCCAAGCAAGAAAGATTTAGTTTGGGTAATTGTGGATCGTCTGACTAAATCAGCTCACTTTATCCCGGTGAGGGTTGACTACTCACTTCAGAGGTTGGCGAAGTTGTATGTGTCAGAGATAGTGAGGCTGCATGGTGTGCCAGTATCGATCATCTCGGATAGGGATCCCAGATTTACGTCAAGGTTACGAAAGCGTTGCATCGAGGCTCTGGAGTGCAGCGTTTGGATTTCAAAGACGGCTTTTCACCCGCAATCGAAGGCGATCGGAAAGGGTTATCTGATCTTAGAGGATATGTTACGAGGTTGTGTCTGGACTTCAGAGGTAGTTGGGAGGAGTTTCTGCCATTAGCTGAGTTCGCCTACAACAATAGTTACCAAGCAAGCATCAAGATGGCACCATATGAGGCGTTGTATGGTAGGAAGTGTCACTCACCTACGTGTTGGACGGAGTTGGGTGAACGTTAGTTGTTGGGACCTGAGTTGGTTGTAGAGATCGAAGACAATGTTAAGTTGATTCAGGCTCGATTGAATGAAGCTTTGGACCGGCAGAAGTCTTATGCCAATCTTAAGCGGAGAGATATAGAGTTTGCTGTGGGGGATCAAGTTTTTCTGAAGGTCTCGCCATGGAAGAAAGTGTTGAGGTTCGAAAGGAAAGGCAAGTTAAGTCCGAGGTTTATTGGGCCGTATAAGGTACTGAGACGAGTGGGACTAGTAGTGTATCAGCTTGATTTGCCAGCAGAGTTGAGTCAAATTCACGACGTATTCCACGTTTTGATGCTTAGGCGATATCGTTCAGATCCATCGCATATGGTAGCAGTGGAAGAGATCGAAGTAAATCCAAATTTGACCATGGAGGAAGAACACATGCGATTCTAGATCGAGATGTGAAGGTTACTCGTAGGAAGTCTGTGCCTTTGGTAAAGGTACTATGGCGGAATCATGGCGTGGAAGAAGCTACATGGGAGCCCGAGGATATGATGAGACAACAATACCCGCAACTCTTCTGATCAGGTAATTTTGAGGCCGAAATTATTTTAAGGGGGTAGAACTGTAATATCCGGGATAGGGGCTATTTTGTTATGGATTTGTTTGCATGTGTTTGGCTGCTATGTTGTTGTTTTGATGTTTTGAGGCTTAGTTGTAAGCTTGGTGTAAGCTTTGAGTGGTAGGAAAAATTTTAGTTTTAAGCTTTATGTGAGAGGAGCCGAGGAAGTGGGGTTTAAAGGTTTTATTTGGTAAATGTTAGCACAAGAAAGGAGCTGGTGGAGTGGCGGGATAGGCGCCACTTGAGGCTTGTGTGTGTGGCGCCATTTTCGGGGAGGTCCTGTGTTCAAGCTGCAGAGTGCTCTCATTTTGCTTCCATTTTGACGGCATGGAGAGGAGAAGTTGTAGGCAGTTCAAACTCTGCCTTAGACCAAGTCAAATGCTCAAATGGTGGGTGGAGAGTGAATTTAAGAGGGAGACTTGTTCAAAGTAATTTGAATGGGTGGTTGTGAGTGTTTGGGGAGTGGTGGCCAAATATTGGAGAGCTTTTTGGGGGTGAGTGGCCGGTTTTGGTGTAGTGGGAGTGTGTCGAAATGCACTTTGCATTTTGGTACATTTTCGATCAAGTTTAGTAAGCCAAAGTTTTTTCTCTTTTTGTCAATAGCCTAAGCCAAATTTCGAGAGAAACTCTTCCATTTTTGCTTCTTGAAACCGAAACCCCAAGCAACTCTACTTGCCAAATTTTGCACTTGTGTTTTTCTACATTTTGTGTGTTTGTAGCCGAATGCTTTTCCATATTTTCTTCTTATTTTCATTTTGTGCAAACTGAAACTAGTATCCCCCTTCTTCTCATACGTTCATTTCCTTTCTCTTGAAGCACTTGTGCCGAATTCATATTGCCTTCTTAGCCGAATTCTTCACTTAATTCTCTCCATTTCACTTGAGCCGAACCTTTCTTCAACCTTTGCCAATTTCTCTTCTCCTTTTTGAACTGCATTTCTTTTGCTTTGTACCTTCAAAGACTCTAGCCGAATCTCTCCCTGGTGTTGCCAAACTCTATTTCCATTTCACACCTTCTTTCTTTCTCTTTTTCACTCAAAACCAAACATAAGTGTGTTAAACTCCTTGGCCGAATCCTCTTTTCTTTCTTGTTTAAAGTGTTGGCCGAATCTCTCCTCTCTCCTAATAGTTTCTTCATTACCGAATATTATAGGAGTGTTGACCTTGTTGGGCTCTTGTTTCAATCGGTTTAGAAGAAGGTAAGTGCTTGGCCGAATGGCCATATCTCCCCTCTCTTGTGCTTTATCGTTTTTGGGGTTGGTTAAGTGCTGATTTTGGTTTGTTGTAAAAGGGTTAACCTTTTGTTTTGGTAACCAATTTCTTTAGAGAGCCTTTGGATTTTGGTGGCGACCAAGTGAAGCAGTCATCATTGGTTGATCGTTTGGTAAGTGGTGGTAAGAGTTGATGTTATTAGTCTATCCTTCTAGTTTCATTAAGTCAAAGTTTCAAAGGATTAATCTTTCTTCTTAATAGGGCGTGCCATTTGCTTAAGGAAGAACCATTGTTGGTTCGGGTTCTGGTAGGAAACCAAACCTTTTGCAAGGTAAAGGTTTAATGTTAACCCTTTGGTTTATCTATTCTGGCCGGATGGTATAAGTGCTAATCTCGTGTTTGGTCGATTTTGGGAGCAAGGTAATCGAGGGATTTAAACCGATTCTTTGGGATTAAGCTTGTGTTTTAACAGGTGTGTAAGCTAACACACTTTTTACTTAGTAATATGTTTAATAAACCTGATTGCCTATTAAAGCTTAACGGTATGATAGAATGATATGATACCCTACGGGGTATGTGCACGGATCCGGGTAAGTCCGTTCCATTACAAGTTCTATTAATGATATATGCTATTATGATTGCTGATGTATGTGATATGAGATGCAATATTAAAACATGTTAGCATGATTGTATAACTTCACACGATTTGCATTAGTATGAGATGTTAATGGGTGATATGAGAGGAGGGGGAATATGATATCCGTGTCTTTGGGACACCAGAGGTTTGGCACCTCCAGTGGTTTGATACCACAAATTGATTATTGTGACTTTGGGTCAACAGAGGTTTGGCACCTCCGCATCTCATCCCAAAGGGCTTAGCACCACAAAGTGGGTTGGCCCCACGGTTGATTTTACTGATTGACGCTAGTGATTTGGTATCACATGATGGGTTGGCCCCATCATTTGATTTGTGATCGGTCACCAAGTGATTTAGGTATCACACTTGTGTCTTTGGGACACGGAGGTTTGGCACCTCATAGCGATTCGTCCTCGTGGTTTAACACCACCGTGGGTTGGCTCCACTTTTGAGATACTGGGATCGTCGCCATGATTTGGTATCACACGTGGGTTGGCCCCACAGATGGATTATTCGTGACTTTGGGTCACCAAAGGTTTGGCACCACATTGATGGATATCGTGACTTTGGGTCACCAGTGGTTTAGCACCACCGGTGGTTTGGTACCACGGGGGTAGAAAAGGTGTTACTGATGGTTAGGATCGGGTGCATTAATTGTATTGCTTTGTTATGATGTGTGTTAGTATGTTGCATATCTTTGGGAGGGATTTATGCACTGAGTCTTGCGACTCACCTTCTCCCTTATCATTTCAGGTGACACTTAGATCGCGGACATGGAGCCGGGTGGACTCGAGGTGACCATGCCAAAAATAAATTCGGACTCGCACTGATTTTCAAACTTGGTACTTTACATTATTTAATTTCATTTGATTTTGTTGGGATTGTAAATGGCCTTTTTAAAATTTTACTTTGGTTATCTTTATGCTTAAATTTAATTTCAAATATGCCTTAACAAATTATTGGGTTAATATTGTATAAAACTTGGAAAGAATAGATTTTCAAAACCATGAAGCGACATGTTTTAAAACTTTACCATCGGGTATCACGCTGTAATTTAAAATGAATGCAACTCAAATGTTTTCCAAACTTGAGACTTTTCCACACTAAGTACAAGATGATTTTAATCAACTAAAAGGGATTACTCGGATTTCTAAATGATGTAAACTTGATTTACTTGTGGGTTCAGATAAGTTTTCAAAATTCTCGGGTTTTCAAAAGCGCCATTGGTTTTAAAGCAATCATGCTCAAGTTTTCTACAAGAACAAAACATACAAAAGAGTTTTCATCAGACTTTTAACTGGAAACCTAAACCTCTCAAATACATTTTCCCTGTAACATACTAGATTCGGTCGTGGTGTATTGACCGGGTTTGGGGTGTTACAAAAGCTCTAATCCAAGTGTCATTTCCAATTGCTCTGTCCAGCCTCTCAAATATTCTCCCTCGGTGCCAAGTGAATGGTGGTCCCTTAAACCCCAAGTCCTGCAAATTAGTCACATCAAGAAAGTCTCCAAATAAATAGCATTCGATTCCAACTCTTTTACCTCCTTTTTTATCGCTAGATGAGAGTAAAGCATTAAAATCGCCGATAGCAACCCAAGGAACTCCTATATGTGATATAATTGTACTAACACTCTTCCATAGTTTCCTCCTCTCTTTTTTTTTTCTATCAAGACTCCCATAAACAAAAACAATAATAATAGCCTAGGATTGATCCCTCTTTAAAATCCGAACAACAATAAATTGGGTTGATTACAAATTACCTCAACCGAAATATCCTGCTTCCAGCCAAGCCAAATAACCCAGAATAACCAATAGCCTCTACTCTATGCGAATTCTGAAAACCCAAATTGGCAATGATCTTATCTACTTTGTATCCACTAACTATCGTCTGAAGGAGACTTTTTCTTATACAAAGACAATCATATTGTTTTTTTAAGGAATATAGCCTTTTACATTTATACTATATTATACAATAATTATTCTTTATTAACTTTTCATATAAACATATACATTACATACAAGCCATTTTCTATTTATATTTATTGTATTCATTTACCAAATATTTAATTTTGTATGCCCTAATCTTGTTACCTAAATTTATATTATTTATGTAGTGAAACAAAATAATATTCTTAAAAATATACACTTAATTATTATAAATTCCAAAAAATAATTTATCTTAAAATTTTAAACCTTACAAATCTTAACACTCTAATGTTTATTAGAAGTAGAGTTTTATACCATAAACAATTATTATATCTATAAATATAGACTTTGGTGAAACACTATAAATATCTCTATTAATCAATAAAATAGGTTCTTTTTGCTCCCCATTTTTTGTAACACGTTATTAGCATGATACTTGATTTTCTCAATTTTTTTCTTTCATAATTTCCTTCCAAATCTTCTTTTAAAGAGTATATTCTCAAAAAAAAAAAAAAAAATCCCCAAACAACACCAATATTTGAACCAAAAACTCTTTTTATTTACCACCCAATTATCAATGTTATTTTGCATCAAGTACTTTATAAAATCAATTGCCAGTAGATGGAAAATAATAAAAGAAGGTTATGACACCCTAGAATTTAGGGTTACAAGTTTTTGGGTATGTGTTTAGGGTCAGGGCGTAGGTTAAGCAATTGTGTATGTTTTCCCGTTTTGATGTCAGAATGGGCTAACTAGTCCAGTGGTTGGTTGTGTGTTAGTGTACCTCTGGGTTTTGGGTTCGGATCCTCAAGTGTGCTTTGAGGAATTTGTTTTATTTTTGTTTCTTTTGAGTTTTGAGTATTTATTTATTTATTTATTTTTATTTGGTTATAAGAAATTTTTCAAAAAAAAAAAAAGAAAAGAAAAAGGAAAAGAAAAAATTCTCTCTTCCTCTCTCTCTAGACGTTTTCTCTCTTCTCCTTTTGTTTCTCAATTTCGAGATATTTTTTCTTATTTTTCTCTTTTGTTCCTCAAATTAATTCTAGGGTTTATCATCGTCATTGTTAATTGATTGGGCTCGAGTGTTCTATTTGATTGGTTTCAAAATCAAGTAAGTTTTGTCTTTTGTTTTAATGAAGGAATTGATTCTATTTTGTCGCATTGCTTAAATTAAATTCTTATAGTTTAGTTGTGCTCGTAATTAAGGTCTTGTAACATCCTAAAATTTGAGTATTGAATTGATACGTGTTTTAGTGCTTAACTTGTGTATAATAAAATTTTTCATGATTAGTATAGTCTTGAGAAGACTTGAGAACTATTCGGAATTAGAATAAATTTTTGTAAGGAGTATTTAATTGAAGTGGATCAAGTGACTTTGAGGTTTAAGTAAAATTAAGTGTTAAAAACTAGCATAAGATGAGCTAGTAGCAAGGTGGTGTTGGCGCATGCATGTTTGCTTGAGGTGAGAGGTTTGAATCTCCTAGCATGCATTTTGAAAGCTTTTATTTTTTGCTTTCCTTAGCAAGTGTCGGTCATGGATAAGGTTAAAGGATGAGTTGGACAACATCTTTGGCAAGAAGACTAAATGAAAAAGGTAAGTAAAGGTTTAAGGAAAAGAATCTCATGAATTAAGGTGATAAGGGAACACAAGGCACATATTGAGGAAGATGTTTTGGAAAGCTTTGAATGGCTAATTGTCCATGAACATGGACGGTTTTGTGGACTAAAGAGGGAGCCAAAATTTTGGTGGTAAGTTTTGGAAAAGTTAGTAGCTTGAGAGAATTTTTCATTTTGGTCTTTTGCTCTCCCAAAAACAAAACTTTTTCTCTCATCTTTCCTCTTGGCCGAATGTGCTTGTGATAGGAGGAAAACCATCTTTCCCTTGTTTTCTTTTGGTTATTCTTTTGACCATTTGGTCATTTATTTGTTAATCACTCTAGTAGCCCATTTGGTGTTTCCATTTAGTGCCTAAAATATCAAAAACAAAACATTTTCTTCTCCTCTCTCTCTTGGCCGAATGCACCATTGTTCAAACTTTCATCTCTTGTTTTCCTTTATTTCAAAAATTTAATCATAAATCTCTCATCCTCATTTTCTTTCTTTCATCATTTTGATTTTCTTTTCAACATACTTTCAACATTCTCTTTTCTTCTTGGCCGAATGTTACTAAACATTATTTCTTTCAACTTTTCTCCATAGTCGAATCTTCTATTCTCCATAAGCATCTATTTTTTTTTTCAATCATTCTTTTTCTTCTATTCAAACTTTAATCAATCAAAATTTAGTGGAGGGTCGAAACTCAAGTATTCGTAAACATCGTAGATCGTTGAAATCGGATTTAAGGTGTTAAGGTAAGGGATTATTAAGGATTTTCATATTGTTCGACATATGGTTATAAATGGTTTATTAATCAATTTCGTTTTAGGGGACGTTATCGCTCGATTGTCATATTGTGGAACGAGGGTATTTGTGGTAAGTTAATCCCATTCTTTAAAACCTCTAGTTGAAATTTTGATAGCTTATTATTAAGACTAATGATCTTTTGTCATTAGAGACAATCAAAATAGGGACAAAAAGGGCAGTAAATAGTATTCGAAAGAGGGGTGGTTCTATTAATCCCCCTAAGTTTAAGAGAAGGACTATTTCGGGAATCCGAGATTTTCCACCGGGTTGTGGACCTTCATCCGGTGAAAACCAATTATTCAAAGTCGTATGTACCCCCGAACCATTGTTTACTCGTGGTACTGAACCTTTGATTGGAGAAAATCGTAAATAGTGGTTATTCGAGATTCTGAGGGTAAGATTTAGATCGCTCAATATTAGAATAGTTTAACATTAAATTTTAGTGTTCTAATCCTTCGTAATGTGTGTTTAGATATCGACGAGCGGGAGAGTGTAGTTCTCACCTTAATCAGGTGTGCAATCTCACACTATATCTCATGGGTTAGATGACTATACATTAGTTAAAGTTGGATTAAAAATCGCAAAGTTGGTGAAATCAGAAAATATGGTATTATCGACACTTTAGTGTTAAGATCGTGAAATCGGTATTAAGATCGTGAAAATTTTGAAATCGCCCTTAATGGCTAAAACGATAATAAGTGATAAATTTGGGCCACATATGTGATATTTGATAAATTTGGGCCATATGTGATATTTGGTAAATTTGGGCCATATATGTGATATTTGATAAATTTGGGCCATCTGTGATATTTGGTAAATTTGGGCCATATATGTGATATTTGTTAAATTTGGGCCATTTGTGATATTTGATAAATTTGGGCCATATATGTGATATTTGGCAAATTTGGGCTATATGTGATATTTGACAAATTTGGGCCATATATGATATTTGGCAAATTTGGGCCATATGTGATAATTGAGAATTTGGGCCATATGTGATAATCGATAAATGGGCCATAAGTGAAATTTGATAATTGGGCTATTTATGATAATGGATGAATGTGCTATATGTGAAATGTGTTTTAATGGGCCAAAATTCATAAATTATAATATGGTTTTCTTTAACAATATTTTGTAATGCATAAACATGATTGCATGGGTTGGGATCAATGATGAAGAGAAGAAAGGCTTAATGCCAGAATTCTAGATAGGTGACTCTGTCACGATGGCCGTTGCCTGAAATCTAGATCGGTGGTTCTACCACAATTATTTAAATGGTCGTTGCCACAAATATGATATTGGGCTTAAAGCCTACTTCAGTGTGTTGGCGGGGTGGGTGACTAAAGCTCCCCAGGTGTCTTTGGTTAGATGCAGGGGTGTGTAGCCGATGGAAATCTAGGTTTGATTTTGGGAATTGCATATCATTTGCATTATTATTTTTAAATGCTAAATTATTATATTTTGAAATGGGCTTAGCCCAAATAAATGTTTAAATTGTCTTGGCCAGTGGACTATGGTAAGTAAGTTACACCTTTGAGTTCTACGTAACTCACCCTATTTTTTTACCCTCTCGGTAATAACAATTGATGGAGACTTGGGTGGAAGATGACTTCGTGGGAGGCTATACTACAAATGGTGGTTTATAAAACTTTAAGACTTTTTTATGATTTTTATTAAGTGCTATTTTTAATGGCGATGTAATAAGGCCTTTTAATTATGGATTTTATTATATGGATGGATCTATTATGTTTTAGTTTTATTAAGTTGGATTGATTTAGTTTTTTTATAAATGTTTTCTATAACTCTCGTATAAAATAAAAGTTTTTCTTAACTAGAAACTTAGGAAATTCTTTTAAAACTTTTGGATGAAATATTTCGACTAAATAAGTCCAACGTTTTATCAATTACTACTTTATATATCAAGCGACAAATTCTTGTGTTTTTAATTATGGTTTTCAATGAACTAAGATTTTTTAATAAAGTAATTTTCTTAATCGTTTTGAAATTTGATTTCTACTTCGTTAAATTATTATAATGTTCGTTAAATTTGTGTGGCATGCCGAAATCCGGGCTTAATGCATAGGCCAAGTTTGGGGTGTTACATTTTATGGTATCAGAGCTCAGTTTCAAAACTCGGTTGTGGTTTGGGTTCAACAATGATATTTGTTTAAAAAATACTTTAATTTCTAGACTTTATGTTTTAAAGGTAGTATGGCACCACGAGCATCCGACACCAAGTCAAGTAAGTATGATCAGTAAGTATTTATTTATTAAATGTTTATTTTTGTGATGAGACCTAAGGAACACTCTAGAACATCTAGTTTAGGTGTTGAAAACGATAGAGATCGAGACTATAGGATGTGATTGCGAAAACAACCCTATCTCTTATATCTCATAAAATATCGTTAATAAACACTGAAATAATATTCTAATTCATAAAACTTGTAATCAGATTAAAGCGAATTAGTCAATATGAGCACTAGAGGACGTGGTCGTGGATACGGTAGACATGGTCGTGGTAGAGGACGAGTCTTTGCGTCAAGCGCACGGGTCACATACCGGAAATGGATGCACCTGCGTCATTCGAAGAGCAAAATTGGATCTCTTGACCATGCCAATGAGGATAATGCTTTGACTCAAGTAATGTTGCGAGTCTTAGAAAGAGTAGCTGGAGCCAGAATTTGGCCAGTAACTTGCGGATCAATATCAGAACGACTCAAGTCTAGTGGTGCAGAAGTTTTTAGTGGTGTTTCTGGTGTAGCTCTGAATGTGGCAGAATATTGGCTTGAGGCTATAGAATGAATTATGGATGATTTAGAGTGTACTGTCGAGCAAAAACTGAGAGGAGCCGTGTATTTGCTAAGAGACGAGGCGTATCAATGGTGGCTTACTATTCGAGAAGGCACCGAGGCTACATTGGTTAATTGGGATTTCTTTAAAGCTACTTTCCAAGGGAAGTACGTTGGAATAAGTTATGTAGATGTTCGAAGGAAATAATTCCTGAATTTGGTTCAAGGAAGTAAGATCGTGGCGACCTCTGAGGCGAAATTTCTTCGTTTGAGTCGTTATGCTCGTACTATAATGTGGATCGATCATGAGTAGCGTGTGCGCTTTGAGGATGGATGAATGATGAGTTCTGGTCTTGATAGCCCCACAACAAGTGCGAACTTTTACCTCGCTTGTAGAAAGCTAAGATAGCCGAAGAGGCTAAGAATTCAAAACACCAGAACCGGGAAAAAGTAAGAGGTAAGAGGGATTTTAAGTATTCTGGTTCTTCTAAAAGGTTTTAAAGAGGCCACAGAATGATGTGCCAGTTCAAGTTAGGGCACCTGTGACTACTAATCAGATTTGAGAATGTGCCGACTGTGGTAGACAACATCCTGGAGAATGTTAGAGGAAAATTGGAGCCTATTTTAAATGTGGATCCAAGGATCATCAGTTTAAGAATTGTCCTCGACGGACTAAAATGACTCAGGAAGCTCGTAACCACGAGGCTCACCATTAGAGGTACTTTCGGCTGACCACCAAGAGGTGAGACCGGTCGTGGTGGTAATGGTAACGGACGTGAACAAGGTGCACCGAGTTGAGATAATGGTGTTAGAGGTAACACGGAGGCGAGACAGCTAGGATTGGTCCATGCTGTCAAGCGTCGTGAGGACGGCGATGCACCTGATGTAATAACTGGTACGTTCTTCATTTCTGATGTACCTGTTACTTCTTTGATAGATATCGGATCTACCCACTCGTATGTTGCTAGTGCTATATCTGGAAACCTAAATATTAGATCTGAGATTATCGATAGAGAGATGACGGTAATTAGTCCTTTAGGACAGTCAATAATAGTGAATAAATTATTCAGAGATGTGCCCTTAGAGATTCAAAGAGAGGTATTTCTAGCGGACTTGATGGAATTACCTTTCGGTGAGTTTGATCTTATTTTGGGCATGGATTGGTTGGTGAAGCATCGAGCGCAATTGAATTGTGCCGAAAAGCGGATGTCAATTAGGACTGTGGATGATAAGGAGATAATAATGATAGGTGAGCAAAGAAACTTTTTGGCAAATGTGGTATCTGCTTTGAAGGCAGAAAAGTTGGTGCGAAAAGGGAATAGAGCATTCCTAGCATTCATCAGTGCTTTGGATGCCAGGGATTTATCAGTAAAAGGTGTGAGAACGGTGAAAGAATTTCCAAATGTCATTCCCGAAGAACTTTCGGGTCTACCTCCAGATCGGGAAGTAGAATTTGGCATTGTGCTTTTACTCGAAACTGCTTCGGTGTCTATTGTTCCTTATAGAATGGCACCAAAGGAGTTAGCGGAGCTTAAAGCTCAAATTCAAGAACTGCTAGATTGGGATTTATTCGACCAAATGTCTCTCCGTGGGGAGTACCGGTTTTGTTCATCAAGAAGAAGGATGGGTCGATGCGTATATGTATTGATTATAGACAATTTTATAAATTGATGATCAAGAATAGGTATCCATTGCCGAGAATTGATGACCTGTTTGGTCAATTAAGAGGAGCTTCAGTCTTTTCCAAGATTGATTTGAGATCGGGATATCATCAACTCAAGGTGAAAGAGGCAAATATTCATAAGACGACATTCCGAACTCGTTATGGACATTATGAGTTTTTAGTGATGCCGTTTGGTTTGACTAATGCACCAGCTGCATTTATGGACATGATGAATCGAGTCTTTCAGCCTTATTTAGACCGATTCGTAGTAGTGTTCATAGATGACATTTTGGTATATTCGAGGAATGAAGAAGAGCATGACTCTCATCTGCGCACTATGTTGCAAATTTTGTGAGATAAGCAACTATATGCCAAATTCAGTAAGTGTGAATTTTGGTTGAAGGAAGTGACTTTCTTGGGTCATGTAGTGTCAGCTGAAGGAATAAGAGTTGGTCCTCGAAAGGTAGAGGCTGTGTTAGATTGGAAACCACAAAAGTCAGTAGCTGAGATCCGAAGTTTCTTGGGTTTGGCTGGTTATTATAGGCGCTTTGTTGAGGGGTTTTCGTTGATTGCTGCACCCCTAACTAAGTTGTTATGGAAGGAAGTACCGTATGTATGGACCGATAAACAACAAGAAAGTTTTGAGAAACTGAAGAAGATTCTAACGGAAGCGCCAGTACTGATTCAACTAGAGGCCAGAAAAGAGTTTACCGTTTACTGTGATGCGTCACACACAGGTTTAGGATGTGTACTGATGCAAAGTGGAAAAGTGGTAGCCTATGCTTCTCGACAGTTGAGGCCGCACGAAGTCTATTATCCTACTCATGATTTGGAGTTGGCTGCGGTAGTGTTTGCATTAAAGATTTGGAGACATTATCTTTACAATGAGAAGTCAATCATTTATACGGGCCATAAGAGTCTTAAGTATATCCTTACCCAAAAGGAGTTGAATTTAAGACAACGGAGATGGGTGGAGTTGTTAAAGGATTATGATTTCTCAATCGAGTATCATCCTGGAAAGGCTAATGTTGTGGCAGACGCGTTGAGTCGTAAGGTTGTATCGAGTTAAGAGCAATGTTTGCTCATCTCAATTTGTATGAGGATGGCAGTTTGTTAGCGGAACTTCAGGTCAAGCCTCTGTGGTTGGAACAAATCAAGGAAAAGCAATTATCCGATAAAAAGTTAGGTCCTTTAATACAACAAGCTGAAAGCGGTATAATAGGAGATTTTGGTTTGAAAAAGATGGTGTACTATGTTTTCGTGGAAGGGTTTGTATGCCCTAAGATTTGGATTTGAGGCAAATGATTCTTCTAGAGGCGCATAGTAGCCCTTATGCTATGCATCCCGGAGGAAATAAGATGTATCGGGATCTTCGTGAATAGTATTGGTGGCAAAAGTTAAAATGGGAAGTTACTGATTTTGTGGGAAAGTGTTTGACTTATCAACAAGTAAAGGCAGAACATCAATTACCGTAGGGATTGTTGCAACCAGTAAAGATTCCATTATGGAAATGGGAGCGGATAACGATGGATTTTGTTAGTGGGTTACCCTTAACACCTACTAAGAAAGATTCTATCTGGGTGGTAGTAGATCGATTAACGAAGACTGCTTATTTTCTACCAGTTCGTACGGATTACTCATTGCATAAGTTGGCTAAACTGTATGTATCTGAAATCGTGAGGTTGCATGGGGCACCAGTGTCTATCATATCAGACAGGGATCGTCGGTTTACATCACGATTTTAGAAAGCTTTGCATGAGGCTCTGGGTACAAAGTTAAACTTCAGTACGGCTTTTCATCCTCAGTCAGATGGTCAATCAGAAAGAGTAATCTAGATTTTGGAAGACATGTTAAGAGGTTGTGTGATTGATTTCAGAGGTAGTTAGGAGGATTTTCTACTGTTGGCAGAGTTTGCGTATAACAACAGCTATCAGTCTAGCATTCAAATGGCACCCTATGAAGCGTTATATGGTCATAGATGTTGTACTCTTACTTGTTGGACTGAATTAGGGGAACTACAACTTTTGGGTCCTGAATTGATATCAGAGACGGAAGAAAAAGTAAAGGTAATTCGAGCGCGGTTAAAGGAAGCTTCAGATAGACAAAAGTCATATGTGGATCTAAAGCGTAAAGATATTGAGTTTGCAGTGGGAGATCAGGTCTTTTTGAAAGTTTCACCGTGGAAAAAGATTTTCAGATTCGAAAGGAAAGGCAAGTTGAGCCCTAGGTTCATTGGACCGTACCGTGTGTTGAAGCGTGTAGGACCAATGGCCTATCAACTTGATTTACCTCTGGAATTGAGTCAGATTCATAGTGTTTTCCATGTTTCTATGCTGAGACGCTATAGATCAGATCCATCGCACATAGTACCAGTAGAAGAAGTGGAATTAAGGCCAGATTTGTCTTTCGAGGAGAAACTAGTGAGAATCTTAGACCGAGATGTTAAGGTGTTAAAAAGAAGACTATACCATTGGTCAAGGTTTTATAGCGTAATCATGGAGTGGAGGAAGCTACTTGGGAGCCTGAGGATGCAATTCGGCATAATATCCTCATCTCTTTTAGCCAGGTAAATTTCGAGGACGAAATTTTCTTTAAGGAGGGTAGAGTTGTAACATCCTAAAATTTGAGTATTGAATTGATATGTGTTTTAGTGCTTAACTTGTGTATAATAAAATTTTTCATGATTAGTATAGTCTTGAGAAGACTTGAGAACTATTCGGAATTAGAATAAATTTTTGTAAGGAGTATTTAATTGAAGTGGATCAAGTGACTTTGAGGTTTAAGTAAAATTAAGTGTTAAAAACTAGTATAAGATGAGCTAGTAGCAAGGTGGTGTTGGCGCATGCATGTTTGCGTGAGGTGAGAGGTTCGAATCTCCTAGCATGCATTTTGAAAGTTTTTATTTTTTTCTTTCCTTAGCAAGTGTCGGTCATGGATAAGGTTAAAGGATGAGTTGGACAACATTTTTGGCAATAAGACTGAAGGAAAAAGGTTAGTAAAGGTTTAAGGAAAAGAATCTCATGAATTAAGGTGATAAGGGAACACAAGGCACATATTGAGGAAGATGTTTTGGAAAGCTTTGAATGGCTAATTGTCCATGAACATGGACGGTTTTGTGGACTAAAGAGGGAGCCGAAATTTTAGTGGTAAGTTTTGGAAAAGTTAGTAGCTTGAGAGAATTTTTCATTTTGGTCTTTTGCTCTCCCAAAAACAAAACTTTTTCTCTCATCTTTCCTCTTGGCCGAATGTGCTTGTGATAGGAGGAAAACCATCTTTGCCTTGTTTTCTTTTGGTTATTCTTTTGACCATTTGGTCATTTATTTGTTAATCACTCTAGTAGCCCATTTGGTGTTTCCATTTAGTGCCTAAAACATCAAAAACAAAACATTTTCTTCTCCTCTCTCTCTTGGTCGAATGCACCATTGTTCAAACTTTCATCTCTTGTTTTCCTTTATTTCAAAAATTTAATCATAAATCTCTCATCCTCATTTTCTTCCTTTCATCATTTTGATTTCCTTTTCAACATACTTTCAACATTCTCTTTTCTTCTTGGCCGAATGTTACTACACACTATTTCTTTTAACTTTTCTCCATAACCGAATCTTCTATTCTCCATAAGCATCTATTTTTTCAATCATTCTTTTTCTTCTATTCAAACTTTAATCAATCAAAATTTAGTGGAGGGCCGAAACTCAAGTATTCGTAAACATCGTAGATCGTTGAAATCGGATTTAAGGTGTTAAGGTAAGGGATTATTAAGGATTTTCATATTGTTCAACATATGGTTATAAATGGTTTAATAATTGATTTCATTTTAGGGGACGTTATCGCTCGATTGTCATATTGTGGAATGAGGGTATTTATGGTAAGTTAATCCCATTCTTTAAAACCTCTAGTCGAAATTTTGATAGCTTATTATTAAGACTAATGATCTTTTGTCATTAGAGACAATCAAAATAGGGACGAAAAGGGCAGTAAATAGTATTCGGAAGAGGGGTGGTTCTATTAATCCCCCTAAGTTTAAGAGAAGGAATGTTTCGAATCCAAAATTTTCCACCGGGTTGTAGACCTTCATCCGGTGAAAATCAATTATTCGAAGTCGTACGTACCCCCGAACCATTATTTACTCGTGGTACTAAACCTTTGATCGGAGAGAAATCACAAATAGTGGTTATTCGAGATTTCGAGGGTAAGATTTAGATCGCTCAATATTAGAATAGTTTAACATTAAATTTTAGTGTTCTAATCCTTCATAATGTGTGTTTAGATATCGACGAGCGGGAGAGTGTAGTTCTCACCGTAATCAGGTGTGTAATCTCACACTATATCTCATGGGTTAGATGACTATACAATAGTTAAAGTTGGATTAGAAATTGCAAAGTTGGTGAAATCGAAAAATATGGTATTATCGACACTTTAGTGTTAAGATCGTGAAATCGGTATTAAGATCGTGAAAATTTTAAAATCGCCCTTAATGCATAAAACGATAATAAGTGATAAATTTGGGCCACATATGTGATATTTGATAAATTTGGGCCATATGTGACATTTGGTAAATTTGGGCCATATATGTGATATTTGATAAATTTGGGCCATATTTGTGATATTTGATAAATTTGGGCCATATGTGATATTTGGTAAATTTGGGCCATATATGTGATATTTGGCAAATTTGGGCCATATGTGATATTTGATAAATTTGGGCCATATATGTGATATTTGGCAAATTTGGGCTATATGTGATATTTGACAAATTTGGGCCATATATGATATTTGGAAAATTTGGGCCATATGTGATAATTGAAAATTTGGGCCATATATGATAATCGATAAATGGGCCATAAGTGAAATTTGATAATTGGGCCATTTATGATAATGGATAAATGGGCTATATGTGAAATGTGTTTCTTGGGCCAAAATTCATAAATTATAATATGGTTTTCTTTACAAATATTTTGTAATGCATAAACATGATTGCATGGGTTGGGATCAATGATGAAGAAAGAAAGACTTAATGCGAATTCTAGATAGGTGATTACATCACGATGGTCATTGTCAAAATCTAGATCGGTGGTTCTACCACAATTATTTAAGCAATGTTGCCACAAATATGATATTGGGCTTAAAGCCTACTTGATGTGTTGGCGGGGTGGGTGACTAAAGCTCCCACGTGGTGTGTTGGTTGGAGTGCGGGGTGTGTAGCGGATGGAAATCATTTGCATTATTATTTTTAAATGCTAAATTATTATATTTTGAAATGGGCTTAGGCCCAAATAAATGTTTAAATGGTCTTGGCCAGTGGACTATGGTAAGTGAGTTACACTTGAGTTCTAAGTAACTCACCCCATTTTTACCCTCTCGGTAATAACAATTGATGGAGACTTGGGTGGAGATGACTTAGTGGGAGGCTATACTACAAATGGTGGTTTATAAAACTTTAAGACTTCTTTTATGATTTTTATTAAGTGCTATTTTTAATGGCGATGTAATAAGGCCTTTTAATTATGGATTTTATTATATGGATGGATCTATTATGTTTTAGTTTTATTAAGTTGGATTGATTTAGGTTTTTTTATAAATGTTTTCTATAACTCTAGTATAAAATAAAAGTTTTTCTTAACTAGAAACTTAGGAAATTCTTTTAAAACTTTTCGATGAAATATTTCGACTAAATAAGTCCAAAGTTTTTATCAATTACTACTTTATATATCAAATGACAAATTCTTGTGTTTTTAATTATGGTTTTCAATGAACTTTGATTTTTGGATAAAGTAATTTTCTTAATCTTTTTGAAATTTGATTTCTACTTCGTTAAATGATTAGAATGTTCGTTAAATTTGTGTGGCATGCCGAAATCTGGGCTTAATGCATAGGCCGAGTTTGGGGTGTTACAGGTCTCAAAATCATCTTGGTGGAGTGAGTCAAATGATTCTGGGTGCTTTAATCGCGAATTCAGGTGTGTGTTCGGAGACCTTCCATTTCGTTATCGAATTTCTGACTTGTTTCCTTGAAATTCTACATAATATGTGTTTTTGAAATTGACTAAATGAAGGGTAGATTATTGTGGAATGGCCTAAAATTATGTGTTTTTGGTATATTTCTGCATTATCGAGGGTTGGGAATCTTATAAAAATGCATGTTCTATAGCCAATTTCGGTAGGGTTTCCTAACCACACAAGTGTCCACACAAGCGTGTACCAAAAATGGGTGATTCACACAGCCGTGTGCATTTGCGAAATCAAGGTTTTTAGTCAAACTTTGATGTCACACGGCCTAGCCACACGAGCGTCTGGCTGAATTTGGGGATTTTAGTCGATTTTCACATAGACATGTATTTAGGACACACGACCGTATCTCGTGGACACACAGGTGTGTGAGAATTTCACAAAGTCATGTCTACCCTACACCATATTTTAGCCAATTTGGACAGAGAGTTACACGGGCTGTTCACACGGCCATATCCCTCGGTCACACAGGCATGTGTTATCGTCACACTACTGTGTGCCTCCACTCACACGGGCATGTGCCTCCTTTCACATGGTTGTGTGCCTCCTTCACATAGGCGTGTAGACTCCCACACAGCTAAGGCACATGGCAGTGTGACCCTGTTTAGAAATTTTTGTTTTGTGTTAGATTTTAACCTATTTAAGTTTCTTTGTGTTTCGACCCTTGGCTAGGACTTTGTAAGGGGAGTTGGGACTTTATTTTGACTCAGGCTTATGCGTTATTTCTAATCATAGCACTACTTTAATGATTTGTTTAAGTGTTAAGTGAAGTTACCTAGCAATTAAGTGTCGTTGTAACTATTTCTGAATCTAGTCGACTAAATTTGTGCACCTCTAATTCTATTTGAATAATGTATAACTGTTTGTAAGTTGTGTACATTGTTTTGTAAGTCTATTAGTGATCTATTTGCATACATACATTTACATAAAATTCCAGGTTTGGTTGCGAAAGGAAGGAAGTCTGATCTGATTTGGTAGTTTCAACTACAATACTTCTGTATAGCGATTTACTACACTGTACTATACATATGTCAAATCAGCTGCATATCGTATTTTGAGTGGCTTAGTTCCATGTGTGGTGTGTAGGGTGGATGGGCCTTTCGAGGTCATATGTGGTGTTCATGGTTGGTTGGGCTTGACTAGCTCATATATGGTGTGTAGGGTGGTCAGAGAGGTGTTTAGTTGGATGGGTGGGATTGTTCTTTACTTGTTGCATACATTTTGCATTAGAATACATATTTGTTTGTCTGAATTTTGGGCGTTCTAAAATGGATGGTATCTGGTAATAAGCTTAATCTGTGTGTTTAAATAACGTGCGTATTTGGAAAATTGTATTCCCATTTTGTATGACTGATGGAAAGTCTTCTTGTATTTGATTGGTTGATCAAATTTTTGTGGTTGTGGATATTTTTGCTTTGTTACTTTGCCTCTTACATCTTTTGTTTAGTTTCGAACTCACACTGAGCTCATGTAGCTCACCCCCTTAGTTTTCCCCTTTTCAGGTACTCTCGTGTTCTGTAGTTGGACTTGGCAACCGGAGGTTTCAGATGGGTCAGCTTTGAATTAATCAAATAAAGTGATTCTTTAAATCTTACTTTGTGAACAATTTTGAAATGTAATTAATTATAAGCTTTATTGCGGTTTTTCATAAATTGTTATTTGGAAAGAAATTTTAGAAATCGGGGATTTTATTTCTAAATTGTTTTAATGCCAATTGATTATTTTTCAAAGCATAACATGTCAAATGTGTTAGCTAAATCCGAGAGATCGGGTTAATTTCAAACAGTTTTTTTGTAAAATTTTCTACTATCACTTCGGTGGTCAATGTGACCTCTAAGATCTTGCCAAAAACTTCTAGGCAAGATTTTGGGGCACTACATTTAGTGGTATTAGATCTAGGTTTACAAAACCTTAGCATGTGTTTTTACATATCCGTGTGCGAGCGTGTTTATGTAAGTTTTGATAAATCATACCACAGTATTTTAAAATGATATGTGTTTTCATTGATTTTGAGAAAATGAAATGTCTGAGACTCTGATACTGGTCCGTACAGAACTTCTGGGATTGTAAGATTAGTTCTGTCATATTAGAATCATAACATTTCTGTTGTATTTGATTTTAGTATTGTAGATCTCTCAGGAGATTAGTTTGAAGATCGTTATGGATTCTAGTGGTAAGCAAGATCGTGAGGATTAGCCTAGTGAGACTCTCGAGGAGTCGTCAGTTTCTCCGGGACATGTGTCTGTACGGAAGTCAGAAGTCAATGCGATTCTGCCAACTTCGGGTAGCGATAACCTAGAGGTTGGCATTGAGGCATTGACTAAGGTAGTGAGAGAGGTTCTAGAAAAGGTTTTCAAGACTAGGTTGGAGCCTCGGTGCATAAAGTGTGTGAGATTGCATTTGAGTGACAGTAAAGGTAATGCCGAAGGTTCTAGTAGTGGCGTGGATATTTTAGTTTGTGGGCACTGTAAGAAGAACCATCCGAGCGACTGTTGGAAAAAGTCAGGAGCATGTCTTAGATGTGGGTCTACGAAGCATCAGATTACGGAGTGTCCTCGTCGGCATTGAGTCAGCTATGGCTGCAAAATACTATTGATTTTGTATGCAACTGTGTGTGAATAGATTGACTTTCTAAATAGGGCATAATATTTTTGCATATGTGATGGAGAAGTAAATGACTTGGTTTAGTGGTCAGAGGTTCTAGGTATGTGTATGAGATTTCGAAGATTAACACGGTGGTACATTAGGATTAGAGTGCACTACGAGAGCGTAGTGGTAGAACTTGTGTTAGTCAACTGTTCTATTACTGGGAAATTTTGGGGATGACATTTCTTTAAAGAGGGTGAGTTGTAACACCCTGAAATTTGGGGTTAGAAGTTTTGTGGTATGTGTTTAGGGTCAGGGCGTAGGTTGAGCAATTGTGTTTGTTTTCATGTTCTAATGTCAGAATGGGTCTACTGGCCTGGTGGTTGGTTGTGTGTTAGTGTATTTCTGCGTTCTGGGTTCGAATCTTCATGTGCATTTTGAGGAATTGGTTTTATTTTTTTTATTTTTAAGTTTTGAGTATTTCTTTATTTATTTTTATTTTTATTTTTATTTGGTTATAGGAAATCTATCAAAAAAGAAAAAGAAAGCATGTTCTCTTCCTCTCTCTATAGATATTTTCTTCATTCTCCTTTTGTTTCTCAATTTTGATATTTTCTTTTCTTCTTTTTCTCTTTTGTTCCTCAAATTAATTCTAGGTTTATTATTGTCATTGTTGATTGATTGGGCTCGAGTGTTTAGTTTGATTGGTTTTCAAAATCGAGTAAGTTTTATCTTTTGTTTTAATGGTGGAATTGCTTCTATTTCGTTGCGTTGCTTAAATTAAATTATTATAGTTTAGTTGTGCTTGTAGTTGAGGTCTCTGAATCAACTTGGTGGAGTGAGTCGAACAATTCTGGGTGCTTTAATCGGGAATTCATGTGTGTGTTCGGAGACCCTTCTATTTCGTTAATAAATTTTTGACTTATTTCTGTGAAATTCTACATAATATGTTTTTTTTTTTGAAATTGACCAATTGAAGGGTCGATTATTGTGGAATGGCTTGAAATTATGTGTGTTTTTGGTATATTTCTACGTTATCGAGGGTTGTGAATCGTTTCGACAAAAAATGCACGTTCTACAGCTAGTATCGGTGGGGCTTCGTGGCCACACGGGCGTGTGCCGTAAATGGGCGAGCCCTATACATTTAAGAAATTAGGATTTTTGGGAAAACTTTCGTACCACAAGGCCTGGCCACATGGCTGTATGGCTGATTTTGGGGATCTTAGTCGATTTTCACACGGGCGTGTGTTTAGGACACACGACCGTGTCTCTTGGGCACACGAGTGTGTGAGACTTTCACGCAGCCGTGCCTACCCTACACTTTATTTTAGCCAATTTGGACAGAGAGTTACACGGGCTGTTCACACGCCATGTCCCTTGGTCACATGGGCATATGTTATCGTCACACGGTCGTGCCTCCCACGGTCGTGTGCTTCTTCACACAGGTGTGTGCCTCCTTCACATGGGCATGTAGAGCCCCACACGGCCGTGTGGCCCTGTTTCGCAAATTTTTGTTCTGTGTCAGATTTTGACTTGTTTGAGTTTCTGTGTGTTCCAACCCTCGGCTAAGCCTTAGTAAGGGTGGTTAGGACTCTATTTTGGCTCAGGCTTTTGTGTTATTTCTAATAATAGAACTAATTTAATAATTTGTTTAAGTGTTAAGTGATGTTACCTAGCAATTAAGTGCCGTCGTAACTGATTCTAAATCTGGTCAACTGAATTTGTGCACCTTTGATTTTGTTTGACTAATGTATGATTGTTTGTAAGTTGTGTACATTATTCTGTAAGTCTGTTAGTGATCTGTTTGCATACATACGTTTGCATAAAATTTCGGGTTTGGTTGCGAAGAGAAAGAAGTCTAGTCTGATTTGGCAGTTTCAACTACAATACATCTGTACAACAGTTTATCACACTCTACTGTAAATATGTCAGCTCAGCTACATATCGTCTTTTGAGTGGCTTAGTTCCACGTATGTGGTGTGTAGGGTAGATGGGCCTTTTGAGGTCCTATGTGGTGTGCATCGTTGGCTGGGCTTGATTAGCTTACATGTGGTATGCAAGGTGGTCGGAGAGGTGTTTGGTAGGATAGGTGAGATTATTCTTTACTTTTTGCATACATTCGGCATTAGAATGCATGTTAGTTTGTCTGAATGTCGGGCGTTCTGAAATGGATGGTATCTAGTAATAAGCTTAATTTATGTGTTTAAATAACGTGTGTATTTGGAAAATTGTATTCGCATTTTGTATGACTAATGGAAAGTCTTCATGTATCTGATCGGTTGATCAAATTTTCGTGGCTGTGGGTAGTTTTGGTTTGTTACTTCGTCTCTTGCATCTTTCGCTTAGTTTTGGACTCATACTAAGCTCATGCAGCTCACCCCCTTAGTTTTCCTGTTTTCAGGTACTCTCATGTTCTGTAGCTAGACTTGGCAATCGGAGGTCTCAGATAGGTCAGCTTTGAATTAATCAAATAAAGTGATTCTTCAAATCTCAATTTTTGCACTGTAATTAATTATAAGTTTTATTGTGGGTTTTCATAAATTGTTATTTGGACTGAAATTTTAGAAACTGGGTGTAACATCCTGAAATAGGGGCTATTAGGTCTGAATTGTTTTGCATGTGTATGGCTTGATTGTACATTAATTAAGGTGTTTTAAGATCTAGGTTTAAGCCAAGGATAAGCCCAAGCTGTAGGAAAAATTTTTGTTTTAAGTGTTAGTTAAAGGGAGCTAAGGGGAGCTAGGCCTTAAGGGAATTAATGTGGAGGTTAAGACACAATAATTCACTTGGAAAAGTGGCAAGGGAGGTGCCACTTAGGGTCTTGGAAAGTGACGTCACAAGGTGTGAGGGGACTTAGGTTCGAATCCATGGATAGTCTTAAGGTGATTTTTTTATTTTGGACTTGAATGGCATGTGATGGTCAAACTTTAATTAAAGGTAAGGTTGGACTATTTTCTTTTATGGATAGTAGACTAAGAAAAAGGTAAGTGTTAATTTAAGGAATGAAATCCTAAGTTTTGGTATGATAAGGGACATAAGGCTTGAAATAAGGGATAGAATTTCTTAAACTTTGGGAAAGTAGAGGATTATAAGGCATGAATCAAGGGCTTTGTTTTGGAAATTATTTCATGGCCATTTTGACCATGAACCTGGTCGATTTTGGGGCTAGGGGGTTGGTAGAATATTGAAAGGGAATAGGGATAGTTGATCAAATTCTTTAGCAAATTGGGTACCATTTTCTTTTCTCTCAAAACCTCTCTTCCTAACCGAATGTGTCTTGGGCTATTGGTAAAATTTTGCTTTGGTTTTGGCTATTATTCTTGACCAAATTGGTATTATTTTCTTTTCCTCTCAAGCTCTTTTCCTCTTTGTGCCAAAATTACTACCATTGAAAGGAGCATTATTTTTCTTTCATTTTATTCTTTTTCTTCCTTGGTCAAACTTATAGTCATCATTCTCTCTTTCCTCATCTTCTTCTTTTCTCTTCTTTTCTTTTCTTATTACTTTACTTAGTAGAATCTCCTTTGATACCAAAGCTAAATTGCATCAAGTCTCAACCTTCTCTTTTCTTTTCACAATCCATCAAAATCGAAAGCACAAGTAAGCCTTAGCCGATTTCTCCATCTCTTTCTTCTTTCAAAGTCAATCACTCCTCTATAGTAGCCGAATATCTCTATGGTTTCAATGTAAGTGAAGTGTGATATTCGGCCAAAGGCCATTTTTTTTGTAAGCCTTATGGGTTGAAGCCGATTCTAACATAGTTACGTAGGAGGGAGTTCATCAAATCGCAAGGTGCAAATCGTTTAGGCTTTAGGTTTCAGGATTTAATCGATTGTGCTGAAAAAGGTGTGTAGTTATCGCACTGATCTCCTGTTGTTTGGATTTGTTGTTATGTATATATATATATATACATATAAGATGTGTATGATATCCGGAAATAATGGTTTGAGATGGTGGCTACCCATAGTGGGTATTCGGTTAACTGTGTCGGTTTATGATATTATTTTACCATGGTATATGTGTGGAATTGTGGTAAGCATGTGATGTATGCTTATTGGAATTTTACTACTATTTGGCCATAATCTTGACATATGCATAGGGATTGGGATATGATTATTGAAGGGCGGGGTGTACATTTATGTATCGTGGTTTAGTGATGGCTATGAGCCTCACGTGGATTGATGATCGGCTCTGTGCCTCATCGTGGTTGGTATCGGCTTTGTGCCATATCGTGGTTGGTGATGGCTATGCCTCATTGTGATTTGATGTTAGCTACGAGCTACATCGTGGATTGACGTTGATTGAGGTCGCGTTGTGGATTATCTTGTGATTTATTTCCGTGGACGATTGGCTTGACCACTTGGTGGATGGTATTGCTTGCCAAATTGGTGTGTAGAGGTTGGAGGTTGATTTAGTAATCCCACGGTGTGTGGTGGTGGATACGGGGTGTGTCTGAGGATGGACCCTAAGTGGGTTGGTTGGGTGCATTTGCATTATTATTTGATATGTGGATTGGTGTGGTTTGGGCTAAGCCAATGTGTGGAAATCTGTGGACTAATTACACACTGAGTCGGTTTGACTCACCCAATTTTTTTTTACCAAACAATGCAGGTGATACATGATTCTTGGACCAAATGGAGTGGATCTGAGGTGGCCATGCGTAAGATGTTTTCATTGTTTTATGCACTTTATATTTTCAGTATTTTGAGTAAATATTTATTGTAATAAGGGCCACTTAAAGTATTTGGGGACTTTTATTGTGTTCGAGTTGGATTGACGATCGAGATGATATTTGGAATGTTTTATTTTAGAAAGTGATTTACATCATCAAAACTTATATTAAAGTTTTAATTTGGAAATTTGTAACAACATAATTTTACTTAGAATTTTAAATATACAATGTTTTTATAAATGACAGAAAATTTTTATGTTTTCACCCTTATGACAAATTCTTTTCAAACTTTTTCCTCAGTAGCATTCTTGATTCGGCCGTAGCGTTTGGGCCGAGTTTGGGGTGTTACAATTTGATATCAGAGCCCGGTTCAAAACTCGATTTTGAGGGTTTTGGGTCCAAAAACATTTTTCAAAGATGGGCTTTTCAAAAACATAGACTTTCATGAACTATTTAAGGTTTATTCTGGCATGGCACCTGTATCTCTAGCTCGAAGTCCACGAGGTAAGTACCCCTAACTATTGAAGTGATTGGTATGTGAAACTTTATGGGCATTATGGGATCGTAGATTAATAGATTAGGAGCTATTGAACCCTAAGACTAGTTTACTCCAACACAAAATACATAAGACTTAAGTACAACCAAACAAACCTGTGAATAAGTCACCGAGTTAGGGTGTGGCAACAGTTGTGTGCATGTCTAGGATTGGATTCGGTAAGAGCTTGGTATTTAAGCAGTCCTAGCGACTCACCTCCTCTTCACTCGAATCCTACAGTGCGTGGCGCGGTTCACCTAACTAAGAGGACTTATTCATAAGCTAAACCCGATAATTAAAACACGAAAGGGACCAAATACACCGATTTGTAAAAATTACCTCAGTTGAATACAAACCTTAGTTTTGTAAAAACTACCTTTATTTTGACTAAAATATTACGGTTTGGAAATTTACTAAATTACCACTAATTTACAAAATTACCAAAATAACCTCGATTTACGGAATTTTAAAAATACCTTTGATTTGGAAAATTTTTCAAAATAACCCGAAATTTATAAATTCGGAATGCCTTTGATTTGTAAAGATTTTAAATTAATCCCAATTTATTACTAAAATACCCTCGTAGGATGAGTTACTGAAAATACCCACAGGTTGGGAGCGGATAAAATGCCCATAGTAGTGTAGTGGATGTTGTGGATGAATGAATGTGACTCTCAATTAGGGTAGTAAACTTGAGATGAAAACTTTGGTTGATCGAAAGAACTACTACTAAAAACTTCTTTACATAAAATTGTCTGCGGATAATCAGTGGAACAAAAGACTAATGCATAAAATTTTTTAAATCAGATTAAATCGCGAAGTAGACATGAGTTCTAGGGGACGTGGTCGTCGTGGGTGAGGTAGAGGTAGGATGGCTGTGTCGGAACTAGTTGGGTGCAGTCGGGGTTCCAAAATGAGGCACTGCCATCGATTGTAAAGGCAATTTCAAGAGCAAATCGGAGGAGATGATGCGATGTCGCAGAGCTATCTTTGCGAGTTTTAAGCGAGTAGTGAGGAGCTAGTATGGGAATTGGTGCTCGGAAGTCGATGGTGAGAGACTTAGATCAAATGGAGTTGAGGTTTTAGGGAGTATCTGGGGTAGCTCAAATGTAGCGGAGTATTGGTTAGAAGCGGTCGAGAGGATCATGGACGATTTGGACAACCTTCTTGAGGAAAAATTGAAAGGTGCTATTTATTGCTTGAGGCGAGGCTTATCAGTGGTGGCTCACTGTCAAGGAGAGTATCCCTGCGGATCGAGTGGATTGAGGGTATTTTAAGGTTAAGTTTGAAGGGAAATACATTGGAGCTAGCTACATCGACTCTCAGAGAAAGGCGTTTCTAAATTTAGTGCAAGGAAATAAGTCGGTAGCTGAGTATGAAGTGGAGTTTCTGTGGTTAAGTCGGTATGCTAGAGGGATTGTAGCTACTGATTATGAGCGGTGTGTTAGATTTGAGGATGGGTTGCGAGATGAGCTTCGAGCGTTGATAGCGCCGCTTCAGGAGAGGGACTTTGCAGTCTTAGTGGATAAAGCTCGGATAGCCGAGGAGGTCAAGAGGGCCGAGAGGCAGAATAGAGATAGAGATAAGAATCAGGATAAGAGGAGTTATGGATTGTTAGAATCATCTGGGAATTTTCAGAAAAGACCAAGGGTTGAGAATTCTGTATGTGCACCTGTACCAGTTTCTAGGAATCGAAGTCGTCTATGTGCTCAGTGTGGGAGAGCTCATGCAGGAGAGTGCTAGGGAAATAGCAAGGAATGCTTTCGGTGTGGGTCTAAGGCTCATTTGGTTAGGAATTGTCCTCAGGAGATGGATAGGGCTCGGATAGTAGGCTAGGGTTATGTGCAGTCGGGCAGAAGTGGTCAACAGGCGACAAGGGGTCGTGGTCCGAACCATGGAGGGAATGGTTCTGGCCGAGGTCGTGGAGCATCAGGCAGAGGTTCTATGGGTGTAGATGTGAGACAACCAGGGTTAGTTTATGCAGTCAGGCGTCGCGAGGAGGAAGATGTGCCAGATGTGATAACGGGTACGTTCCTTATTTTCGAAATACCCTTTATTGCCTTGATAGATATCGTGTCAACTCATTCCTGTATTGCTAGTGAAGTATCTAGAACTTTGAGTGTGAACTTTGAGGCTATACCTAGAAAGTATGTTAGCTTTATTAAGATCGAGTCTGTGACAAGCGTGGCGTGGTGAGTTAGGATGCACGATTGTTAGTTAGTTAGAAATTTCGAGGACGAAATTTCTTTAAGGAAGGTAGAAGCGTAACATCCCGAAATAGGGGCTATTAGGTTTGAATTGTTTTGCATGTGTATGGCTTGATTGTGCATTAATTAAGGTGTTTTAAGATCTAGGTTTAAGCCAAGGGTAGGCTGAAATGTAGGAAAAATTTTGTTTTAAGTGTTAGTTAAAGGGAGATAAGGGAGCTAGGCCTTAAGGGAATTAATGTGGAGGTTAAGACACAATAATTCACTTGGAAAAGTGGCAAGGAGGTGCCACTTAGGGTCTTGGAAAGTGATGCCACAAGCGGTGTGATGGGGACTTAGGTTGAATCCATGGATAGTCTTAAGGTGATTTTTTTTATTTTGGACTTGTATGGCATGTGATGGTCAAACTTTAATTAAGGTAAGGTTGGACTATTTTCTTTTATGGATAGTAGACTAAGGAAAAGGTAAGTGTTAATTTAAGGAATGAAATCCTAAGTTTTGGTATGATAAGGGACATAAGGCTTGAAATAAGGGATAGAATTTCTTAAACTTTGGGAAAGTAGAGGATTATAAGGCATGAATCAAGGGCTTTGTTTTGGAAATTATTTCATGGCCATTTTGACCATGAACACAGTCGATTTTTGGGGCTAGGGGTTGGTAGAATATTGAAAGGGAATAGGGATAGTTGATCAAATTCTTTAGCAAATTGGGCACCATTTTCTTTTCTCTCCAAAACCTCTCTTCCTAGCCGAATGTGTATTGGGCTATTTGTAAAATTTTGCTTTGGTTTTGGCTATTATTCTTGGCCAATTTGGTATTATTTTCTTTTCCCTCTCAAGCTCTTTTCCTCTTTGTGCCGAAATTACTACCATTGAAAGGAGCATTGTTTTTCTTTCATTTTATTCTTTTTCTTCCTTGGTTGAAACTTATAGTCATCATTCTCCCTTTCCCTCATCTTTTTCTTTTCTCTTCTTTTCATTTCTTTTCTTTTTACTTTGCTTAGGCCGAATCTCCCTTTGGATACCAAAGCTAAATTGCATCAAGTCTCAACCTTCTCTTTTCTTTTCACAATCCATCAAAAACCGAAAGCACAAGTAAGCCTTAGCCGATTTCTCCATCTCTTTCTTCTTCCAAAGTCAATCACTCCTTTATAGTAGCCGAATATCTCTGTGGTTCCAAGGTAAGTGAAGTGTGATATTCGCCAAAGGCCATTGTTTTGTAAGCCTTATGGGTTGAAGCCGATTCTAACATAGTTACGTGGGAGGAGTTCATCAAATCGCAAGGTGCAAATCGTTTATGCTTTGGGTTTGAGGATTTAATCGATTGTCTTAAAAAAGGTGTGTAGTTATCGCACCGATCTCCTATTGTTTGGATTTGTTGTTATGTATATATATATATCGTATAAGATGTGTATGATAGCGAAAATAATGGTGAGATGATGGCTACCCATAGTGGGCATTCGTTAACGGTCGGTTTATGATATTATTTTACCATGGTATATGTGTGGAATTGTGGTAAGCATGTGATGTATGCTCATTGGAATTTTACTATTATTTGGCCATGATCTTGACATATGCATAGGGATTGGGATATGATTATTGAAGGACGGGTGTACATTTATGTATGCGTGGTTTAATGATGGCTCTGAGCCTCACGTGGATTGATGATCGGCTCTGTGCCTCATCATGGTTGGTATCGGCTTTGTGCCATATCGTGGTTGGTGATGGCTATGTGCCTCATCGTGATTTGATGTTAGCTACGAGCTACATCGTGGATTGACGTTGACTGAGGTCGCGTTGTGGATTATACTGTGATTTATTTCACGTGGACCAGTGGCTTGACCACTTGGTGGATGGCATTGCTTGCCAAATTGGTGTGTAGAGGTTGGAGGGTTGATTTAGTAATCCCCGGTGTGTGGTGGTGGATATGGGGGTGTGTGGAGGATGGACCCTAAATTTGGGTTGGGTGCATTTGCATTATTATTTGATATGTGGATTGGTGTGGTTTGGGCTAAGCCCATGTGTGGAAATCTATGGACTAATTACACACTGAGTCGGTTTGACTCACCCAATTTTTTTTTTACCAAACAATGCAGGTGATACATGATTCTTGGACCGGGCTGGAGCGGATACGAGGTGGCCATGCAGAAGATGTTTTTCATTGTTTTATGCACTTTATATTTTCAGTATTTTGAGTAAATATTTATTGTAATAAGGGCCACTTAAAGTATTTGGGGACTTTTATTGTGTTCGAGTTGGATTGACGATCAAGATGATATTTGGAATGTTTTATTTTAGAAAGCGATTTACATCATCAAAACTTATATTAAAGTTTTAATTTGGAAATTTGTAACAACATAATTTTACTTAGAATTTTAAATATACAATGTTTTTATAAATGACAGAAAATTTTTATGTTTTCACCCTTATGACAAATTCTTTTCAAACTTTTCCTCAATAGCATTCTAGATTCGGCCGTAGCGTTTGGGCCGGGTTTGGGGTGTTACACTGGGGATTGTATTTCTTAATTGTTTTAACGCCAATTGATTATTGTTTCAAAACAAAACATGTCAAACGTGTTAGCTAAATCCGAGCGAGCCACGTTCGGGTTAATTTCAAATAGTTCTTTTGTAAAATCTTCTACGATCACTTCGGTGGTCAATGTGACCTCCGAGATCCGGCCGAAAACTTTTAAGCCAAATTTTGGGGCGTTACAAAGGCATCCACTAGGAGGAATTGAAACAATGTCTCCTAATTTCCAACATTCCTTAACCACTCGGCTAATAAAAAATTATAACTATTTGGGGTCACAAAATTTATAAAACCAATCCCTGCAGAGAGAAGATAACAAAGTCAATAATCACAAGAAGAGGAATTCAAACAAGGATTTACAAGAAGTTATCTTTTAAATATTTTATATCTAGATTTATTTAATTTTAATTCATGATTAATTTGTTTTATTTTTATCTTTCCTAGGATGGTGAAATATTTAATCTCAACATTGATTTTGATTCTTGATCTTGTATTGTATCAAACAAATATTAGATTGGTAAGGAGATTCGAGATTTTTCTTTTAATTGAGGTATGATTATTGTTTTTTTTTAAATCTGGTCAACTTATTAAGTTATATTATTGTATATTGATGGACTCGGAAAATTTATTAATGAACATATTATTTTCAAATGGTTTTTAATGTCTTATAATATTTGAAAAAACTAATTCAATATAATATTAATAATATCCTTTTAATATTTTAAAAGAATGAGTTTTGCTAGAATGTATTAATACCATGTTGCTTTATATTTGAGTACATATTCTTTTTTTATCAAATATTTATATATATTAATTGTCGAATCAAACATAAGTTCTTGTGATATTGTTTCTTTTTAAATAAATAATCTATTAAGACATTAAGAATATAATCATTGACATGATAAGTGGCATAATAATAACCACTAGAAATGAAAACTTGCTAACAAATAAAAGAACATTAAGAGTTCTCAATATAACCCTTCAAAGGGTAGATATAACTTATTTTATCAATATGATATGAGGAATCATTGGTCACATACATTTCAGATACCCAAATATTTTTGTTCAAAATCTATTAATTTTCTTTAGGAAAGAAAATATGTCTTGCTAACAATGTAACCATGAATATTATCTTTGAAGGTAGAAAAACAAACCAATATTAATACATTATTTGGTAGTACAAAATTAGTTGAAATTTTCAAAAGAGATAATATATCAATATTTAAAGTAACAAAATTAGTGATGGTTAATGCATAATCCTCTAGAGACATTCACTGTAATGGACCTCATATTGAAAAGTATAGAGAAAGATTCAATTATTGAATGCATGATACTTATGCTTAAATTCTTAATTGACTGTTAAATTAGTTGTGATTATCTTCGTCGTCTTCTTTCGTCATATCCCCATGAAGGGTTGAAAGTTGAATATTTGATTGAAAGATCCAAACTGTGGAATAATTTGAGAGAAAGATATGACCATCATAATATGACAATATTGTTTAAAGCTTGTTATGATTAAATGCACTTGAAGTTGCAAGATTTTAAAATTATGAGTGAGTATAACTCTATAGTATTTATGGTAAGTTCACAATTAAAATTATGTGAGAAGAACATTGTTGATAAGAACTTGCTAGAGAATACTTTTCAACTTTTCATGCTTCAAATACGCTCATGCGATAGCAATACCGTAAAAAAGGTTTTAAGAAATATTCTAACTTAAAATTATTTTTACTTGTTATTGAACAAAATAACGAGCTATTGGTGAAAACTATAAAGCTTGTCTTACTGGATCTGCTACATTTCTTGAAGTGAATGTTACAATATATAAAGACATAATTTTCTACGTGAATTGTAACAACCCAAACCTGGCCTAGACGTTATGGCCAGATCTGGTGATGTTATTGCAATACATTTGAAAAACCCAGAAGCCATTTGATTTGTAAGGTTGACGCTAACTATTACTAAGTAAAAATTCATTTTATTAGCGATCATTTCTTGCTTAACCAATTCGATGAAACCATTTATTATTTATATATATTAAACATTTAGATTAGCAGTGGGTTTCTTAATCTAACTCGATTTTGTAAAATGAGATTTGTTGTTGGAAAACCATAGTTTTGCAAATACAACGAGTATCATAAAAATTATGTCGTAGTACTTTAAAACAAAAATCAAAATAAAATCTAAACTTTAAACAATCCAAAAATTTTTAAATAGAATAGAGCAGTTTTTTTTTTTTTAAACACCAAATAAAAGTCTGAGGGTTACTTGAAAGTAACCAACAAATAGAGAATAAGTTTTGAATTTAGTGTGTAACATATTATAAAACCAACAGAAATCACTTCAAACATAACGCAAATACGGAAAAAGCGTCAGAACATATCAGATGGAGATTTATATTCCTACCCCCACCTGCTATACACCATCTCCGACCATCCCAGCACACCATATAGGGTATTAAATACCCATCCAGCCCTACACACCGCTTAGTGTCGATATGACACTAAATACAGTAGATAATTAAATTGTCCACACTTCCTCCAAAACACAAATCACACCCCCAATGCACATAAAAAGTTTATCAGATATTAGAATATACATGTCATAGATGCTCTCATAACAAATATAGATCATATTCAACGAAAAACAAATCAGACTTACCTTAATACAAATCATGTCGAGCATACATCATAATAACCATGCATACACATATCAATATTTCACACTAATAGAAAATCAAACATCATGTTAAAATGCTTAATTTATGTCATGTGGGCCCTACGAAAAGCCTACGTTCGACTTGAACGTCACTTATGGCCCTAAGGTACAATTTGAGATTTTGGGCCCATACGTCCATGTGGCCCACACGACCTAATTGACCTCTCACACGGCCATGTGTCACACACGGCCTAGCACACAATCGTGTGGCATTAATAGTCCCCTATTTCGGCTTTTGCAGTTTGCTATTTTCTCGGGTTTTCGTTACACTCCTGGTATGTTTTTGCTGCGAAATCACTCATGAGAATTCTAGAACCTAAACACACCGAATAAACACTAATTAAGACAACTCCCAAACCCGATTCCTAAATAATCAATAAAATAACACCCAGATTTAAACAAAAGAATTCGACATCAAAACTCAAAATAACTTCTCACCTTCAAGAAATTAGTAGTCCACCAACGATTCTAGGACACTGGAGGATTAGTTACCTTGCCAACTTCACCTAAAAACTCAAACGATTAGCATGCAAAACATCTTCCACCCACAAACCAACGAGAAAAATATTTGATAAAAACCCACTGCTACAAGAGAAGAATCCAAAGACACTTACACAAATAATCGATAGAATAACCACACTTCCGAATGATCAAATTGTGAAAAAGAAAAGGAGGAACAAAAGAACAGTACAAAAAAAAAAACTAATTAGAGGAGAAGAAACGTGCGAAAGGATGAGGGAGAGAAAAGTGGGGGAAAATATTTTTTAACAAAATATTTCCATTTTGCTCACGCAAGGAATTGAACACATTACCATAGGGTAAGCTATGTAACACCCCAAAACCTGGCCTAGAAGTTAGATCGAATTCCGTGAGTTACATTGGCCAACCAAAGTGGTGGAGATAAAACTCATTTATAACCATAGAAAATTCTACACTAAACCCTTTATGCTTTGTAATTTTAGTAGATTAAATGATACGTAGTTGTATTTGGAAACCACATATAACAGATGTTTAAGAACCGTTAGGAATAAATAAAATCAGTGTTTTTGAACAATTCCAAAGTAACTTAAAAATCCCTGTACCACAGTACACATAGACTTATGTGCAAAATCAAAGGTGCATAATTTGAATAGTTTATCATAACATTATTTGAAATCAAACCAATCAAAGAACTCTAAGACTTCCGCTATGTCGAGTCTAGCTCCAAAATGCAAAATGTACATGAAAGGAAAAACACTACATAGATGAGCTATGCAAGCTCAGTGTGAGTCCGAAACATAAACAGATGGCAAAAAAAATAGGGTGACACAGTAAATACTTCAGACAATCATATATAAAAATATCACTTATGAAAATCTCAATCGGTATGTCAAATACAATATCAAACCACAGAAATGATGTAATAATCATACACAATAATTAGAACATATTACATGACATTAACTATATTGTCAATAACCAAATGTTCACACAAACAGACAAAATGTTCTAAAAAATAGACGTATACTCATATGCAAACGAATGCACAAGTCAAAATCCCACCCCACCAACCAAACACCACTTTGTTCATCCAGCACACCACATAAGGGCTATGGTAGGCCCGTCCACCGTGCACACCACATAGAACCATAATAGGTTCATCCATCCTACACACCACAATGTGGAACTATGCCACTTGAGTAATTGTATATAGTTGAGCTGATATACGTATAGGATAGTGCGGTAAACTGCTATACAAAAGTATCGTAGTTAAGATTGCTAAGTCTGTCTTCTTTCTCTTCATAACCAGATCCCAAAATTTTCATGCTATGTAACAATCCACACATTATGCCGACAACATGCAGAAATGAACATTAACATCGTAATATCCGGGATTTAAGGCTATGCATTTTCACTTAAATGTATGTGGTAGCATGCTTGTGTGTGATTTGAATGTGTTTTGGGGGCTTCAGGAACCTTGGGATGTAGGTAGAAGCCTTAGAAAAATATTTGATTTTAAGCCTAAAAAAGGGAACTAAGGGAGCTAGGCCTTAAGGAGTTTATTGTGTAGCTTAGAACACAAGTACTAAGCTAGTAAGGTGGCAAAGAGGCGCCACTTAGGGCCTTGTGAGGTGACGCCACAGGGAGTGGGAAGGGACCTAGGTTCGAGTAGCAAGGGAAGCATTTTAGAGCTTTTATTTTTTGGCAAGGAGGTGCAGTGATGGACGGCACAGGGACTCTGAATGGATGAAATGCATATTGGGTCTGATAGCTTAAAGATTCGGCTATGTAGGAGTGAAAAGGGGGATTTGGATGAGGGAAGAAGAGTTGGTTGGCAGAAGGACTTTGGAGAGGGCATATTCGGTCATGCTTAGGGGGCTAGTGCCGAAATTGTTTAAGGGATTTTAGGAACACTTTAGTTTTATTTTCCTCCCTTAGTGTTGTGCCAAAAGTGGTAGTCAGAGAACTTTCAAAACTTTTCTTTTGCATTGGCCGAATTTGAGAAGACCACTAGGGTCACTTTCTTCTTCTATTTTTTTCTTCCATCTCTACCATCTTCAAAGCCGAAACCTTTGCCGAATCTACCTCTAGTTAGCCAAATCTTCTAGTAAGTACATTTCTTACTTCTCTTCTCTTCTTGACTGATTTGGTTAGTGCCAAAATCTAGGAATCTAATCCCTCTTCTTTTCTTTTGGTGAACCATGAAAGAGATCTTTCAGGATCCATTTGTAGCCGATGGCAGAAGGAGATCTTTCGGGATTTGAGATCCAAGGTAAGGGTTAGCATTTGGCCAAAGGCCATATTATTTTTAAAGATGGCCGATTCTAACTATGGTTTTTAGGGGGAGTTCAACAGAGATAAGAAGAGGTTTCGGGATTCAGATCCATACCGGTAAGGGCTCCAGTGTTTCGGATCTGTTTCTTAATCATTCAAAAATCGAAGGCTAATCATTTGTGTATTAGTGGTTGGCCGATTGCAAGGGAAGTGCACCACGTAGTTTTTGGATTTGGTTGGAAACCAAATCGGCATAAAGGTAAGATGATATCTCCATGTGACATATCCTTCGGAGATTTCCAGTTGAGCTGAATAGGCTTTTGGTTAGTAACAAGTGTTGGCCGATTATAGGAAGGGGAAAAGTAAACTTTCAGTATCTCGTTAGTTTCGTTTAGTTTCGAGATTTCACTTAGATCTACGAATAGCAGGTGTGTAACCCACCCTCAATTCCTGGATAATAATAATAATGTTATGTATATGTTAATAAGGCAATGAATGAATTTGGCTAAGGTTACCATTCAATGGTGCAGTGTATTCAGGTATGTACCCCTTAATACTCGTTAATAATGTTTATAAACATTCTATGAAAATATGGGAAGTTTCATTATGGCCATGGGGTAAGGTATATTGCATGATATCTATATGATTTGTATGTTGCATGGGCATGTGGGTGATAATGATAAAGGGGAAGTGTTCTGATGGTTTTTACCACATTATCTTGTGACCTATGTCACAAATTATGAATCTGGTGACTCTGTCACATTATCTGGTGGCTATGCCACGATTATAAAGGCGATGTGCAGTTGACTACAGCGACTGCCTTCGATGGTGTGTAGCGGATGGAGGGTCGATTTAGTAATCCCCACGGTGTGATTGGCAGGTACGGGTGATGTGTAGAGGTTGGATATCTAGGTGGGTTTGGGTTGCATCATTGCTTATAAATGTTTATATGTGATTTGATATGCCTTAATCGATTGGGGAACTATGTTGGTTGTTACACACTGAGTCTGTTGACTCACCCTTCGTGGGCTAATATTTTACAGATAATACCCAGTAGATGGACCGGGTCTGCAGGGACTTAGTGGTGGCCATGCTCAGCTCAATTTTTTTCGGATTATCTTATTATGTTTTTTTTTTGGAAATTTATTTCGGGTTTAGTTTTTTTGTAATAAGGCCATTACTATTTAACTGTTTTAAGTTTACGTTTTAATTTTTATTCCTGATAACGATCAACATTAAACAAGTGGTTAAACGATTTTTCATAAATCAACTTCAAATGTTTTGACACCTAAACACCTACGATTTTCAACTTAACGTAAGCTCTAAAATTCGGCATTTCTATAAACTTGTAATTTCTAAAGTATGAGGGTAACGTTCTAATACCAACTATAATAACAACACGGTTTTCAACTTGAGAATAACCCAAATCTATTTTCTTCAAAACCACCAAGTTTTTCAAGGTGACATAATAAGATTTAACTACGTTTTACTCGAGGAGCATGCCAGATCCGATCGGGCTTGTGGGCGGGTTTGGGGTGTTTCAATTTGGTATCGAGCTGGTTCAAAACTCACACTTTGAGGGCTTTTGGGCCCAAAATGCTTTTATTTTGAAATTGAGTTTTACTAAAGGTTGAGAAGGTTTTCCGGCATGGCACTGAGTCTCCTACCAAGTCCACTGTAAGTACCCCTAACCACTGTGTGATTTGTATGTGGGTGATACGGGATCGTAGATTAGTAGATTAGGAGCTATTGAACCCTAGGATTAGCTTACTCCAACACAGAATTGCATAAAATTTAAAGCCTAATCAAACAAACCTGTGAGTAAGTCACCGAGTTAAGGGTGTGGCAACCACAGTGCATGTCTAGGATTGGATTAGGGAGCTTGGTATTTAAGCAATCCTAGTGACTCACCTCCTCTTCGCTTGAATCCTACAGTGCGTGGTGACGGTTCACCCTAACCAAGAGGACTTATTCACAAAGCTAAACTCAATAATTAAAACCCGAAAGGTACTAGCTACACTGTTTTATAAAAACCTTAGTTTTAAAATCACTGAATTACCCCTTTGACTTGTAAAAACTATTTTAGATTTTTTAAAAAAAGAAAATTTTTGAAATATCCTCGATTTACAAAATTACCGAAATACCCCTAGTTTGTAAAATTACTAAAATACCCCCAGTTTATAAAAATTACCATACTACCCTCAACTTTTTATCGAAATATTCCTATTTTGCAAAAATACCAAAAACTCCTATTTTGTAAAATATCAAGATATCCTGATTTGGAAAATTACCAAAATACCCCTATAGGACAAATTACGAAAAATACCCCTGGGTTGGAACGGACGAAAATGTTCAATGTGGTGAATGTGTGTAGTAGATACTATTAAATGAATGTGATTCTCTGAATTAGGGTAGAAGATTTGAAACGAAAACCCTGAAATGATCGAATGAACTACCCCTAAACTTCTTTACATAAAACTTGTTCGTGGGTAATCAGTGGAACAAAAACTGAAGCATAAAACTTTTTAAAAGTAGATTAAATCGCGATCGTAGACATGAGTTCTAGGGGACGTGGTCGTAATGTGCATGGGCGTGGTAGAGGTAGAATGACCGTATCGAAACCAGATAGGTCTGGTCAAGGGTCCCAGAATGAGATGCCACCACCACCAATACCGGTGTTGAATATCGAGATCGACGGGATGATGCGATGCTCGCAGCGATCTTTGCGAGTTCTTGAGAGGGTGGCTGGAGCAGGTGGAGGCATGGGAGCTCGAAAATCTGTACCTGAGTGACTCCGAGCCAATGGAGTTGAGGTATTCTGAGGTGTATCTAGTGTGGTGCCCAGTACGGCTGAGTATTGGTTGGAGGCGACAGAGCGAATCATGGACGATTTAGATCTGAATGCTGAGGAGAAACTGAAAGGGGTGGTGTCGCTTCTCCGGGATAAGTCATACCAGTGGTGGCTCACGGTTCGAGATAAGCGCGCGATGGATGATCTCACTTGGGAGTATTTTAAGTGCGATCGGAAGAAGTATATTGGGACTAGCTATATTGATGCGCAGAGAAAGGCATTTCTGAGGCTGGTTTAGGGGAGTAAGTCCGTAGCGGTCTGAGGCGTAATTTTAAGGTCGAGCCGGTATGTTCGAGGCATCGTGGCTCCGGAGCATGAACGATGTGTCAAGTTTGAGGATGGACTGAGGGATGACCTAAGATTGCTAATAGCTCTACAGCAGTAGCGGGAGTTTGCCGTGTTGGTAGAGAAGGCTAAGGTAGCCGAAGGGGTTAAGGAATATGTGAGACAGAATTCGGATAGGAATAGGCAGAAGAGAGGTTTTGGATCATCAGGGTCATTCGAGAATGTTCAAAAGAGACTTAGAGTTGATGGGCCGCAAGGTCAGCAGGTTGTTATAGGAGGACAGCACCGTACTTGTGTTCAGTGTGGAAAGATACACCTAGGAGAGTGTTGGAAGAAGACAGGGGGATGTTTTAAGTGTGGGTCCAAGGATCACATGATTAGGGACTGTCCTATGAAAATGGACGGGAGCCGACCGACAAGTTAGAGTCTTAATCAGGCTGGAAGAGGTGGACAAAGCAGCCCACCATGGGTCGTGGGTTCGGTTAGCGAGGTAATAGTTCGGAAGAGGTCGGGAAAATCAAGCAGGGTGTTGGTAACATAGAGATAAGACAATCGGTCTGTGTATGCGATTAAATCGGAGGAGGATGGTGACGCACCGGATGTCATAACCCATGTTCCTTATAGCTGACAAGCCTTACTTTGCTTTAATTGATGTTGGCTCGACCCACTCATATGTTGCATGTAGAGTAGCTGAAACATTAGGTGTAGCATCTGAACTGCCTGTTAGGGAGATGACTGTAGTGAGCCCGTTAGGTCAAATGGTAGTGGTGAATAGGGTATTCCGGAGTGTACCCCTAAAGAGTCAGGGGGTGGTATTTCCTGTTGACTTGATGGAACTACCTTTTGGGGAATTTGATCTCATTCTAGGCATGGATTGGTTAGTGGAACATCGGGCTAAATTGGATTGCGCAGCTAAGCGAATGGAGTTGAGGACTCTGGAGGATGAGGAGATAATTATGATAGGAGAAAGAAAAAATTATTTAGCTAACGTAGTCTCCACATTAAAGGCTGATAAGATGGTGCGAAAAGGGTGCAAGGCATTTCTGGCCTTCGTTAGTGCTTTGGATGCAAAAGAAGAAAGGGTTAGTGGAGTGAGAACAGTAAGGGAGTTCATGGATGTCTTTTCGGAGGAGCTGCCTGGGTTACCCATGGACAGGGAGGTGGAGTTCAAAATTGATTTACTGCCAGGTACAGCTCCTGTGTCAATTGCTTCGTACCGAATGGCACCAAAGGTGTTGGTAGAGCTCAAGGCCCAGATCCAAGAGTTACTCGATCGTGGGTTTATTCGACCTAGTGTGTCTCAATAGGGAGCACCGGTCCTATTCGTGAAAAAAAAACGGGACTATGCGTATGTGCATAGATTATCGACAGTTAAATAAGCTGACCATTAAGAACAAGTACCCTTGCCGAGGATAAATAACTTGTTCGATCAGCTTAAGGGGGCCGCGGTATTTTCAAAAATTGATCTACGGTCTGGATATCATCAACTTAGGGTGAAGGAAGCAGATATCCATAAGACATCTTTCCAGACAAGGTACGGGCATTAGGAGTTCTTAGTAATGCCATTCAGATTGACGAATGCCCCAGCTGCATTCATGGATATGATGAATCGGGTTTTCCAACCCTACTTGGATCGGTTCGTCGTTGTGTTCATAGACGACATCCTAGTGTATTCCAAGTCTGAGAAAGAACATGATGAGCATCTCCGGGTTGTATTGCAAGTATTAAGGAAAAGAAGCTATATGCCAAGTTCAACAAGTGCGAATTTCGACTAAAGGAAGTTACGTTCTTAGGGCATGTGGTGTCTGTGGAAGGAATAAGGGTAGATCCTCGGAAGATTGAGGCAATATTAGATTGGAAACCACCTAAGTCTGTGGCTGAGGTTCGTAGTTTCTTAGGGTTAGCAGGCTACTACAGGAGATTTGTTGAAGGGTTCTCGTCAATAGTAGCACCTCTGACGAAGTTGTTGAGAAAGGAGGTACCTTTCGTATGGGCAGATAAGCAGCAGGAGAGTTTTGAGAAGCTTAAAAGAGTATTGACAGAGGCTCCGATTTTGATTTAGCCGGAAGCAGGGAAAGACTTCGTGGTGTATTGTGATGCTTCCCATACAGGATTGGGATGTGTCCTTATGCAAGATGGGAAAGTGGTCGCTTATGCGCCTCGGCAGTTGAGGCCACATGAGTTTAACTATCCAACGCATGACCTGGATTTGGCTGCGGTAGTTTTCATGCTAAAAGTGTGGAGGCCCTACTTGTATGGAGAAAGGTCGGTGATTTATACAGACCACAAGAGTCTGAAATATTTGTTGACTCAGAAGGAGCTGAATTGAGACAGCGAAGGTGGGTGGAGTTGTTGAAAGACTACGACTGTTCAATAGAGTATCACCCGGGCAAGGCAAATGTGGTGGCAGATGCCCTAAGTCAAAAAGTGGTGTCGGATCTGAGGGCGATGTTTGCACATCTTAACCTTTATGAGGATGGAAGTTTGCTAGCGGAGTTGCAAGTGAAGCCAACATGGCTAAGTCAGGTAAATGAGAAACAATTGGTAGATGGTGAACTCAGTGCTAAGCTGCTACAAGTACAAAATGGGGAGTTGGAAGACAATGGTGTAAACGGTGAGGGAGTGTTGTGTTTTTGGGGCAAGGTCTGTATGCCGAAGGATGAGGAGTTAAGGCAGAAAATTCTTCAGGAATCGCATAGTAGCCCTTATGCTATGCATCCTGGAGGAAGTAAGTTATATAGGGATCTACGGGATCAGTTTTTGTGGCCTGGTCTTAAGCAGGAAGTTACCGAATTTGTAGGGAAGTGTTTAACATGTTAGCAAGTCAAGGATAAACTTCAAGTACCGTCAGGATTGCTTCAGCTGATAAAGATTCCGTAATGGAAGTGGGAGAGAATTACCATGGACTTCGTTAGTGGGCTTCCCCTTACGCCTACTAAAAAGGACTCGGTATGGGTGATAGTAGATCGGTTGACGAAGTCTGCACATTTCATACCAGTGCGGGTTGACTATTCCCTACAGAGATTGGTAAAATTGTATGTAGCAGAAATCGTGAGGCTGCACGGAGTGCCGGTGTCGATTATCTCGGATAGGGATCCGAGGTTTACGTCTTGATTTTGTAAAGCGCTACATCAAGCATTGGGCACTAGGTTGGACTTGATCGGCATTCCATCCGCAATGACGCCAATCTGAGCGGGTAATTCAAGTGCTAGATGATATGTTGAGGGGTTGCGTGATAGATTTCAAAGGAAGTTGGGAGGAGTTCTTGCCTTTAGCGGAATTTGTGTACAATGATAGCTATCAAGCAAGTATTCGGATGGCACCATACGAAATACTGTATGGACGGAAGTGTCGCACTCTTACGTGTTGGACAGAATTGGGGGAATGTCATGTTTTAGGTTCGGAGATGGTGGCAGAATCAGAGGAAAAGGTTAAGGTAATTTGGGCACGGTTGAAGGAGGCATCTGATAGGCAGAAGTCATATGCAGATCTTAAGCGGAAGGAGATAGAGTTTGCAGAAGGAGATCAAGTGTTTTTAAAAGTTTCGCCATGGAAGAAGGTGATGAGGTTTGGTCACAAGGGAAAGTTAAGTCCCAAGTTTATAGGACCTTATCGAGTTTTGAAGCGAATTGGACTAGTGGCATATCAGATAGAGTTGCCTTCAAATTGAAGCAGATGCACAATGTGTTCCATGTTTAGATGCTACATCGTTACCGATTAGACCCATCTCATGTAATAACAGTTGAAGAGGTGGAGCTAAGACTAGATTTGTCCTATGAGAAAGAGCCGATTCAGATTCTAAAATGGGATATGAAGGTGCTTCGGAGGAAATCAGTTCCTCTAGTCAAAGTGTTATGGCGTAACCATGGATCAGAAGAAGCTTCGTGGGAGCCAGAGGAAGCAATGCGACAGCAATACCCTCACTTATTTTAGCCAGGTAACTTTGAGGTCAAAATTATTTTAAGGGGGTAGAACTGTAATATCCGGGATTTAGGGGTTATGCATTTTCACTTAAATGTATGTGGTAGCATGCTTGTGTGTGATTTGAATGTGTTTTGGGGCTTTAGGAACCTTGGGATGTAGGTAGAAGCCTTAGAAAAATATTTGATTTTAAGCATAAAAAAGGGAACTAAGGGAGCTAGGCCTTAAGGAGTTTATTGTGTAGCTTAGGACACAAGTACTAAGCTGGTAAGGTGGCAAAGAGGCGCCACTTAGGGCCTTGTGAGGTGACGCCACAGGAAGTGTGAAGGGACCTAGGTTCGAGCAGCAAGGGAAACATTTTGGAGCTTTTATTTTCAGCAAGGAGGTGCAGTGATGGACGGCACAGGGACTCTGAATTGATGAAGTGAAGATTGGGTCTGACAGCTTAAAGATTCGGCTAAGTAGGAGTGAAAAGGGGGATTTGGATGAGGGAAGAAGAGTTGGCCAGCAGAAGGACTTTGGAGGGGGCATATTCGGTGATGCTTAGGGGGCTAGTGCTGAAATTGTTTAAGGGATTTTAGGAACACTTTAGTTTTCTTTTCCTTTCTTAGTGTTGTGCCAAAAGTGGTAGTCAGAGAACTTTCAAAACTTTTCTTTTGCATTGGCCGAATTTGAGAAGACCACTAGGGTCACTTTCTTCTTCTATTTTCTTCTTCCATCTCTACCATCTTCAAAGCCGAAACCTTTTTTGAATCTATCTCTAGTTAGCCGAATCTTCTGGTAAGTACACTTCCTACTTCTCTTTTCTTCTTGACTGATATGGTTAGTGCCAAAATCTAGGAATCTAATCCCTCTTATTTTCTTTTGGCCGAACCATGAAGGAGATCTTTCGGGATCCATTTGTAGCCGACGGTAGAAGGAGATCTTTCGGGATTTGAGATCCAAGGTAAGGGTTAGCATTCGGCCAAAGGCCATATTATTTTTAAAGATGGCCGATTCTAACTATGGTTTTTAGGGGGAGTTCGACAGAGATAAGGAGAGGTTTCGGGATTCAGATCCATACCGGTAAGGGTTCTAGTGTTTCGGATCTGTTTCTTAATCATTCAAAAATCGAAGGCTAATCGTTTGTTTGTATTAGTGGTTGGTCGATTGCAAGGGAAGTGCATCACGTAGTTTCGGAATTTGGTTAGAAACCAAATCGGCATAAAGGTAAGATGATATCTCCATGCGACATATCCTTCAGGATTTCCAGTTGAGCTGAATAGGCTTTTGGTTACTAACAAGTGTTGGCCGATTATAGGAAGGGGAAAAGCAAGCTTTCAGTATCTCGTTAGTTTCGTGTAGTTTCGGGATTTTGCTTAGATCTACGAATAGCAGGTGTGTAACCCACCCTCAATTCTCGGCTAATAATAACAATGTTATGTATATGTTAATAAGGCAATGAATGAATTTGGCTAAGGGTACCATTCAATGGTGCAGTGTATTCAGGTATGTACCCCTTAATACTCGTTAATAATGTTTATAAACATTGCTATGAAAATATGGGAAGTTTCGTTATGGCCATGGGGTAAGGTATATTGCATGATATCTATATGATTTGTATGTTGCATGGGCATGTGGGTGATAATGATAAAGGGGAAGTGTTCTGATGGTTTTTACCTCATTATCTTGTGACCTATGTCACAAATTATGAATCTGGTGACTCTGTCACATTATCTGGTGGCTATGCCACGATTATAAGGGCGATGTGCAGTTGACTACAACGACGCCTGATGATGGTGTGTAGCGGATGGAAGGTCGATTTAGTAATCCCCACGGTGTGATTGGCAGGTACGGGTGATGTGTAGAGGTTGGATATCTAGGTGGGTTTGGGTTGCATCATTGCTTATAAATGTTTATATATGATTTGATATGCCTTAATCGATTGGGGAACTATGTTGGTTGTTACACACTGAGTCTGTTGACTCACCATTCGTGGGCTAATATTTTACAAATAATACCCAGCAGATGGGCCGAGTCTGCAGGGACTTAGTGGTGGCCATGCTGAGCTCAATTTTTTTCGGATTATCTTATTATGTTTTTTTTTTTGGAAATTTATTTCGGGTTCAGTTTTTTTGTAATAAGGCCATTACTATTTAACTGTTTTAAGTTTACGTTTTAATTTTTATTCCTGATAACGATCAACATTAAACAAGTGGTTAAACAATTTTTCATAAAACAACTTCAAATGTTTTGACACCTAAACACCTACGATTTTCAACTTAACGTAAGCTCTAAAATTCGGCATTTCTATAAACTTGTAATTTCTAAAGTATGAGGATAACGTTCTAATACCAACTATAATAACAACACGGTTTTCAACTTGAGAATAATCCAAATCTATTTTCTTCAAAACCACTAAGTTTTTCAAGATGACATAACAAGATTTAACTACGTTTTACTCGAAGAGCATGCCAGATCCGGTCAGGGCTTGTGGGCCGGGTTTGGGGTGTTTCAAACATTTCTAGTTTGAACAGATTCAAATTTGATTACACTTGTATTCTAATATTTAGTTACGACAACGATAATAAACTCATACTTATTCATCACATAAGCGAGCAATAAAATAAAAGCCCATAAACACACATATATTCACGAACTAAACTAAATCGAGTCCTAGACACACTAACCGAGGCTTAAATGAGGGTCGGATTACACAAAAACATAATACAGACAATTTATGACTCAAAAAAAAATTCTACAAAATAAGGCCATGTGGCCGTGTGCATAAGGCCATGTGGCAGTGTGCCCTAGTCGTGTGGAAGTGTCTAGGCCATGTGGAGGCCTACACGCCCATTTGGAGGAGACACACACCTGTATGACCAAGTTACACAGCCATCTGAGTAACCCGTGTAACTCACTGTGCAAAAGTGCCAAAAATAAATAGCAGAGGAGACACGGCCATATGGAGATCTCACACGCCCATGTAGGGACACATGCCCGTGTGGCCAAGCCGTGTGGTACAAAAAATTATCGAAAACCCTAAATTCCCAATTGCACACGGCCATGTGATCACAAAACCATGTCGAAACAGCTTGAAAATCATGCTTTTGATGTCGAAACGATCCCCAACCCTTGGTAACCCAGAATTATGCCCTAACATACATAATTTCAACTAATTTAATAACAACATAATTTCAACTAATTTAATAACAATACGATACTTCAAATGACCAATTTCAAAAACACACAAGACATTATTAAATTCCACCGCAATTCGATATCGAAGTTAACTATTTCAGAACACACACCTTAGAACGCAATATCAAGCACCAAGGATTAATCGATTCGCTCTTACCAAACTATTTGGAAACCTCAACTTCATACACAAACTTAAACTATAAGAACTTTAATTAACAAATAATAGAAATAAAAGCAATTCTGTCATAACCTACCCGCTTCACCTCCGATAAAACGAAGCACATGAGGATGATCAGTCTTAACAGACAAAATGTAACGTAAGTGTAAAAGGAAAGAAATAAGAAATCAAAAGAACTGAAATTTGGGGAAAAAATCAAAAAATAACAGAGGGAACCAAAAAAAAAAAAGAAATGGAAAAGAACGTGAAACTGAAAAACCTCTTATTTCAAATTTTAAAAGTAAATCTTTAAAATTAAAAAAAAAAAAACCAAAATAAATTAATTCCTCAAAACACACATGAGGACTTGAACCTGGAACCCAAAGGTAAACTAACACACTTACAACCACCGAACCAGTAGGCTCATTCTGACATTAAAACGAGAAAACCCACTAAAGTGCTCGACCTATTCAATGACCCTAACCACAACGTTAAAACGTCTAACCCTAAATTTTAGGGTATTACAAGCTAACACCTTACTACTAAACCAACAGGCTCATTCTAACACAGATTGACCTAACATAATATTTAAGCCCAACAAACAAAGATAGGCCTAGGAACAAAAATAATATAATTTTCCCAAAAGAGAGACTTGAACCCACGACTTCAAACACACATCCAAAGCACTTAACCACTGAAGCAGATACTTAATTATGACATAATTTAACAAATCAGAAACTCATTTTTTGGGCATTACAACTCTGCCACCAAAAGAAATTTCGGACTCAAAATTTTGCCTTTTTCAAATAGATGCAGATATTACTGTCAAATCGAATCCTCAAGTTCCCAAGTGGCTTCTTCAATGCCATGATTCTGCTACAGAACCTTAACCAAAAAGATGATATTTGTCCTCAAGGCCTTAAAGTCTCGATCCAGAATTTAAATCGGCTCCTCCTCGAAGGTCAAATCTAATCTCACCTCAATATCCTCAACAGATACAATATGAGATGGGCCAAACCTATATCTCCTCAACATAGAGATGTGAAACACATCGTAAAAATAGTCCAACTCGAGAGGTAGCTCTACCTGATAGGCGACCGATCCCACACATTTCAAAACCTGATACGGCCCAACGAACCTAGGGCTCAATTTGCCATTACATCCAAACCAAAGGACCTTCTTCCATGAAGATACCATAAAAAATACTTAGTTACCCACAGAATACTCGATGCCTCTCATCTTCAGATCTGAATATGACTTATGTCTATCAAAAGCTACCTTAAGACAACCTTGAATCAATATAACATTATCCTCAGTCTTAGAAACCAACTTAGGACCCAAAACCCGTCTTTCACCCAACTCAGTCCAACACAAAGGGGTACGACACCTACGACCGTAAGAGCCTCGTATGGTGCCATCTGAATATTGAACTAGAAGCTATTATTATACGCAAACTCAGTTAGTGGCAGAAAATCCTCCAAACTACCTCGTAAGCCAATCACACAACTTCGTAACATATCCTCCAGTATTTGAATCACCCTCTCAGATTGACCATCTGTTTAAAGATAGAACATGCAATTGAAGTCCAATCAAGTACCCAAAGCTTCATAAAGTTTCTTCTAGAACCAAGAAGTGATGCGGGGTTCCCTATCAAAGATAATTGAGACTGGAAGCCTATAAAGTCTAACAATCTCAAAAACATACAGTTTGGCCAACTGCTGAAGGGAATGTTCGATCTTCAAAGGAAGGAAATGAGTAGACTTGGTCAAATGATCCACGATGACCTAAACAAAATCCTTCTTAGTGGTGTTAAGGACAACCCATTGACGAAGTCATAGTCACCTATTCCTATTTCCAAAGGGAATCTTAACGGGTTGAAGCAAACTCGAAGGTAGTTGGTGCTCAGCCTTAACTTGCTGGTACGTTAAACAATGAAAGACTAAATTTGTTACCTCCGTTTCAAATTAGTTCACCAGTATAACTTTTGGAGATCACGGTACATCTTATTTCCACCAGGATACATAGCATAAGGCTACTATGCTACTCCCGCAGAATAGATTGCCTCAACTCAGAATCGTTAGGCACATAAACTCGTCCTTGGAAACACAAAACCCCATCATTGTTCAGCCCAAAATCAAAAGTACTACCTTCCTCAACCTGACAAAATCGCAGAACCAAATAGTCATCCCCCAACTATTTAACTCAAATTTTATTAATCCAAATCGGCTTAACTTACAACTCAGCTAACAGACTCTTACCATCAAACAGATTTAGGCGAGCAAACATTTCTCTCAAATCGATCATTGCTCTACGACTCAGAGTATCTGCCACAACATTGGCCTTACCGAGATGATACTCAATAGTGCAACCATATTCCTTAAGCAACTCAATATATCTATGTTGCCTAAGGTTCAAATCCTTTTGAGTAAGGAGATACTTGATGCTCTTGTGATTGGTATAAATGATACACCTCTAACCATATAGATAATGCATCTAAATTTTTAAGGCGAAGGCAACTGCAACCAACTCAAATTCGTGCGTGGGATAGTTACCTTCGTGTGACTTCAGTTGTCGGGATGCGTAAGCCACTACCTTACCTTCTTGCAATAGAACACAACCCAACCCGACATGAGAAGCATCACTGTAGACTACGAATGCTTTACCGAACTCAGGTTGTATCAGAGTGGGTCCCTGAGTCAAAATAGACTTGAGCTTCTCAAAGCTTGATTGCTACTCATTAGTCTAGAAAAAATGGTGTGTTTTTACACAACAACTTAGTTAGAAGAGCTGCGATAAACGAGAACCCCTCAACAAATCTTTGGTAATAACCCGCTAAATTGAGGAAATTGTGGATCTCAAACACATTTTTAGGTTGTTTCCACTCTAGCACAACCTCAATCTTTTTAGGGTCCACACAGATTCCCTCAGCAAACACCACATGACCTAAAAAAGTAAACTCTGTTGACCAGAACTCACATTTGCTCAACTTAGCGTAGAGCTTTTTCTCTCGGGTATTTGCAGAACTACTCTGAGATGCTCATCATAACCATCCTCAGCCTTAGAGTATATCAGAATGTTTTCGATAAAGACCACAAAGAACTGATCCAAGTATGGCTAGAGCACCTGATCCACAAGGTCCATGAATGCAGCCGGAGCATTTGTCAAATCGAAGGGCATGACTACGAACTGGTAGTGCCCATAATGAGTCCTAAAAGTAGTCTTATGAACATCAGTCTCCTTAACCTTTAGTTGATGGTACCTAGAATGGAGATCTATCTTAGAAAATATGGATGCCTCCCGAAACTGATCAAACAAATTGTCAATCCTCGAAAGTGGGTACTTATTATTTACCATCAATTTATTTAGTTGACGGTAATTTATACACATCCTCATAGTACTATATTTCTTCTTTACGAACAGAACCGATACCCCCCATAGAGTCACACTAGGTCAAATAAACCCTCGATTTAGAAGTTCCTAAAGCTGAGCTTTTAATTCCATAATCTCATTTAGTGCCATACGGTAGGGAGTGGTGGACACCAAAATTATACCTGGTAAAATCTCGATACCAAATTCGACCTCGCTATCCGGAAGCAACCCCAACAATTCTTCAAGAAAAAAATCTAAAAATTCCCTAATAGTTTGAATATCCCCAACAGATGAACCCATAGAAATTGAATCATGTACAAAGGCTAGAAATACCTCGCACATTTTTCGTACTGACTTTTCCACTACCAGAGAATAGATCGCATTATAGAGATAAACCCTACGTTCGCCGATCATAATAACATCCAAATCAACCTCAGATCTCAAAGTCACCCTCTTGGTGCCATAATCTAAGCTAACTCGATGTTCCACAATCCAGTATATTCCCAAAATCAAGTCAAATTCTCTAAACGGTAACTCCATTAAATTAGACACAAATACAACATATTGTATCTCCAACGGAACTCTCCTAAAAACCTTATTGACTCTTACTAACTGACCTAGTGGACTGATCATAGAAACCTTATAAGAAGTTCTCTCAACATTAATGCCTAGATTCATAGATACAAAGCTAGCTATATAGGAATGTGTTAAGCATATATCTATCAATGAAAAATACGGAACAGTATTAATAAAGAACGTACCAATGATCACATCAATGGCGCCTCTATCCTCGTAGTGCCTGGTCGCATAAACCAATGCAGGCTATCTCGCCTCTGCCTAATTTGCACCTCTGTCCGGTGCTCTTTGTCCTCGACCCAAACCATTACCACTTTTGGCCTACCCACGGCCCCTAGGTGGTTGCTGTACTACCCTCTGAGGGTAAACTAAACCCGGAGCTAGAGCTTGCACCTACTCTAAGCAAAGCAAACAATCCCTGAGGCATTGCTCCACCGACCTGCATCACAAACAAGCTCCCAATCTACTCCAACATTTGTTTGGATGACGTCTACCACAATCCCCACAAATACGAGTTTCAGTAACAGTAACTGGTGCCTCAGCCCTAGGAGATCCATCAAATCTGGACCATTCCTTAGGCCGTTAAATAGAGCTAGAGGGCCCGAATCCCTCTTAGTCTTAGTCTAACCTCTCTCTCTGTCTGTCTTTTCACGCTCAGTGCGTTTAACCTCCTCAGTTATATTTGCATTGTCCACCAAAATGGCAAAAACTCGCTCCATCTATGGAGCTATCAGAACCTTAAGGTCATACCTCAGCCCCTCCTTGAAACGAATGCTCAAGTCATAATCAATCGAAACAAGCCCACGAGCATATCTGCTCAACCTCAAAAACTCGACCTCACACTCAGCAACAGTCCTATCCCCTTGAGTAAGGCCCATAAAATCATGTCTACGAGCCTCCACACAACTCGCCTCATATACTTGCTCTAGAAGACGTTATTAAAATATTCCCAAGTTATCTAATAAAGCTGAGTACCCTCCTCAATGGTCAGCCACCACTGGTAAGCTTTATCGCAAAGCAGCGACACTACACTAATCGTGTGTCAGAGTCTTAAAAATTTATATAATGAATGATCTAGCCTAAAAACTAACTATGATAACGACTTGAGGCAAGCGCACCTATCGAACAATAATATAGTTTAGTGGCACGACCGGATTGTCGAACCCAAAGGAACCAAAAGTACCAATACTAACTCTCTTTTTATTATTTAACTTAAGAATTAAAGGAATTGTTGTTTAACCTAAAATTAACTAACTACTAAGCTAAAGATGCTAAGACAAAAAGAATGAATTGAGGAAACACTTGTGGGAAAAACCAATTGATTAAGACAATACCCGAGAAAGAATCCACCTAGACTTCACTTGTTATCTAACTCTGAACCAAACAATTTATTCACTTGACTTGATCTGTAGGATTCCCTAATTTATATGAATACCTCACTCGAGGCTACTAACATCTAACCCTATGTTGATTAATTGAAATCTCTTTCTAATTAAAACCCTTAGAATTGCATTAACTCGATCTACGGACTCCCATTTTATGTTTGACCCTAATTCGATAGATTTTCGTCATCCTATCTCTAGGGTTACGATCAACTCCACTTAACTATGCTAGATCTACTCTTAGATAGGGTCTATTCCTCCTCTGCCTGAGAGCATAAATGCTTGAATCAATATCCTAAAATATAAAAACAAGAATTAAGGACACATAGTTAAGAACAAATCAAATATTTATCATATAGCTCAGAAAACAATAACAAGATTCGTCTTAGGTTTCATCCCCCTTAGGTATTCGAGGGGTTTAGTTCATAATTATAAAAGAATACATCTCAGAAGAAAAGATAAAACAAAACATAAAGAAAACCCTAAAACCCCCTGAAGGAATTGTAAGAGAGACCTTCAGTCTTGAGTATGATTCCGGCTTCTTGAGATGAATCAACTGGCTTTCTTCAAGTGAATCCCACAATTCGGCCCCTCTGGCTTGGCTCTTTGGCCTAGCTGAACGCCCCTTGAAGGTTGGCCTCTAGGGTGTTTATATAGTATTTTAGAATGTCTTTCTTTTCCTCTAAGTACCCTAATCTGAATGAAACTCTTCTTGGCTACAGCAGGGACACGCACGTGTGCCACGCCCATGTAATTCGAGTAATAGGCTGTGGTCGGTCCTGCTAAAGAGGCACGGCCATGTGACTCGGGGTCCAGGCCGAGTGGATTTTGTACTTTGGCCCAATTTCTCTACTTTCGGCCTGTTTCTCGTTCTTTTCATCCTTTAGTGCTCTCTTGAGTATAAAACATGAAAATAAAGGATTAGGAGCACCTATTTCCATAATTAAAGGGATAAATCATCCAAAAGTATGCTAAATATGGGATTAAAATATGTGTATATTATGGTTTATCAAATACCCCCACACTTAAGCTTTTGCTTGTACTCAAGCAAAATTCTCAACTCACAATTAAAATGAACTTCCTCAATTCATAATATTCATCGATAATGTTTTATCATAATTCATAGATAATTTATACATGGATAATTTAACTCAAAAAGTCCTAAAGATTCAAACAATCAAAGTCATAGTTTTTAGCACGAAAAATATAGGTGTTTCCCCTTATCCGAATAATTACCTTTAATTCAAAATCGACATGAAACACCCCAAACCCGGCCTATGCATTAAGCCTGGATTTTGGCATGCCACACAAATTGAACGTGAATTCAATTCATCAACGATGTAGGAAATTAAATCTTCAAAATGATTAAGAGAATGACTTTATCGAAAATCGAGGTTTATTTGAAATCCATGATTAAAAACACAAGAGTTTATCATTTGATTTACAGAGTAGTAGTTGATTAAAATTTTAAATTTATTTAGTCGAAATATTTCATCGAAGAGTTTTAAAAGAATTTCCTAAGTTTCAGTAATATTTAAGAAAAACCTTTATTTTACGCGAGAGTTTTAGAAAAACATTTATGAAAACTAAATCAGTCCAACTTAGGAAAACTAAAACATAATAAAATCCATCCGCATAATAAAATCCATGAAAATAATTAAAGAGGCCTTATTACATCGTCATTAAAATAGTACTTAATAAAAATTATTAAAGAAGTTTTAAAGTGATATAAGCCACCATTTGTAGTATAGCTTCCACACGAAGTCATCTCCGACCCAAGTCTCCATCAATTATTATTACCTGAGAAGGGTAAGAAAAATGGGGTGAGCTACCTAGAACTCAATGTGTAACCCACTTATCAGTATTCATCGCCCAAAACCATATAAACATGTAATTGGGCTTGAGCCCATTTTGCAAATGTTCAATATATATAAATCAAGTATATAAAATAATAATAATAATGCATGTGATATGAAATTCCCAACCAAGCCTAATTTTCCATCCGCTACACACCACCCGTACCAACCATCACACCTGTGGGGATCAAGTCAACCCACCCCGCCAACACACCAATAGCAGGCTTTAAGCCAATTATAATATTTGTTGCAACAGGCCATTTAAAATATTTGTGGCAACAGGCCATTTATAATATTTGTGGTAGAACCACCAATCTAGATTTTGGGCAACAGGCCATCGTGACAAAGTCATCGATCTAGATTTTTGGCAACAGGCCTTTCTTCTCTTCATCAAATATCCCAGCCCATGCAGTCATGTGTATATATAATGCATAACAAAATATTCGTAAGGTAATTTTAACAAAAGCCCACATTACAATTTATCAATTTGGCCCATTAGTCAAAATAGCAATTTGGCCCATTTAACGATCTAGCAACTTGGCCCATTTCATCTCATATCACATTAATATCACTTTTGGCCCATAAAGCAACGTATTTCAATTTGGCCCATTAAAATTTGGCCCATAAAACAACATATTTCAATTTGGCCCATAAAACAACATATTTCAATTTGGCCCATAAAAGGGTATTTATGTAATTCGATCCATAGGGACATTTCGCAATTCGGCCCATTTAACACATGAGGCCTTTTTCACAATTTCCACACTTGGCCAATTAATCAAAATAACCACATGGTTCAAAAATATCACTTCTTTCACGAGATAACCCATTGAGGGCAAATCCGTAATTTTTCCACAACTTCAATTTTGGTTTCAAGCATTCACAAAAAAGTATAATTATAACGTATTTTTTTCAATTTCACCGGATTTACGATTTTTATTTTAATGCTTACGATATAGTAGAACCCATGAGATAAGTGTAAAGTTACACACCTGATTACGGTGAGAACTACACTTCCCCGCTCGTCGATACCTATATACGTGTCACACTTGATTAGAACGCTAATACTTATAAAACTATACTAATGTTAAGCGATCTAGATCTTACCCTCGGAATCTCGAACAACCACTATTTACGATTTCTCTTCGATCAAAGGTTCAGAACCACAAGTAAACAATGCCTCGGGGGTACTACGACTTCGAATAATTGATTTTCACCAGATGAGGGTCCACAACCCGGTGGAAAGTCTCGGATTCTCGAAACAGTCCTTCGCTTGAATTTAGGGGGAATAATAGAACCACCCCTCTTCCGAACACTATTAACAACCCTTTTTGTCCCTATCTTGATTGTCTTCAAAGACAAAGGATCATTACTCCTAACAATATATCGAAAATCTTAAGACTAATGACTTAAAAGAGTGAATTCGGCTTACCTTAAAATTCAGAATGATCTCAAAAGAATCCTTTGAACGTTATGATCAAATCTTAAATGAACTTCAAGATTTCTACGAAAAGATGATGATTCGACCCTTCCACTATTTCACTAAAAATAACGAAAGAAAACATTTGAATAAGTGATTGGTTAATCGGTTTAAAAGTCTCTTCCAAGACATTCTAACATTCGGCCAAGGTGACTAAATAGCAAAAGAAAAGACAAAGAAATGATTCTTACCGATGATCCAAAGTTTGAATAGAAGAAAATGATTGAAAATAGATGTTATGAAGAATGAAAGATTCGGCTATGATGATGATCACAAACATTCGGCCATAGAAGATAGATGAAAGAAAAACATGTGTTTGTATGATAAGTAAAATGGAGAGGAAAAGAGAATAGGGAGAAGAGAAAAGAGAGAAGTTTAGGGACAATTGTGCATTCGGCAATGAAGAGAAAAAAGAAGAAAAGAAATGGCCTTTGATAGCTATATGGTTTCGATCACAAAGAAAAAAGAAAAGATTTAGAGAGTGATCAAGTTAAGACCGAAATGGTCAAAAAGAAGAAATGGCAAAAGCAACAATTGCTTCCTCAATGCTCATGGTACATTCGGCTAGAGAGAGGGAAAAATTGGAGAGAAAAGTTTACTAAGACACCAAATGGTAAATGGAAAATGTGCTCATCAAGCACCTAATCCTACCAAACCAACACCAAAATCCGGCCATCCCCCTTAGCCCCCAATGCCGTCCATGTTCATGGACATTTTGGCCATTCAAAATTTCCAAAACAAAGCCCTTGATTCATGCCTTATGTCCCCCTATCACCTTAAATCATGAGATTCTTTTCCTTAAACTTTTACTTACCTTTTTCCTTTGGTCTTCTTGCCAAAAATGATACCCAACTCATCCTAATCCTTATCCATGACCGACACATTGAAAGAGGAAACAAAATAAAACAAAACTCAATGCACATTCAAGGATTCAACCTTTTCCTCAAGCAAACATACATGCGCCAACACCACCTTGCTACTAGCTCATCTTATGCTAGTTTTTGACACTTAAATTTACTTAAACCTCAAAGTCACTTGATCCACTTCAATTAGGTACTCCTTACTAAAATTTATTCTACTTCTGAATAAATCCCAAGTCTTCTCAAGACTATATTAAACATGCAAAATTTTAATTATACCCAAGCTAAGCACCAAAAACATGCATCATATCGATACTCAGATTTTAGGATGTTACAACTCTACCCTCCTTAAAGAAAATTTCGTCCTCGAAATTTACCTGGTTAAAAGAGATGTGCATCCTCAGGCTCCCACGTAGCTTCTTCCACTCCGTGATTATGCCAAAGAACCTTAACCAACGGCACAGTCTTCTTTCTTAATACCTTAACATCGCGATCTAAGATTTTCACTGGTTCTTCCTTGAAAGACAAGTCTGACCTTAATTCCACTTCTTCTACCAGTATTACGTGCGATGGATCCGATCTATAGCATCTCAGTATAGAAACAAGGAAAACATTATGAATCTAACTCAACTCCGGAGGTAAATCAAGTTGATAGGCCACTGGTCCTATACGCTTCAACACACGGTACGGTCCAATGAACCTAGGGCTCAACTTGCCCTTCCTTCCAAATCTGAAAATCTTCTTCCACGGTGAGACTTTCAAAAATACCTGATCTCCCAATGCAAACTCAATATCTTTATGCTTCAGATTCGCATACGACTTTTATCTATCCGAAGCTTCCTTTAATCGCGCTCAAATCACCTTTACTTTTTCTTCCATCTCAGATATCAGTTCAGGACCCAACAACTGTCGTTCCCCCAATTTAGTCCAACAAGTAGGGGTACGACACCTACGACCGTATAACGCTTCCTAGGGCACCATGTGGATACTGGATTGGTAACTGTTATTATACGCGAACTCTACCAATGGTAGAAAATGAGCAGTCTTCGTTAATCGATCTACTACCACCCAGACAGAATCTTTCTTAGTAGGTGTTAAGGGTAACCCACTAACAAAATCCATCGTTATCTACTCCTATTTCCATAGAGGAATCTTTACTGGTTGCAATAAACTCGATGGTAATTGATGTTCCGCCTTCACTTGTTGACAAGTCAAACACTTTCCCATTAAATCAGTAACCTCTCACTTTAACTTTGGCCACCAATACTATTCACGGAGATCTCGATACATCTTATTTCCTCTGGGGTGCATAGCATAAGGGCTACTATGCGCCTCTAGAAGAATCATTTGCCTCAAATCTGAATCCTTGGGCATACAAACCCTTCCACGAAAACATAGTACACTATCTTTGTTCAAACCAAAATCCCCTATTATACCACTTTCAACTTGTTGTATTAAAGGACCCAACTTTTCATCGGATAATTGCTTTTCCTTGATTTGCTCCAACCACAGAGGCTTCACTCGAAGTTTCGCTAGCAGAATGCCATCCTCATACAAACTGAGATGAGCAAACATTGCTCTTAACTCCGATACAACCTTATGACTCAACGCGTCTGCCACAACGTTAGCCTTTCCAAGATGGTACTCGATTGATAAATCATAATCCTTTAATAGCTCCACCCATATCCGTTGTCTTAAATTTAACTCCTTTTGGGTAAGGAGATACTTAAGACTCTTATGGTCCGTATAAATGATTGACTTCTCACCGTAGAGATAGTGCCTCCAAATCTTTAATGCAAACACCACCGCAGCCAACTACAAATCATGAGTAGGATAGTTGACTTCATGCGGCCTCAATTGTCGAGAAGCATAAGCTACTGCTTCTCTACTTTGCATCAGTACACATCCTAAACTCGTGTGTGACGCATCACAATAAATAGTAAACTCTTTTCCAGCTTCAGTTTGAATCAGTACTGGCACTTCTGTTAGAATCTTCTTCAGTTTCTCGAAACTTTCTTGTTGTTTATCGATCCATACATACGGTACTTCCTTTCACAACAGCTTAGTTAGGGGTGCAGCAATCAAAGAAAATCCTTCAACAAAGCGTCTATAATAACCAGCCAAACCCAAGAAACTTCGAATCTCAGCCACTGACTTCGGCGGTTTCCAATCCAACACAGCCTCTACCTTTCGAGGATCAACTCTAATTCCTTTGGCTGACACTACATGACCCAAGAAAGTCACTTCCTTCAACCAAAATTCACACTTCATCGAATTTGGCATAAAGTTGCTTATCTCACAAAATTTGCAACACAGTGCGCAAATGTGAGTCATGCTCTTCTTCATTCCTCGAATATACCAAGATGTTATCTATGAACACTACTACGAACCAGTCTAAATAGGGTTGAAAGACTCGGTTCATCATGTCCATAAATGCAGCTGGTGCATTGGTCAAACCAAACGGCATCACTAAAATCTCATAATGTCCATAGCGAGTTCGAAATGCCGTCTTATGAATATCTACCTCTTTTACCTTGAGTTGATGATAACCCGATCTCAAATCAATCTTGGAGAAGACTGAAGCTCCTCTCAATTTATCAAACAGGTCATCGATTCTCGGCAATGGATACCTATTCTTGATCATCAACTTATTCAACTGCCTATAATCAATGCACATATGTATCGATCCATCCTTCTTCTTGACGAACAAAATAGGTGCTCCCCACGGAGACACACTTGGTCGAATAAATCCCCGATCTAGTAGTTCTTGAATTTGAGCTTTAAGCTCCGCTAACTCTTTCGGTGCTATTCTATAAAGAGCAATAGACACCGGAGCTGTTCCGGGCAAAAGCTCAATGCCAAATTCTATTTCTCGATCTGGAGGTAGACCCGAAAGTTCTTCGGGAAAGATATCTAGAAATTATTTCACCGTTCTCACACCTTCTACCGATAAATCCTTGGCATCCAAAGCACTGATGAAGGCTAGGAATGCTCCATTCCCTTTTCGCACCAACTTTTCTGCCTTCAAAGCAGATACCATATTTGCCAAAAAGTTTCTTTGCTTGCCTATCATTATTACCTCCTCATCATCCACAATCCTTATTGACATCCGCTTTTAAGCACAATCCAATTCATGCCTCGATGCTTCACTAACCAATCCATGCCCAAAATAAGATCAAACTCGCCAAAGGTAATTCCATCAAGTCCGCTAGAAATACCTCTCTTTGAATCTCCAAGGGCACATCTCTAAATAATTTATTCACTATTACCGACTGTCTTAAAGGACTAATTACCGTCATCTCTCTATTGGTAATCTCAGATCTAATATTCAGGTTTCCAGATATGGCACTAGCAACATACGAGTGGGTAGACCCGATATCTATCAAACCAGTACCAGGTACATCAAAGATGAAGAATGTACCAGTTATCACATCAGGTGCATCGTCGTCTTCACGATGCCTAACCACATAGACCAATCTCTGCTGTCTTGCCTCCGTGTTACCTCTAATGCCATTACCTCGACCTGGTGCACCTTGTCCACGTCCATTACCATTACCACCACGACCGGTCCATCGCCTCTCATTGGTCAAAGTACCTCTAGTTGGTGAGCATCGAGGTTATGAGCTTCCTGAGTCGTATCAGTCCGTCGAGGGCAATTCTTATACTGATGATCCTTGGAACCACATTTAAAGTAGGCACCAATTTTCCTCCAACATTCTCTAGGGTGTCGTCTTCCACAGTCGACACATTCTCGACTCTGATTGGTAGTCACAGGTGCTCTAGCTTGAACTGGCTCATCATTCCGTGGCCTCTTTTGAAACCTTTTAGAAGAACCTGAATACTTAAAATCCCTCTTACCTCTGATTTTTTCCCGGTTCTGGCGTTCTAAATTCTTAGCCTCCTCGGCTATCTTGGCTTTCTCAACAAGCGAGGTAAAAGTCCGTACTTGTTGTGGGGCTATTAGTACCCGCAACTCATCATTCAGTCCATTTTCAAAGTGTACACAGCGCTCATGATCAGTCTGCACAATTGTGTGAGCATAACAGCTCAAGCGAAGAAATTCTACCTCGTAAGCTGCCACTGTCTTACTTCCTTGAACGAAATTCAGGAATTCCTTCCTCTGGGCATCTACATAACTTGTCCCGATGTACTTCCCTTGAAAAGCAGCTTTAAAGAAATCCCAAGTAACCAATGCAGTCTCGGTGCCTTCTCGAATAGTAAGCCACCATTGATACGCCTCGTCTCTTAGCAAGGACACGGCTCCTCTCAGTTTCTGCGCAACGGTGCACTCTAGATCATCCATAATTCATTCTACAGCCTCAAGCCAATATTCTGCCACATTCAGAGCTACACCGGAGACACCTCTAAAAAATTCTACACCACTAGACTTGAGTCGTTCCGATATTGATCCACGAGCTACTGGCCCAGTTCTAACCCCAGCTACTCTTTCTAAGACTCGTAACATTGCTTGAGTCAAAGCATTATCCTTATTCGCATGATCATGAGATCCAGTCTCGCTCCTGAATGATGCAGGCGCATCCATTTCCGGTATATGACCCAGCGCTTTAGATGCAGCACCTCGTCCTCTACCACGACCACATCTACCGCGTCCACGACCACGTCCTTTAGTGCTCATAATGACTAATTCGATTTTAATCTAATTAAAAGTTTTTTGAATCAGAATATTATTTTAATTTTTACTAACGATATTTTATGAGATATAAGAGATAGGGTTGTTTTCGTAATCGCATCATATAGTCTCGATCTCTATCGTTTTCAACACCTAAAACTAAAAGTTCTAGAGTGTTCCTAAGATCTTATCACAATAATAAACATTTAATAAACAAATACTTACTTGACTTGGTGCCGGATGCTCGTGGTCTAGAAATTTAAGTAGTTTTTAAACAAAAATCATTGTTGAACCCAAACCACAGTTGAGTTTTAAAACTAGGCTCTGATACCATAAAATGTAACACCCCAAACCCGGCCTATGCATTAAGCCCAAATTTTGGCATGCCACACTAATTGAACGTGCATTCAATTCATCAACGATGTAGGAAATCAAATCTTCAAAATGATTAAGAGAATGACTTTATCGAAAATCGAGGTTTATTTGAAATCCATGATTAAAAACACAAGAGTTTATCATTTGATTTAGAGAGTAGTAGTTGATTAAAATTTTAAACCATGATTAAAAACACAAGAGTTTATCATTTGATTTACAGAGTATTAGTTGATTAAAATTTTAAATTTATTTAGTCGAAATATTTCATCGAAGAGTTTTAAAAGAATTTCCTAAGTTTCAGTGATATTTAAGAAAAACCTTTATTTTACGTGAGAGTTTTAGAAAACATTTATGAAAACTAAATCACCCAACTTAGGAAAACTAAAACATAATAAAATCCATCCGCATAATAAAATCCATGAAAATAATTAAAGAGGCCTTATTACATCGCCATTAAAATAGTACTTAATAAAATTATTAAAGAAGTTTTAAAGTTATATAAACCACCATTTGTAGTATAGCTTCCACACGAAGTCATCTCCACCCAAGTCTCCTTCAATTATTATTACCGAGAAGGGTAAGAAAATGGGGTGAGTTACTTAGAACTCAATGTGTAACCTACTTACCGTATTCACTGGCCCAAAACCATATAAACATATAATTGGGCTTGAGCCCATTTTGCAAATGTTCAATATATATATAAATCAAGTATATAAAATAATAATAATGCATGTGATATGCAATTCCCAACCAAGCCTGATTTTCCATCTGCTACACACCATCCGTACCAACCATCACACCTGTGGGGATCAAGTCAATCCACCCCGCCAACACACCAATAGCAGGCTTTAAGTTAATTATAATATTTGTGGAAATAGGCCATTTAAAATATTTGTGGAAACAGGCCATTTATAATATTTGTGGTAGAACCACCGATCTAGATTTTGGGCAACAGGCCATCGTGACAGAGTCATCGATCTAGATTTTTGGCAACAAGCCTTTCTTCTCTTCATCAAATATCCCAGCCCATGCAGTCATGTATATATATAATGCATAACAAAATAATTGTAAGGTAATTTTAACAAAAACCCATATTACAATTTATCAATTTGGCCCATTAGTCAAAATAGCAATTTGGCCCATTTAACGATCTAGCAACTTGGCCCATTTCATCTCATATCACATTAATATTACTTTTGGCCCATAAAGCAACGTATTTCAATTTGGCCCATTAAACGACATATTTCAATTTGGCCTATTAAACGACATATTTCAATTTGGCCCATAAAACAACATATTTCAATTTGACCCATAAAAGGGTATTTATGTAATTCGGTCCATAGGGACATTTCGCAATTCGGCCCATTTAACACATGAGGCCTTTTTCACAGTTTCCACACTTGGCCAATTAATCAAAATAATTACATGGTCCAAAAATATCACTTTTTTCACGAGATAACCCATTAAGGGCAAATCCATAATTTTTCCACAACTTCAATTTCGGTTTCAAGCATTCACATAAAAGTATTATTATAACGTATTTTTTTTCAATTTCACCGGATTTATGAATTTTATTTTAACACTTATGATATAGTAGAACACATGAGATAAGTGTGAAGTTACACACCTGATTAAGGTGAGAACTACACTTTCCCGCTCTTCGATGCCTATATACGTGTCACACTTGATTAGAACACTAATACTTATAAAACTATACTAATGTTAAGTGATCAAGATCTTACCCTCGAAATCTCAAACAACCACTATTTACGATTTCTCTTCGATCAAAGGTTCAGAACCACGAGTAAACAATGGCTCGGGGGTACTTCGACTTCGAATAATAGATTTTTACCGGATGAGGGTCCACAACCTGGTGGAAAGTCTTGGATTCCCGAAACAGTCCTTCATTTGAATTTAGGGGGAATAATAGAACCACCCCTCTTCCGAACACTATTAACAACCCTTTTTGTCCCTATCTTGATTGTCTTCAAAGACAAAGAATCATTACTCCTAACAATATATCGAAAATCTTAAGACTAATGACTTAAAAGAGTGAATTCGGCTTACCTTAATATTCTGAATTATCTCAAAAGAATCCTTTGAATGTTATGATCAAATCTTAAATGAACTTCAAGATTTCTCTGAAAAGATGATGATTCGACCCTTCCACTATTTTACTAAAAATAACGAAAGAAAACATTTGAATAAGTGATTGGTTAATCGGATTAAAAGTCTCTTCCAAGACATTCTAACATTCGGCCAAGGTGACTAAATAGCAAAAGAAAAGACAAAGAAATGATTCTTACCGATAATCCAAAGTTTGAATAGAAGAAAATGATTGAAAATAGATGTTATGAAGAATGAAAGATTCGGCTATGATGATGATCACAAACATTAGGCCATAGAAGATAGATGAAAGAAAATATGTGTTTGTATGGAGAGGAAAAGACTATAGGCAGAAGAGAAAAGAGAGAAGTTTAGGGACAATTATGCATTCGGCAATGAAGAGAAAAAAGAGAAGAAAAGAAATGGTCTTTGATGGCTATATGGTTTCAGTCACAAAGAAAAGAGAAAAGATTTAGAGAGTGATCAAGTTAAGACCGAAATGGTCAAAAAGAAGAAATGGAAAAAGCAACAATTGCATCCTCAACGCTCATGGTACATTCAGCTAAGGAGAGGGAAAAATTGAAGAGAAAAGTTTGCTAAGACACCAAATGGTAAATGGAAAATGTGCTCATCAAACACCTAATCCTACCAAACCAACACCAAAATCTGGCCATCCCCCTTAGCCCCTTATGCCGTCCATGTTCATGGACAATTTGGCCATTCAAAATTTCCAAAACAAAGCCCTTGATTCATGCCTTATGTCCCCCTATCACCTTAAATCATGAGATTCTTTTCCTTAAACTTTTACTTACCTTTTTCCTTTGGTCTTCTTGCCAAAAATGATATCCTACTCATCCTAATCCTTATCCATGACCGACACATTGAAAGAGGAAACAAAATAAAAACAAAACTCAATGCACATTCAAGGATTCAAACCTTTTCCCTCAAGCAAACATACATGCGCCAACACCACCTTGCTACTAGCTCATCTTATGCTAGTTTTTGACACTTAAATTTACTTAAACCTCAAAGTCACTTGATCCACTTCAATTAAGTACTCCTTGCTAAAATTTATTCTACTTCTGAATAAATCCCAAGTCTTCTCAAGACTATATTAAACATGCAAAATTTTAATTATACCCAAGATAAGCACCAAAAACATGCATCATATCGATACTCAAATTTTAGGATGTTACACGAGAAGAGTTGACATCCTCACTAAAGATTCACTCAAATCACTCAAGGTATTTAATAGGGGTGAGCAAAACTCGATTCGACTTGAAAAAAAATTTGAATTTCGAGTTAAACGAATCGAATTATTCGAGTTAATCAAGTTATTCGAGTCAACTCGAATTTTTTTTCGAATTTCAAGTTCGAATCGAATTAAGTTTTAGAATTCGAATAACTCGAATAATTCGAATAATTCAAATATCAAAATATAATGTTTTACTTTTTTACCCCAAACTCCCAAACCTTTTTACTTTTCCCTCGAAACTTTTACTCCTTCCCACTTTCTCCCCAAAACTTTTATTCCCCTCCCATCCCAACCCTCCAATCTACCCAAAATCCATTTCCCACCAAAATTTTAGTCTCCCATTTATTTTTTCTCAAATTTTTACTCCCAAAGACCCTCAAAACTTTTTATTTTCCCCCCAAATTTTTACTCCCTCCCACTTTTCCCCTAAAACTTTTACTCTCTTCCCATCCCATCTACCCCAAACCCATCCCCCAATTTTTTTATATTTTTCCTCCAAAATTTTACTCCCCCTATTTACTTTCCTTGAACTTTTATTCTCCAAAACTTTTATTTTCCTTAAACTTTTACTTCTCACGCTTTACACTCAAATAAAAATCAAAATTATCCAAAAATCACTAAACATAAATAGTAATAATTTTATTTATATCTACTATTTATATTATTAAATTAAATTTCCATTTTATATTATTTTATTATTGAATTGTTTAGTCATATTGAATATGTATATTAAAATTAAATTATTAATTATTGCCGTAAAATATTCGTATTAAAATTTTATATTGGTATCAATTTCACATTTTATCATTAAAATAACTTTTATTAAAAAATCACATTTTACATTTAATGTATATTTTAATTCCAAAATACATAGTGACAAGAATCTAAAGATAATTGAAACAACTAAGCAAGCAAAAAGCTAACTCAGATATAAAATATTAATAAATAAATTATAAGGTGATGAAAGTTAATAAAAAATTTGATTAAGGTGGACAAATTTTATTACGATAGGTGACAGTGGTTACAAGGACCCAAAATTATTTTTTAAAAGTTAACTCAAACAAATATATTCGATTCGATTCGATTCGAATTCCATCAATCGACTCAATTCGAGAAAATTTCAAATCAAATTAAAATGATAAAATATGATTCGTCAACTCGATTAACTCGAAATTTTTTCATTCGATTCGATTCGATCGAACACTCACCCCTAGTGTTTAAGGTTCAAAATAAAGCACTCATCAGTCAAACATGAAAATTTAATCTCATTGGCTTGCCTGAAAATCAAATCTCCACCACTATAAAATGAAATGATACACAAATCAAAATATCTTTAAAGGGTTGTAATGGGGTTTAGGTTAAAGGTGTGGATGAAGGCTGAATTAAAGGGTTAAAATCGAGATTGAATTGACAAACTACCTAACTAGAAAAAATGAACTAATCCTGAATAATTACATCAATTGAAAACTTGAAACTAATAATATGAGCTTCTTCTTCAAGATGTTGAATTTAAACGTATAAGCTCACTTAATTATAGAACTAATAATGAATATACTTCGATTTTTTGAACAAATCAATAAATACATAATATAAGAAGGATTCAACTACTAAAATAAAATAATAAGGTAACTGATCAAATCAAGTCTCGATAGAATGGTAGTCAAGAGGAATGGTGATAACAAATACAAGATAGGTTTTGGGTTAATATTAGTGGGTGAATCAATAAAAGGGTTGATAGGATCAAAGGGGTTCACTAGGGGTTAATTGTGAGGGTAGGCTTTTAGTGGAGTAAGTGGGTTAAATCCTAAGTGCCTTTATCATCTCAGTATATCAAATCAAAGATGTGGTCTCGACATGTATAATCAAAGAGAGTTCTAGAATAACAAATCAATGTTAACACACTCATAATCAATAAAGTGAGCACGAAAAGAATCTATGCTCTAAAAGGTTCAAAATCTCACAAAAATTATGGGTTTTTGATGACAACCTTGTAAATTTTAAACTTCAAGGTAATAATTAGATTCCGGTAGACAACCTAACAAAATTTTAATTTTTTTGAAAATAGACTCATCATGCTTGATTCTCTAGTATCCTAAAGTTTAAATCATCACTGTATAATTATCAATGGCTTAATCCGAAACATATCAATAAAAATCATAAATCAACAGGACTTTCATTCTAATTAGTGATATGAGAAAATTACTTAAGACAATATATCATTCAGGGACTTGAGAATAATGCAAAAAAGTTAGGAACTTTTCTAAATAAATTTTCACCCCCCCCCATACTTAAGATGTACATTGCCCTCAATGTACAAAGATAGATATTAAGAAAATTAAAAGAGAGGAAGAGAAGTGAAACTTCCTAAATTTTTCGATGGATTCCTTGAGTTGGAAGTGTGAAAACTTGATTCGGAGGTGAAAGACAAGTTGGAGGGGGCGCCTCTAATTCCCGCGCTAGATGAAGAAATTGGGAATCTCGTGAAGAGTTAGCCAAGAAATAATAAGAATAATTCTAAATATAATAATTATACATTTAAAGAAAATAAAATTAAAAAAGAAAGAGTGTAAAAAGGGAAATAAGACTAAAAGAAACGATTAATGGAGTGAAAGGTCCTTATTATTAGATGGTTCGCGAGGTGGGTGTGATTTCTAAGGGTGTGGTGTGTGATTCCCAAGCAGCCTGAAGAACCTAAAACCAAGAAACTAAAATAAAATAAAATAAACTTAGTATAAGAGAAATAAAGATAAGGAAAATAAAGGAGAAGAGAAAGGAAAATGAAAGATTAAATGGACTCAAAGGTCATTTTCCTGTCGAGTTAATGAAGCGGTCAGCATGAACTTATATAGATCGGTTCGCACAGGGAGAATGGGATAGGATCCTTCCGTTTCTTTGACATGGGTGAAGTGTAGATCAAAAGCTTGGAAAATAAGGAAGGAGAAAATGAAAAGGGAGGAGAGTGTAAAGGTTATAGAAGAAGGGAATGGAGAGTAGGTGAGAAGGGGAGTAGGTGTTTTAAATAAAATTTTTAGCTCTGGTACATCCCCACACCCATGTTTCATGGGCGTGTCGACCACGGTTGTGTCGCACGGCCGTGGTGTTTAGTTAGAGCCCGTGGCTTGAAGATATTTTTTGTCTTGTTTCATACTATCTCTGTCATGCCAGTACGAAAATTAGTATCCACAAGGCCACGACCACGGCCGTGTGCAAGGCCGTGTGGTGCGAACATCTGGGCTTCATTAACTTGGTTAGTTTGTAGTTAGGTGCTAAAAGAAAGAGAATAAAAATAAATAGGGTTAGTGCTCGGGTTGCCTCCCTAGAAGCAGTTGTTTAAAGTCTTAAGCTAGGCTTACCTCTCATTCGCACATTCATGGTGGTTTGAGGAGTGAAAAATCCTTTCTCATGCTATCTTTATATAGTTTGAGTCGAGTGACATTTACCTTAAAAGCGTCAAATGTAGAATTGCTTACCTCGACTGTGCCATATGGGAGACATTAAGTACCTTAAAAGGGATCTCTTCATTTGTCTTGAGGTCTGAAATGGCGATTCGAGGGTCTGTTTTATCTAACAGTACCTGATCTCCTATTTTGAAGTGATTTGACATTCCCATAAGCTCGTTTGGGGGTTCCTTCGATTTCACTTCGTGTGGTTTTGATTCCTCCTTGAAATGTGCCTTCCATTCGTCTAGTTCATCAATCTGAAGCCTTCGTTCCTCATGACTTTCTTCTTTATTGGCATGAGGTTTATGATCTGGCTCAGATATGTAGTTTCATGGTGCTTCTTGTAAAGAAGGTTGAACCGAATGATTATCAATAGAATTTACGTTCTTACCGTTGTCACTCGATGTCCTAGCTGAGTCGAGAGCTTGAAAATGATTGATTCGTCACCTACATGAACTGTAAGTTCACCTGTACTAACATCAATTTTAGATATGGCAGTTACTAAAAAGGGCCTTCCTAAAATTAAAGGAACCGTATTATCCTCATCCATATCTAAAATAATAAAGTCTACGGGGAATATGAATTTGTCAATTTTAACGAGTACATCTTCAATTATACCCCTAGGAATTCGAATAGTCTTATCAACTAATTGAATACTCATCCTAGTTTGATTGGGTTTCCCTAGACCTAGATATTTAAACATTTTATAAGGCATAACATCTATGCTTTCCCTTAAATCAGCTAACATGTTATTGATAGTTAAAAACCAATTAAACATGGAATTGTAAAACTCCCTGGATCTTTTAATTTTCGTGGCAGTTTGTTTTGCAACATTGCAGAGCACACTGCGTTTAATTCCACATGTGACTCCTTGTCTAACTTCCTCTTATTTGTCAAAAGCTCTTTTAAAAATTTCCTTGAATCTGGCATTTGCAAAAGAGCTTCAAGAAACGGTATGTTAATATGTAATTTCTTTAAAAGTTTAAGAAACTTACCGAACTGTTCATCTGAATTGTCTTTCTTCATCGTATCGGGATATGGTATACGAGGTTGGTATTCTTTAATTACTGGTTTTGGCTTTTCTTGACTTACCACAGGTTCTTGCATTGGCTCAAGTTTCAAATCTACTAACCCTTCACTATTATGAGTGGTTATGTGAAACACCCCACACCCGGTCCACGAGAATGGACCGGATCTGGTATGTTCCTCGGTGTAAATCGTTTCAAAATTCTTTTGAATACTTTGAAAACTGCGTGTTTTGGAAGATAGTTTGTTTGTGTGTTGGGCTCGAGTTGAAAACAAGTTTATTTTTATATCGAAACCCATTTATTTCGGTGACAAAATATTTAAGCTTATTTTAAATTAAATGGGCTTATTCTTTATAAAGCCCTAAATTCATAGCATAGTAATCAAAATGTAAATAAAATCATCACTATGGCCTTATTACATAAAACAAAACCCAAAATAAAATTTATACAAGATTTAAAATAAAATAAAGGTTCAAATTAAATTAACTTCAAGTGAACATGGCCACCACAAGTTCTCGCCATTCCCGGTCCATTACCGCCATCACCAAACATGTTCCCACAACGGGTGGGTCGATAGACTCAATGTGTAACCAACACTAAAATATAATAGAATTAGGCACACCATACATATCATGTTCATATAAAATTCAAGATAATGATGCAAACCCGAACCTAAACCTATATGCCATCCGCTACACTCCACCCATACCAACTCGCACACCGTGGGACTACTAAGTCAACCCTCCATCCGCTACACACCATCGAAGGCGTCATAAATGACGTGCTCATCGCCCACATAAAATTTTGTGGCATAGCCACTGATATTTGTGTCATGAGACACCACATTTAGATAATGTAACCAAAGTTACCACATTCACTTAATGTGACCAAGTCACCACATTCACTTAGTGAGACCAAGTCGCCACATATTCTTAGTGAGACCAAGTCATCACGCTTCACTTAGTGAGACCAAGTCATCACATTCACTTCCCTTTCTCAAATAACCCAATGCCCCATATTATTTATATCATGCATATCATACTTAATTTCACATTCATGTCACTTTTCACATGTTAAGTATAACATATTTCGTAATCCTAGTAGGAGTAGGAAAACGTACCTGAGTACTTTGTACCATAATATGGTACTTTAGCCACATTCTTACACTTTTATATTAACATATATCATATTTAAGCCATAAATCTATTAAGATTAGTGTGGGGTACACACCTGATTCACTTAGCGATTCCTTGAGATTCCGAAAAGCTAGATCTAATGTTTTAGATCCTTAGTCCCTACATTTGATTTATCACTTATTACTTAGCATAAATCCTATTTGGCTATAATATCCAAATCCTAGTAGGATTTGTAAAAAGACTTAACTTTGATGCCGATTTGATGATTATTCAAATCCCGAAAACTTGGTTTTCATTCACCTGATATTCGGTCAACCCTGAATCTCAACATAGGTTAGTTTTTGGCTTTTTAATAATCAAAGAACCGATCCATGTATTCATACAATCCTTGGCCGAATGCTTTTAGGTGTTTGCCTTGTGGATTTTAAATCCCGAAAACTTCACTTTTCTCTTCCTTGTATTCGGCCAAATCCTAAATCCTTGAATCGATTAGTTTTTTGTATTAATTTGATCTAAATACCTAATATTGGGCCTTGGCCGAATATGTGAACACACTTACCTTGCAGTTCTCAAATCCCGAAATTGATCTTTTATTTTAGATTCCTGTCGAAATCACATGTTAGATTTGATCTATCATTCAAATATGGAAGAGACCTTTTTGGCTGAATGTACATAGATGTACTTACCTTGTTTTTAAATCCCGAGTGATCCTTTATACTAATCGGATATGGCTCTTATATGGAACACAAGTTTTGGCTTTTGTGAAGGAATAGAAGAAGAAAAGAAAAGAGAAGGGGATAGTTTTGACAGAGAGAATTCGGCTAAAGAGAGAAGAAAAGATTGGTGCTATTTGCTAGAGAATTTCGACAGGGGTTCCCTTGAAGAGAAAAGAATGAAGAATGGCCCTTATTTTCCCTCTTTGGTCGAAAATACTAGCCTTAGAATCCCTCATTCGGCCAACTCTTCCTATGTGATAAATTTTAACTTTATCAAAATATTAAATTCCAACAATTATCTCCTAGTTAGCCTTAATTCTAAAGGAAATAAAACTCCTCTTTCAAGATCCCTTGTGCCATCCAACTCTCTGCTTATGGAAGCAAAATAAAACTTCTTTTATTTGCTTCCCATGTGACTCGAACTCAGGCCCAACACCCTTGCATGCGGGCCATTTCCTGAGGCCCTAAGTGGCATCTTCAGGCCACTTTTCCAAGCCCGTTTGTGTGTCAAATTTCACATACTTTTTGTTTTAAGGCCTTCCTGCCTTAATTACCTCTTTTAAATTTTAAAACTCGACATTTCTAAGTCATTTCTAGGTTTCCAAAATTTTCGTTCGGCTCAGAACTTGACATTTCTTAGGTTTCCTAAAATGTTTACTTTCCTCTTTAGCTTAGTTTCCAAAATGTTCACTTTCCTCTTTTAGCTTAGGTTTCCAAAATGTTCACTTTCCTAATTTACTTAGGTTTCCAAAATGATCACTTTCCTATTTTTAATGTAACATTTCCATACATTCTCAAAGCTTCCAAAAATATTCAAAATTTATTCAAAATTCATAAAACATGTTATTTCGTACATTTAAGCCAAAAATGCATAGGCCCTTTTAGGATGTTATAGTTCTACCTCTTAAAATAATTTCGTCCTCGAAATTACTTACTATCATTCATCCGCATAACAAACTCACTACACTACGCTATTGTCACAAGACTCGATCTCAAAGAACTATCATACTATCTAAGCACATTCTCTAGTTCACAATCAAGGTTCCATACACTTCATAAGAACGAACTGATCTTATAGCGAGCAAAGTAATGGAGGATAATCTAGAAATAAGAAACTTACCCGTTGTCTCATCTGGCGCATCACTATCCTCGCGACGGTTGACTGCATAAACCAACCTTGGCTGCCTTGCATCTAAACCTTCAGCACCTCCGCTTGGTGCTCCACGTCCTCGGTCGAAACCATTACCTCTGTTATTTGAATCACGACTTCGTTGAGGCTGCTGTCCTCCTCTACCAGCCTGATTAACATTCAGAGTTACTGATCGACTTTCATCGACTTGCTTAGGACAATCCTTGATCACATGGTCCTTGGACCCACACCTAAAACATCCTCCGATTTGTTTCCAGCACTCTCCTAAGTTCTTCTTTCCACACACATCACAAGGACAATACTGCCCTCCTGAACTAGCTTGCTGACCTCGTGGGCCATCATCTCTAGGCCTTTTCTAAACATCTCCTGATGTTCCAGACGATCCAAAACCTCTTTTTGGCCTATTCCAATCCATGGTCTACTTGGTAGAATCCTTAATTCCCTCGGCTACCTTGGCCTTCTCTACTAAAGTGGAAAACTCCCGCTCCTGATTTGGAGCTATCAATAATCTCAAATCATCCCTTAGTCCGTCCTCAAAATGGACATAGCGTTCATGTTCAGTTGCGACTACTCCTCGAGCATATCGGCTTAACCTCAGAAATTCACCTCATATGTCGCTATGACTTGTTCCCTTGAACTAGTACTAGAAAAGCTTTCCTTTGCTCATCAATATACCGTGTGATGACATACTTTTTCTGATATGCCTCCTTAGCATACTCCCAGGTCAGATCCTCAGCCGTGGCACCATCCCGGACAGTTAACCACCATTGGTACAATTCATCACGTAGCAGTGCCACCATTCCTTTCAACTTCTCTTCTAGGGTCAGATCGAGCTCATCCATAATGCACTTTGGTTGCCTCCAACCAAGATTTCAACAGATCTTGTGCCACACCGACACTCCACTTAATACCTTAGCCCCATTGGCTCTGAGTCACTCGGGTATAGATTTTTAAGCTCCGTATTTCCACCCGTGCTACCACCATTTCCAAAACTCACAAGATAGCTCGTGACACAAGATTATCCCCGTCCGAGCTTGTCGCCGACATTAACAAATGGGGTAGTGGTGGCGATGGTAACTCATTGCTGCACTTTTGACCCGATCTAACGTGTTATGACACGCTTATTCTTCCTCTACCACGCCCTTGACAATCGCGTCCTCTAGAACTCATTTCTAACGTCGAGATTTGATTAAGAAGTTTTTATGAATTAGTACTTTTGTTTCACTTGATTACCCGCGAAGAAATTTTAGGAAACAAAATTTAGGAGTGGTTCTTTCGTATTCATACATGCACACAGTCTTTTCATTCATTCATACATCCATCAAACAATTATGAACATTAGTTCATTCAGAGAAACGTTGTAGTTTTTCATTTGTTGTTGTTTTTCCACTACCTAGGGGTATTTTCGTAATTTGTTAAAATAAGGTTTCTTGGTGATTTGTCACCAAGTATTTTTTTGGAATTTTTAAGTTCCCGGGGTATTTTGGAAAATTTTTGAAATCCGAGGGTATTTCAGAAATTTTAGACCTTGGGGGTATTTTGGTAATTTTTCCACAAATCGGGGTAAATTGTAAAATTTTAATAAATCGGGGATATTTCAGAAGTTGTAAAATTTTGAGGGTTCTTTTTGAGAAATTTATTTTCCAAAACAATGAAGTTGCAAAAATTTTGGAAGTTAGGGTCATTTTGGTAATTTTAGGGGCAATTTTGTAATTTTCAAAAAATCAAGGTATTTTTCTGATAGTTTACAAATTAGGGTTTTTGAACATTTATGAAATTTTGACAAAACTGTTGAGTAGTTGGGCATTTTATAAACCAAGGGCATTTTTATAATTTTACCATTAGGGATATTTTTGTAAATCAAAAATTTTTTAGAAAATTTGTGTAAAAAGAAATAATTTTCATGAATTAAAGAGAGAACAAATGATTTTAAGAATTTTTAATATTAGGGTTCTAAAAAAATGGCTAGTTCCCTTTCGGGTTTTAGTTATTGGGTTTAGCCTATGACCGAGCCTCCTTGGTCGTATGCAACCAAAGCTACGCACTGTGCAGATTCGAGTGGAGAGGAGGTGAGTCACGCGATCGCTTAAGTACCAAGCTCCCACCAAACCATTCCTAGACATGCGTGTGGGTTGCCACACCCACTAAGTCCTCTGGGTTAGGGTGAACCGGCTACGCACTGTAGGATTCCCGTGAAGAGGAGGTGAGTCATTAGGACTACTTAAATACCAAGCTCTTGTGATCCAATCTTGACATGCGTACCATGGTTGCCACACCTAACTTGATTGACTTAGCCATAGGTTTCTTTAGTGTATTAAGTCTTATGTATTTGTGTTTGAGTAGACTAATCCTAGGGTTCAAGTTCCTATCACGCTATTCTACGCTCCATTCCTTTTCTACCCTTCTATAATTCACATAATCACACGATAGTTGGGGTACTTACCGTGGATCATGGTTTGAGACTTAGGGCCATGTCATCATACCTGCCCATTTTCAAAATATTTCCATAAAACTCTTTTGGGCTTGTTGAAAACGTTTTGGGCCTTAGGCCACAGTAGAGAGTTTAAAATTGGCTCGATACCAAATTGAAACACCCTACACCCTACCACGAGAATGGACCTGATCTCGTATGTTCCCTGTAAACTGCTTCAAAATTCTTTTGAATACTTTGAAAACTATGTGTTTTGGAAGATAGTTTGTTTGTGTGTTGGGCTCGAGTTGAAAACAAGTTTATTTTTATATCAAAACCCATTTATTTCTGTGACAAAATATTTAAGCTTATTTTAAATTAAATGGGCTTATTCTTTATAAAGCCCTAAATTCATAGCATAGTAATCAAAATGTAAATAAAATCATCACTATGGCCTTATTACATAAAACAAAACCCAAAATAAAATTTATACAAGACTTAAAATAAAATAAATGTTCAAATTAAATTAACTTCAAGCTGAACATGGCCACCACAAGTTCTGCCGTCCCGGTCCATTACTGCTCATCACTTGAAACATGTTCCCACAACGGGGTGGGTCGATAGACTCAATGTGTAACCAACACTAAAATATAATAGAATTAGGCACACCATACATATTATGTTCATATAAAATTCAAGATAATGATGCAAACTTGAACCCAAACCTATATGCCATCCGCTACACTCCACCAGCACCAACCTCGCACACCGTGGGGACTACTAAGTCAACCCTCCATCCGCTACACACCATCGAAGTCATCATTGCAATGACGTGCTCATCGCCCACATAAATTTTTGTGGCATAGCCACTCAGATATTTGTGTCATGAGACACCACATTTAGATAATGTAACCGGGTTACCACATTCACTTAATGTGACCAAGTCACCACATTCACTTAGTGAGACCAAGTCGCCACATATTCTTAGTGAGACCAAGTCATCACGTTTCACTTAGTGAGACCAAGTCATCACATTCACTTTCCATTTCTCAAATAACCCGAATGCCCCATATTATTTATATCATGCATATCATACTTAATTTCACATTCATGTCACTTTTCACATGTTAAGTATAACATATTTCGTAATCCTAGTAGGACTAGGAAAATGTACCTGAGTACTTTGTACCATAATATGGTACTTTAGCCACATTCTTACACTTTCATATTAACATATATATCATATTTAAGCCATAAATCTATTAAGATTAGTGTGGGGTACACACCTGATTCACTTAGCGATTCCTTGAGATTCCGAAAAGCTAGATCTAATGTTTTAGATCCTTAGTCCCTACATTTGATTTATCACTTATTACTTAGCATAAATCCTATTTGGCTATAATATCCAAATCCTAGTAGGATTTGTAAAAAGACTTAACTTTGATGCCGATTTGATGATTATTCAAATCCCGAAAACTTGGTTTTCATTCACCTGATATTCGGCCAACCCTGAATCTCAACATAGGTTAGTTTTTGGCTTTTTAATAATCAAAGAACCGATCCATGTATTCATACAAGCCTTGGCCGAATGCTTTTAGGTGCTTACCTTATGGATTTTAAATCCCGAAAACTTCGCTTTTCTCTTCCTTGTATTCGGCCAAATCCTAAATCCTTGAATCGATTAGTTTTTTTGATTAATTTGATCTAAATACCTAAGATTGGGCCTTGGCCGAATATGTGAACACACTTACCTTGGAGTTCTCAAATCCTGAAATTGATCTTTTATTTTAGATTCCTGCTGAAATCACATGTTAGATTTGATCTATCATTCAAATATGGAAGAGACCTTTTCGGCCGAATGTACATAGATGTACTTACCTTGTTTTTAAATCCCGAGTGATCCTTTATACTAATCGGCTATGGCTCTTATATGGAACACAAAGTTTTGGCTTTTGTGAAGGAATAGAAGAAGAAAAGAAAAGAGAAGGGGATAGTTTTGACAGAGAGAATTCGGCTAAAGAAAGAAGAAAAGATTGGTGCTATTTGCTAGAGAATTTCGGCAGGGGTTCCCTTGAAGAGAAAAGAATGAAGAATGGCCCTTATTTTCCCTCTTTGGCCGAAAATACTACCCTTAGAATTCCTCATTCGGCCAACTCTTCCTATGTCATAAATTTTAACTTTATCAAAATATTAAATTCCAACAATTATCTCCTAATTAGCAGTAATTCTAAAGGAAATAAAACTCCTCTTTCAAGATCCCTTGTGCCGTCCAACTCTCTGCTTATGGAAGCAAAATAAAACTTTTTTAATTTGCTTCCTATGTGACTCAAACTCAGGCCCAACACCCTTGCATGCGGGCCATTTCCTGAGGCCCTAAGTGGCATCTTCAGGCCACTTTTCCAAGCCCGTTTGTGTGTCAAATTTCACGTACTTTTTCTTTTAAGGCCTTCCTACCTTAATTACCTCTTTTAAACTTTAAAACTTGACATTTCTAAGTCATTTCTAGGTTTGCAAAAATTTTCGTTCGGCTCTATAAACTTGACATTTCTTAGGTTTCCTAAAATGTTTACTTTCCTCTTTTAGCTTAGTTTCCAAAATGTTCACTTTCCTTTTTTAGCTTAGTTTCCAAAATGTTTACTTTCCTCTTTTAGCTTAGGTTTCCAAAATGTTCACTTTCCTAATTTACTTAGGTTTCCAAAATGATCACTTTCCTATTTTTAATGTAACATTTCCATACATTCTCAAAGCTTCCAAAAATATTCAAAATTTATTCAAAACTCATAAAACATGTCATTTCAGACATTTAAGCTAAAATGCATAGGCCCTTTTAGGATGTTACGCTTCTACCCCTTAAAATAATTTCATCCTCGAAATTACTTACTATCGCTCATCCGCATAGTCTAACTCACTACACTACGCTATTATCACAAGACTCGATCTCAAAGAACTATCATACTTTCTAAGCACATTCTCTAGTTCACAATCAAGGTTCCATACACTTCATAAGAACGAACTTATCTTATAGCGAGCAAAGTAATGGAGGATAATCCGAAATAAGAAACCTACCCGTTGTCTCATCCGGCGATCACTATCCTCGACGGCCGATCGCATAAACCAACCTTGGTCGCCTTGCATCCGAACCTTCAAGACCTCCGCTTGGTGCTCCACGCCCTCAATGAAACCATTACCTCATTATTCGAATCATGACCTTGTTGAGGTCATTCCCTTCTCTACCAGCCTGATTAACATTCGAGTTGCTGATCGACTTTCATCGGTTTGCTTAGGATAATCCTTGATCACATGGTCCTTGGACCCACACCTAAAACATCCTCCGGTTTTTTCCAAAGACTCTCCTAAGTTCTTCTTTCCACACACATCACAAGGACGACATCGCCTCCCGAACTAGCTTGTCAACCTCGTGGGCCATCATCTCTAGGCCTTTTCCGAACATCTCCGATGTTTGGATGATCCAAAACCTCTTTTTGGCCTATTCCGATCCATGGTCTACTTGGTAAAATCCTTAATTCCCTCGGCTACCTTGGCCTTCTCTACTAAAGTGGAAAACTCCCGCTCCTGATGTGGAGCTATCAATAATATCAAATCATCCCTTAGTCCATCCTCAAAACGGACACAGTGTTCATGTTCAGTTGCGACTACTCCTCGAGCATATCGGCTTAACCTTAGAAATTCAGCCTCATATGCTGCTATAGACTTGTTCCCTTGAACTAGTCCTAGAAAAGCTTTCCTTTGCTCATCAATATATTGTGTGCTGACATACTTTTTCTGATATGCCTACTTAGCATACTCCTGTGTCGATCCTCACCGTGGCACCATCCCGGACAGTTAACCACCATTGGTACGCTTCATCACGTAATGGTGCCACCATTCCTTTTAACTTCTCTCCGGGTCGATCGAGCTCATCCATAATGCACTTTGGTTGCCTCCAACCAAGATCTTCACCAGATCTGGTGCCACACCGGATACTCCACGGAACACCTCAGCCCCATTGGCTCGAGTCGCCGGGTCATGATTTTTGAGCTCCGTATTTCCACCCGCCACCACCATTTCCAAAACTCACAAAGATAGCTCGCGACACAAGATCATCCCCGTCCGAGCTTGTCGCCGACATTAACAAATTGGGGTGGTGGTGGCGGTGGTAACTCATTGTCGGACCCTTGACCCGATCTAACGGGTTCGACACGATTATTCTTCCTCTATCGTCCCTTGACGATCGCGTCCTCTAGAACTCATTTCTAACGTCGAGATCTAATTAAGAAGTTTTTATGAATTAGTACTTTTGTTTCACTTGATTACCCGCGAAGAAATTTTATGAAACGGAATTTATGAGTGGTTCTTTCGTATTCATACATGCACACAGTCTTTTCATTCATTCATACATCCATCAAACAATTATGAACCTTAGTTCATTCAGAGAAACGTTGTAGTTTTTCATTTGTTGTTGTTTTTCCACTACCTAGGGGTATTTTCGTAATTTGTCCTACAGGGGTATTTTTGTAATTTGTTAAAATAAGGTTCCTTGGTGATTTTGTCACCAAGTACTTTTTTGGTATTTTTAAGTTCCCGGGGTATTTTGGAAAATTTTTGAAATCCAATGGTATTTCAGAAATTTTAGACCTTGGGGGTATTTTGGTAATTTTTTCACAAATCGGGGTAAATTGTAAAATTTTAATAAATCGGGGATATTTCAAAAGTTGCAAAATTTTGAGGGTTCTTTTTGAGAAATTTATTTTCCAAAACAATGAAGTTGCAAAAATTTTGGAAGTTAGGGTCATTTTGGTAATTTTAGGGGCAATTTTGTAATTTTCAAAAAATCAAGGTATTTTTCTGATAGTTTACAAATTAGGGTTTTTGAACATTTATGAAATTTTGACAAAACTGTTGAGTAGCTGGGCATTTTATAAACCAAGGGCATTTTTGTAATTTTACCATTAGGGGTATTTTTATAAATCGAAATTTTTTTCGAAAATTTGTGTAAAAAGAAATAATTTTCGTGAATTAAAGAGAGAACAAATGATTTTAAGAATTTTTAATATTAGGGTTCTAAAAAATGGCTAGTTCCTTTCGGTTTTAGTTATTGGGTTTAGCCTATGATCGAGCCTCCTTGGTCGGCGAACCAAAGCTACGCACTGTGCAGATTCGAGTGGAGAGGAGGTGAGTCACGAGATCGCTAAGTACCAAGCTCCCACCGAAACCATTCCTAGACATGCGATGGGGTTGCCACACCCACTAAGTCCTCCGGGTTAGGGTGAACCGGCTACGCACTGTAGGATTCTGTGAAGAGGAGGTGAGTCACTAGGACCGCATAACTACCAAGCTCTTCAGATCCAATCTTAGACATGCATACCATGGTTGCCACACCTAACTTGATTGACTTAGCCATAGGTTTCTTTAGTGTATTAAGTCTTATGTATTTGTGTTTGAGTAGACTAATCCTAGGGTTCAAGTTCCTATCACGCTATTCTACATTCCATTCCTTTTCTACCCTTTATAATTCACATAATCACACGATAGTCGGGGTACTTACCGTGGATCATGGGTTTGAGACTTAGGGCCATGTCATCATACTGCCCATTTTCGTAAATATTTCCATAAAACTCTTTTGGGCTTGTTGAAAATGTTTTGGGCCTTAG